>CM077082.1:63200649-63779305 GCA_039513925.1 Platanthera zijinensis | reverse complement strand
GGTATGCAGACCTTTGCCCGTCCTACATATCTCATGTTGCTGACTACCAATAGGTTCAGGCTCTTGGGGCTGAGATTCTCAGAATCCCCCTTTTCTGCAGATTTGGCTCAACAACATAAGCATTTCCAGGAGCTTCTGGTTGTGTGTTATCTGCTCCGACTTCCTGATACTTATGATATGATTCGCCAGCAAATTCTGGGTGAGGCGGAATATCCTACCTTAGATGCCACCGCTGCCAGCATCGCCACTGTCACCTCCCTCCTTCAGCGCCCGCTTCTACCCGCTCCTTCTCCACCGGACAACTATGCTCACCAAACTCAGCGGAGTGGATCTGGTAGCCGCAGTCACTAGTCTAGCGGACGTGCTCCTTCCCGCTACCTTTTCTCTCACTGTGGCCGCACTGGCAACACTGTGGATCAATGCTGGATGAAGAATCCCCATCTTCGCCCCTCGGGTGACTCTTCCGCCTCTTCTTCCAAGCCGTCTACCTCCGTGGTCACATCATCAGGTAGTGCCCACGTGGTGACTCAAGGTAAATTGCTTATCGACTCTGGTGCGACTAATCACATGACGGGTAATCCTCAGTGCTTCTCTCTCCTCGAATAGCATGATCGGTTGCCTCCTATCCTCATTATAGACGGTTCTCCCTCCCCGGTTCATGGGTAGGGAGTGGTTCATGTTACTCTGTCTCTTCGCCTAGCGAACACTCTCTATGTGCCCAAATTTCCGTGCAACTTTTTGTCGGTTACCTCTTATTGCAAGCAGCTTCAGTGCTCTGTGACATTTACTCCAACTTCTTGTTTTTTTAGGATCCGAGCTCCCAACAGACGATTGCTACTGGGACTGAGAGTGGCGGCCTCTACTTCCTCGACAATGTTTTCTCCTTGTCCGTCTTCTCCTCTTCTTGTACGGATCTTCTCCAGTGGCATCTCCGCCTCGGTCATCCTCCTCCACGACTTCTACATCAGCTTCTTGCCCACCTCCTTCCAGTACTACTCTCAACTGCGACGCTTGTCAGCTTGGTAAGCACCATTGTTCCTCCTTCCCGCCGAAGCTAGGTCGGGGCTCTACCCGTCCATTTGATCTAGTCCACTCTGATGTCTGGGGACCTGCTCCTACCCTCACCATTGGTCGGGGTAGTTCTTATTTTGTTACTTTTATTGATGATTTTTCTAGATGTACTTGGGTGTATCTCTTACGAGATCGCTCTGAACTTTTGGATGTATGGATCTCTTTTTATCAGTTAATTAAAACTCAGTTTGGTGTTTGTATTAATACTTTTCGCTCAGACAATACTAAAGAATATCTGAGTCATGCGTTTACCACTTTCTGTATGCAACATGACATTATTCATCAGACTAGCTGTGTTTATACCTCCAAGCAAAATGGAATGGCGGAATGCAAAAACCGTCATCTCCTCGATGTCGCTCGTACCTTGATGACCCAGATGCATGTTCCTCGCTCCTATTGGGGCTATGCTATTCTTCTTTCCTGCTACCTCATCAATCGCATTACCTCCAGGTTCTCCACGGGAAAATCCCATTCTCCATTCTGTACCCGGCCAAGGAGCCTTTTCCTCTCCCTCTCCGAATCTTTGGGTGCACTTCCTTTGTGCATGCCCCATCTGCCACCCATGATAAGCTTTCCCCGCGCTCCACCAAATACGTCTTTCTGGGGTACTCCCCCATTCATAAAGGCTATTGTTGCTTTGACCCCATTCTTCGTAAGTAGTTCGTCTCTACTGACGTCACCTTCTTCGAGAATGCCTCCTAGTTCTCGGATGAATCCTCTCCCCCCAGCTTCTGATACTGCTGCTGTTCCCTTCGTTCCCTCGTATCCTACTGAGATCTCAACCCCTACACCATCTCAATCCACTCGTCTCCCTCCACCTCTCTCTCCCTCTTCTCCGCCACCGTCTCCCTCATCTATGTCGCCGTCGCTCTCTACTCCCGGTCTAACTCTCTCTGCCACGAATGCTCTGGATGCCGAGGGACCTGCCGACCTGGATCTTCCTGTAGCTCTTCGCAAAGGGGTGCGGACGTGTACTCTACACCCCCTTGCTGTTGTTGTTTCATATGATCGCCTTACCTTTTCTCGCAGGGCCTTTGCACTGGCTATCTCTGCCACTGCCACACCCCGTTCCTACCAGGAGGCTCTTGCTATTCCTCATTGGAAGATGACCATGGATGAGGAAATGGCGACCCTAACTGAGCGGGGTACCTGGACTCTTGTTCCTCCTCCCTTTGGTACTGATGTTGTTGGCTGTCGCTGGGTCTTTGTGGTCAAATTTGGCTCGATGGCACTGTGGATCATTATAAGGCCCGCCTTGTTACTAAGGGCTTTACTCAGACCTATGGGGTTGATTACTTTGACACCTTCTCTCCTGTGGCTCGTCTCAGCACTATCCGGGTCTTACTCTCTGTGGCAATCAATAGAGATTGGCCGATTTCCCAGCTTGATGTCAAGAATGCCTTCCTTTATGGTGATCTTCAGGAGGCCGTCTACATGGAGCAACCTCCTGGGTATGTTGCTCAAGGGGAGACACGAGTATGCCGACTGAAGAAGACAATCTATGGTGTTGGAACCTTAGGTTCTGATTTGGGTTAGGATCACTATTAGGATTATTAATTTGACCCAAAATATTTAGTCTAAGGGTCATAGGATTCTCCAGGTATACATCAAAAGAATCCAAGAAGAAAGTGTAGAAAAATTCCAGAGAAGTTCAGTTTTGAAGTTCAGAATTCTAGTCCAAAAATAGCTGAACGGAGTTCAACTATAGTCGAACGGAGTTCAACTATTTTTGTGCTCAGTCAAATGCAGTCCAAAAATAGCTGAACGGAGTTCAACTATAGTCGAACGGAGTTCAACTATTTCTGTGTTCAGCTCTAAGAAAATAGAAAACTCAGATACAGGTCAGCTATAGTCGAACGGAGTTCAACGATAGTCGAACGGAGTTCAACTATAGTCGAACGCAGATTGGAGAAGCTTTTAGATTAAATTTTGGTGATTTCCTGTGCAGTTATTGGTGACAGCTGGCTAGAGTTATTCAAGGCTTAAATAAAGGAATTTACAGCTAATATATTTAATGCTAAATATTCTTATGAATATAGCCGTTGGGAGGCTGCATTAAATATGAATCAATTCAGAGATTTATTGTCAGTTACCTTTCCAAGACAGTTTCCTTTCTTGGAAATGTCTATGCCGTATCAGACAAGAATTCAAATGACTTTCCTCAGCCCAGTGGATACATATATATATTATATACAGAAGATAAAAGAGATAGAGAGAGAAAAAGCAGGAAGACTTTTTCTCTCTACAAAAGAAGAACTCTGCAACAAGTTTTCGAACAGAGGAAATCAACTTCATCTTCATCTTTCTGATCCAGGCTTTCAAGAGACAACATATTCAAATTTGTCTACAGAGCTTGCTGGAGATTTTCATCTAGTTGAAGGCCTACACCCTGAAGCAAAGCTTCCCAACATTCCTGAACTAATACATATTTTCAGGGGGAGCTTTGACATCATCATCAACTATTGAATCCACTAGTCTTCTCTCATTTGATTTGAGAACAGAGAAGAATATCATCAACTCCTAGTTTTCTAAACTGTGTACAGGGTTATTACTCCCTTCAAAAGTAAACCCCTTTGGTGGCAGGGCACCTGATCAAAAACCTGTGTTTGGCTTTTGGGCACCTGATCAAAAGATCAAAGGGTCTTTAGATCTACCTGAATCAGATCTATTGGTGGCAGGGCACCTGATCAAAAACCTGTAGTGGATTCCTACCAGAGTGGTAGAAGAGTGGACGTACCTATTGAGAGGGAACCACTATAGTTCCTTGTGTCGTCTGGATTGCTTGCTCTGTTTTCTTCCTTATGTGCTGTGAATTTTATTTTGCATTTTATTTTCTAAAAACTCTTAAGCATATCAGATCTATCACCTCACTTTCAATTGGTATCAGAGGGAGGTTGATTGTTTGTACAGGCTAACACCTGAATCAAAAGATCCTTGATAGATCTTATTGTTTTTAAGAGTTTTTCATGGCACAAAATGAAGAATGGTCAAGCACGTGACCTCCTAAGTGCAACTTGGACAAGCTTGCACTATGGAAGGCAAGGATTAGGCTTTTTATGAACTCTATTGATGAAGCCATTTATAATTCTATCTTGTCAGGTCCCTTTACACCATCTGCAGCTACAGAAGCTCAAAAATTGCTAAAGATGGCTGATGCTCAAGCAATGGATATACTGGCTCAATCTATGTCAGATTATATTTTTCAGGAAGTAGCTGAATGCACTTCAGCAAAGGACATCTGGGACTCCCTCACAGCAATGGTTGCTGAATCAGCTAAAAAGAGAAGATATGATGCTGAAACTTGGAGTGACTATGAAGTTTCATCCTGTACAACTGAGGATGAAGAAGAAACAAAAGCAAGAGAGTTTTGCCTGATGGAAATAAATACTTCCTGCAGCAAATCTGATGATGAATCAGATTTTGAAGAATCAGAAGCAGAATCAGAAGAGGATCAGGTTATCTCTTCCTTTGAGTTCTCCTCAAAACTTTTTAAAGATGATTTTAAAGATTTATGCAATGATTTAATTCAATCTGAGAAGGAAATAAAACTTCTCAGAGAAAAATTGAATAATTTATCTTCTAAAAATACAAGTATTAAAGAAGATTTCAAAATTGCTCTAGAACAAATAAATTCTCTAGAATCAACTATAGGGAAAGAAAAACTAGATAAAAATAATCAACATTCTGAAATAATTCAGAAACCCAAAAGAAAGAGAAATAAACATAAAAACTTTAATAAAAATATGATTTTACAAAAATCGTCGGACCTTGGTCGACGATCTCTGCATTTCTTGTCAAACACCGATCGACGATCTCTGAACCCAGATCTTGAGTTTAAACACTCAGCATACGGGGATCGACGATATCATCAAGAATCGTCGACCAGAGGTCGACGATCGTGGAACACATATAATAGTCAACATTTATCTGTGAACCGAGATCGACGATATCAATGCAGGTCGTCGAACGCTGATCGACGATCTCAATATAAATCGTCGAACTCAGATTTTCAAAACAGAAATTTTTATTCTTTTGAAAATAATAATCAATCTCAAAATTATATCAATCCTTTTACCCAATGGTACATCTCTCCTAGAAAATTTCACCCATTAGGTTATAAAGATCAACCTACATGCTCTTTTATTTCTGATTATCATGAAATGAAACCAGGACCCAAGGTGACCTGGGTCCAGAATTTCTAACCTCTTATTTTTAGGAAAAGACCCTTCAGTGCAGGGGTAACTATATAAGGGGAGATTGTTTAGAAGGCTACAACAATACGGGGAGATTGAATCAGAGGTTACTGCAGTAGTAGTTTAAGTTATTAAAAAATCTGGGGAAGATATTAGAGAAATTATTGGAACCACATTTCAGTTGAAAGGAAATGAGCTCAGTTGAAGATTAACATCAGAACAGCTACCGAACATATCAGTTTTTGTTCTTAGATTTATATTTCAAAACATTGTTGTTTCTCTGTAAAAGCACACATTTTATATTTGCTTTGTTTTTTTTGTAAATAGTATCCTCACCCAAATAGGGGGAGATTGTTGGAACCTTAGGTTCTGATTTGGGTTAGGATCACTATTAGGATTATTAGTTTGACCCAAAATGTATAGTCTAAGGGTCATAGGATTCTCCAGGTATACATCAAAAGAATCCAAGAAGAAAGTGTAGAAAAATTCCAGAGAAGTTCAGTTTTGAAGTTCAGAATTCTAGTCCAAAAATAGCTGAACGGAGTTCAACTATAGTCGAACGGAGTTCAACTATAATCGAACGGAGTTCAACTATTTCTGTGCTCAGTCAGATGCAGTCCAAAAATAGCTGAACGGAGTTCAACTATAGTCGAACGGAGTTCAACTATAGTCGAACGGAGTTCAACTATTTCTGTGTTCAGCTCTAAGAAAACAGAAAACTCAGATACAGGTCAACTATAGTCGAACGGAGTTCAACGATAGTCGAACGGAGTTCAACTATAGTCGAACGCAGATTGGAGAAGCTTTTAGATTAAATTTTGGTGATTTCCTGTGCAGTTATTGGTGACAGCTGGCTAGAGTTATTCAAGGCTTAAGTAAAGGAATTTACAGCTAATATATTTAATGCTAAATATTCTTATGAATATAGCCGTTGGGAGGTTGCATTAAATATGAATCAATTCAGAGATTTATTGTCAGCTACCTTTCCAAGACAGTTTCCTTTCTTGGAAATGTCTATGTCGTATCAGACAAGAATTCAAATGATTTTCCTCAGCCAAGTGGATACATATATATATTATATACAGAAGATAAAAGAGATAGAGAGAGAAAAAGCAGGAAGACTTTTTCTCTCTACAAAAGAAGAACTCTACAACAAGTTTTCGAACAGAGTAAATCAACTTCATCTTCTTCTTTCTGATCCAGGCTTTCAAGAGACAAGATATTCAAATTTGTCTACAGAGCTTGCTGGAGATTTTCATCTAGTTGAAGGCCTACACCCTGAAGCAAAGCTTCCCAGCATTCCTGAACTAATACATAGTTTCAGGGGGAGCTTTGATATCATCATCAACTATTGAATCCACTAGTCTTCTCTCATTTGATTTGAGAACGGAGAAGAATATCATCAACTCCTAGTTTTCTAAACTGTGTACAGGGTTATTACTCCCTTCAAAAGTAAACCCCTTTGGTGGCAGGGCACCTGATCAAAAACCTGTGTTTGGTTTTTGGGCACCTGATCAAAAGTTCAAAGGGTCTTTAGATCTACCTAAATCAGATCTATTGGTGGCAGGGCACCTGATCAAAAACCTGTAGTGGATTCCTACCAGGGTGGTAGAAGAGTGGACGTATCTAGTGAGAGGGAACCACTATAGTTCTTTGTGTCGTCTGGATTGCTTGCTCTGTTTTCTTCCTTATGTGCTGTGAATTTTATTTTACATTTTATTTTCTAAAAACTCTTAAGCATATCAGATCTATCACCTCACTTTCATATGGCCTCAAGTAGAGCCCTCGAGCTTGGTTTGACAAGTTCAGCGACATCGTGGCGGCCGTTGGTTTTGTACGAAGCTCTGCCGATCACTCGCTATTCATTCACAAAACATCCTCGGGACTAGTGGTTCTTGCTGTTTGCGTCGAGGATATTCTTCTCACTGGCGATGACCAGGAAGGGGTAGCCTTGATAAAGCGGCATCTTCGTCAACATCTGGTCACGAAAGATATGGGCTCTCCAAAGTACTTTTTGGGATCGAAATCTCTCGAAAGCCCAACTCCTTAGTCATCTCCCAACGTAAGTATGCACTTGATCTATTAAAAGAGGCAGGATTGACTGGAGCCAAACCTGCCCGATGCCCCATGACAACTGGAGAAGATAGAACTTTGACAGATGAGTCACCTCCTCTTTCAGATATTACGCGGTACAAGCGTCTGGTTGGTAAGCTCATATATCTCATAGTTACCAGGCCCAACATTTCCTATGCTGTGGGCAAGGTGAGTCAATTCATGCAAGTTCCTAGGGAGTGCCATCTACAGTCCTCCTTGCGGATCTTAGACTATGTCAAAGCAGCGCTTGGGAAAGGATTACTTTTTCAGAAGAATGGTTATCTGAGGGTTGAAGCATACTCAGATGTGAGTTACGCTGATGACAAAGGGGATCGCAAGTCAACCTCGGGTTTTTGCACCTTTGTTGGGGTAAATCTGGTGAGCTGGAAGAGCAAGAAGCAGTCTGTTGTTTCTAGGTCCAGTGCAGAAGCAGAGTATCATAGTATGACATCGACCACTTGTGATTTAAAGTGGTTACGGGCACTCATGATGGATTTAGGAGAGGTCTACAACTATCCTATACCTATATTCTGTGATAACAAGGCTGCCATATACATCTCAAAAAATCCAGTCTTTCATGAAAGTACCAAGAACATTGAGGTCGACTATCATTTCATTTTTGAAGAGATTTTGAAGGAACAAATTTGCACACCCTTCATCACTTCTGATAAAGAGTTGGCTTACATCTTCACCAAGCCAGTATCCGCATCATTTCTTCATATTTGTGACAAGCTGGGCATGATCAATATATATGCTCCAACTTGAGGGGGAGTGTTGAAGTTGGTGATCGGGCGGTCTGGCGGTCTGTCTTGGCGGATTGAAGACTGTGCGGTCTGGCGGTTACCTTCAGCAGTTTGGTTGTTGTGCTGTTACTGTCTGGAGTCCGAGCGGTCTAGCGGTTTGTCTCAGGCGACTTTGAGACCGGGCGGTCTAGTAGTCTCCCATGGCGATCTCTCTCTCTCTCTCTCTCTCTAGTGGTAGCCGAGCGGTTAGCCCTTCTGTCAAACCGCGTGGCTTGTGCGGGTTGTTTCTGTATAGACCGCTTAGTCTTGTTAATTTTTAGTCTCATATCTCTTATTTGTATTCTCTCTTCCCTCCTCCATTCTATAATAGGGAGGTCATACCTTTGTAATAGATACGTTTTTTGGATAATAAAATTTATGATAAACCTCTTCCGTTTGTTCTTGTTCGTTTCTCAAACAATCTACCACGTAGAAAACCCGAAAACAACCATTGGCACAGAGTCTTCTCCGGCAATCCATGCATAATGAAACATCACTGATCCAGACCAACATGTATGGGTAGGCTTCACACACCATGCCTATGTCCGTACTTCGATTCCGGACTTTACATGCAAAACTATGGGGACTATTCATGTCTACCCGAAGGAACACCTCACACTCACCGCATACTCATGAGAGCGGGTTTCTTATGCAAAAAAGGAAGAGGACTTCACATGTCCAAGAAGAGAATCGTTACCCTAGAGGTTTGCTTCAGCGCCTTGGAAAACTAGCCGGATGGAAAGCACCGCAACAGCCTTACCTCCGCGGATCTGGACTCGGTTTGCGATTCGGAGCTCCGAAGCTCCACCGGCGGCCGGATTTCTCCTTATTCCTTGCTCTCCCCTCACTCTAGCACTTTAGAAAGAGAAAGCTTTAAGAGAAATGAGGGTTTCACCCCTACTCCCGACCTTATAATAGAAGGGATAACTTTGGACCCTTGGATCCCATTTGAAGGAAATGAATGGCCACAATTCGCACTTAAAACCAATTTCCTGGGCCGAACACGGCTTGTGACACGCCTGTGTCATAGACTGTGTCTCACGATCTGAACACGATTGTCGAACACAGAGCAACACGCGGGCTCAGACACGCCCGTGTCACTATTTGACATGCCCGTGTCATCCTCGGACACGCCCATGTCAGCCTTGGACACGCCCGTGTCAGCCTCTGACACGCCCATGTCACATGGCATGTTCCTTAAGCGACATCGGAAACCGTCGCGTCCCGACCAAAATACGGCTTCGGAAATGCCCGTGTCCCAGCTCGTGTCCATCAGTCGACACATCCCGGCACAACCAGTGCAGGACACAGGTATGGACACGCCTGTGTCACCCTTCGACACGCCCGTGTCAGCACTGTTCATGTTCGTGTTCCCGGACATGTACCATACACGACACAGCCCGACCAACACAGAGTAGAACACGACCCTAGACACGCCCGTGTCACAGGCCGTGTGAACCTATTCAGGCACCTGATTGGCCTTAAAATGCTTCCAGAACATTTCCGAGTTTTGGGGCGTTACAAGAAGATCTCGCTCATACCACCTCCTTATATAGGGAGAGGGTCTCACATCAATAAACATAAAAAAGACAAGATAAATGAAATTAAGCGCACATGCGTAACAATACACCTCGCTAAAAAAATGAAATTGCCCTCAAGGTCGGAGTGTCGTCCTCCACTAATAGTGATATTCTCGGAGGGTTCGAGACGTAGAGGTGCCTGGAGTGCCGTCCGGAGATACATTGATGATCGTCAGCGCGTCCAAGTCAGCACGATGAGCTCGTGCATTTCCTCCCCGATGAGGCATCAGAGCTCCTTCATAGGACAATCATGAGTATGTGAGTAGGGATGAAAACACAAGCCCTTGCTCTGTAGGTCATGGTACTCTTGGGTGGATAGGCGGTTCTTAGGGACAGGACGGTTGTTACATGGGCCCATATTGGGTGGACGAGGTAGAGGAGGTGGCAGTGGCAGATGTTTTGTCGGGGGAGGAAAGTATGGCTGGTAGGGAGGTTTGGAGGGAGGCAGTGAGGAAGGAGGGTCCTTGGACAGCGTGAGGAATTTGGCCTCCACCAGTGGGGAGAGGTCCATGGCTTGGTTCACAATGACTGACTAAGGGATGTAGAGGCGGACTCTGATATGGGGTTGCTGGCCATGCATGTAGTATGCCATGTGATGATCAGGGGAAAGTCCTGTGACATGGATGACCAGATCAATAAACATATAAACGTATGAATCAATGGAGCCGATTTGGCGGACTCCGTAGAGGCGCTCGATCATGGAGCTAGAGTAGAGGTGGTCGTGTCACTGAAGGAGGGCCTCCATGAGGGCCGTCCAAGTGAGGTCAGGGGAGGATTAGCGGAGCCAGCAGACTCTTCCACGCCGACAATTGATGTGGGGACCTGTTGCACCGAAAGAGGCTGGTAAAGATCAAAAAATTGTTCGACGTGGGAAATAAACCCAAGTGGGTTAGTACCGTTGAAGGTGAGGATGTAGGGAAATGGTAGGATTTGTGGAGGCCACTGTACTGGGGATCCCAAAGCGAAAGCAGTAGTATGCCCAGAGTTCTGGCCGAGTTGCAGGTTATGAAGCATGGTCATAAGTGATGTGATCTGCTCGGACTGGGCATCGAGACGTGAGTTGATTTTTGTGAGGGCGTGTTCGATGGTTTCCACACGGGATTCCATTCGTACCTTTGGCATATGAAGCGGTGGTACTGCTGAGAGAGGAACGAACATAAGCTGACGGGGTAAAGGACGGCTGGAGGGAACCGATACTGGCTGGAGGAGTGAAGGCAGCCGGTCTTGGATCATGCGGATCTGGTGCGGAAGGCCGAAAATAGCAGATTTGGCGGAGCGGGTCTGTTGGAACACCCTATTACTAATTTTGGTCAGGATCACTATGTCTATAGGATTATTGCTTTGACCTTGTTGTATAGAGTAAAGGTCAACTAGTTAGATCTAAGGCTTAGTACTTAGATTGGAAGGTTTCCCCAAGACCTCCTATTTCAGATGAGAAGCCCAGAAGAAGAATTCAACTTGTCGTCGAGCTCAGATCGATGATGCGTCGAACTCAGTTCGACAATCTCTGAGCTCAGATCGACGGTTTCTATCTTAGATTAATTCTAATATCTCTGAGCTCAGTTCGACGATAGTTGAGCTCAGTTCGACGATTATCTTTTGAGATCGACGATTTCTGGAATTTTGTCAGTTTGTTAAGGATTTCAAATGTCTTCAAGTCAGAGCATTTATTAAAGAAGATTTCTATCCGTTATAATAAATCTGGAGCAAGTTTCAAGGAAACAAAGAAGGAATGTTCTTAGGTTCTTTCCTCTAGAGACAGTTGACATTTAAGGAAAGTTTTTATGACTTTGCTAACGGCTATCAAGAAGATTTGATGACTGGATTTCTTATTATAATATAGAGAGAACAAGAACACACAGCAATATACACAGAACAGACATAGAAAGAAAAAGAAGATCAATAACACAAAAAATAGAACAAGTTTTCTTTCTGATTCCTACTGATTAAAAGTTTTCTCAAGTCTTCATCATTCACACTCCAGACAACAAACATTTTCAGTTCAAGCTGAAATCATCTTCTGCTGGAGCATTCTTTCTACTGAAGACCTATCACCCTTGCAAAGCTTCCAGTTCCTGAACTCTTGCTAATCTCAGAGGGAGCTTTGACAACATCTCATCCACTTGTGCTTCTCTTTGATTGTTGACAGAGAAGACAACTTCACCATTTTTATTTTTCCTTTCCTGTAAAAGGGTTTTTTGAACTCCCTTCAAAAGTTCTGCTTTAGTTTCTGAGACCTGATCAAAACTCAGTGGTGGCAAGACACCTGATCAAAAATTTTGGTTTGGTTTTTGAGCACCTTATCAAAAGCTCATTAGTGTCAGGACACCCAATCAACTCATCCTGCAGTGGATTCCTACCAAGGGTGGTAGAAGAGTGGATGTACCCAGGTTTTGGGGAACCACTATAGCTCCTTGTGTCTTCTGGTTGTTTGCTATTTAATTTCCTGTGTGCTGTGGATTTGCTCTTGTAGTTGTTTTATTTTGATTTCTGTCAAGCACTCTACACTAACTAAACTAAGTCTTCCACTGCTAGAATAATTTTTATATTTGCAAAATTATTTTAAAACACTCTATTCACCCCCCCCCCCTCTAGAGTAAAGGATTGATCTTACACTCACTTTCAATTGGTATCAGAGGGAGGTTGGTTGTTCACACAGACTAACACCTGAACCAAAAGATCTCTCTTAAGATCCATCCTTAATAGAGGGTTATTTTTTGTTTCATTTATTTTAATCTAAATTCATGGCACAGAACAAAGATTATGCTAGCACCAGACCTCCAGTGTGCAATCTCTCCAAGTTTGCACTTTGGAAGGCAAGGATTAGATTATACATGAATTCCATTGATGAAGATATCTTTAATTCTGTTTTGACAGATTGCCCCAAGCCTCCTATAAGCACAAGTACAAATGTTGTTCCACCACCTTCAGGAACAGATGCTGATATAAAGGAATGGAAGGTTGCTGATGCTAAAGCTATGAACATCCTAGCTCAAACAATGTCTGATGACATCTTCCAGAAGGTAGCTGAATGCAACTCAGCTAAAGAAATTTGGGACAAACTATCTGAGATTGTATCAGGATCAGCTGATGAGAGAAAAGATAAGAGATCTCATCTTATTATTCAATATGAGAATTTCAAGAAAGCAGAAAATGAGTCAGTAGCTGACATGTACAGCAGACTAAGTCTAATTGTCAGTGAACTCAAAACATTGGACAAGGAGATCTCTCTTACAGAGATAAATGACAAAATCCTAATGTGCTTCCCCAGCACTTGGGATTCAAGGATCTGGCCCATCAAGGATGCTAGAAGTCTAAATGAAATCACTACAGAAGATCTATTGGGTAAGCTTAAATCTTATGAGCAGCTCATCAAGAATATAAAAGAAGAGCAGAAGACAACTTCTCAAACAGTCAGGAAGGAGAAGTTAATTGCCTTCAAAGCAACAAAAGAACAGTCTGAAGACAAAGTCACAGGCAATGAAGAATTAATGAGCCTTCTAGCCAAGAGGTTCTACAAAATGGCCAGGAAGGATTTCAAAAAAAGGTCAACCAGAGGCAAAGAAAAGTCAAGGTATGATAAATCAAGTAATAAAGAGATTATTTGTTATGGTTGCAGGAAACCAGGCCACATACTGCCTGACTGTCCAGAAAGTCAAAACAAGGACAAGAAAGAAAAGAGAGAAGATAAAGACTCTAGAAGAAATCACCATGACAGATCCTCTTCCAGCAAGAACAAGCACACAAGGAAGAGATTTGTTACTGAAACATGGAGTGAAACAGAAGAAGAATCTGATGCATCATCAAGTTCAAGTGATGATGAAGATGATGCACAAGAAAAGGATTTCTGCATGATGGCAATCAATGCATCTCAAAACAACACTGATTCAAAACATGCATCTGAATCTGAATCTGAACTAGAGCTGGAAGAAGACCAGGTAATTAGTTCTTTTGATTTTAATTCTGAGGACTTCAAGTATAAATTTAAAGCACTGTGTTTAGATTTACTTAAGTCTGAGAAAGAAATTATCTCTCTCAGAAATCAATTATCTGAATACAGTACCTTAAGTTCAAATAACCTCAAACTCTCAGAAGAGTTAGAATGTTGTAGGGAACAGATAGCTTCACTAAAAAGTGAACTATCTGAGGCCAAGAAGTTTGAAGAATCCCTCAATGAGAGAAGTATCAAACTGATGGACATCACAAGCACAGTGAACTCAAGATTCAATAGTACACTAGGCTTGGGTGCTTTATCCAGTTAACCTATTGTGTTAACAACTCCCATTAAATTTATCTCTGATAAAGGAAAAGAAGTTGTGGAGGTAGCTAGAAAAAATTCTGATCAACCCAAAAAGAACAAAGTTCAACAGAAATCGTCGAACAGAGCTCAACGATCTTCGAACGGAGCTCAGCGATTTAATGCTGAATCGTCCAACTCAGGTCGACGATCTCTGATATCTGAACGCAAGCAAGATCGATCGCTGAATGGAGCTCGACGATCTGACCCAAGATCGTCGAACTCAGTTCCACGATCGTCGTACGGAGCTCAGAGATACGACCAGTTCTCAAGAGGTATGTCAAAAATTAATTCTAGATATCCTACATCTCAAGGGTTCAACCCTTATACTGAATGGATAATACCCCCTAGGAGATATCATCCTGAAGGATATAAGAGTCAACCAGAGATGTCTTTTATTTCTGATTTCAAAGGTTATCAAGCTAGACCCAAGGTAAACTGGGTCAAAAATAGATGAACTGTTATTTGTGCAGGTGAAGACCTATCCAACCATGGACCAGCACTGGTATCTGGATAGTGGGTGCTCCAAGCACATGACTAGAAGCAAGGGTAACCTAGTATCCTTTAAGGCTAAGCATGGACCCAAAGTGATGTTTGGAGATTCAAACTATGGACAGACCAAAGGATATGGTGCAGTCCAAATAGGGTCAGTAACATTCAAAAAGGTAGCATATGTGAAAGGACTGAAGCACAACCTTATTAGTATCAGTCAGTTATGTGATGAAGATTACAAAGTCACATTCAACAAATCTTCATGCCTCATCAAATCAGAAGACAACAGAACTGTGTTGACAGGTAACAGAAGAGGTAACATCTATCTAGTAAATTTTCATTCAACCAAGGTAGATATCTATTTATTTAATTCTCTTAGCAAACCTAATGAATTATTACATAAGAGATTAGGACATGTTAACCTTAGAACCATTGCTAGGCTATCCAAGGACAACCTTGTTAGAGGACTACCTTCTGGACCCTACAAGAAGGAAGGACTCTGCAGGGCTTGTCAATTAGGCAAGCAAACTAAAAATAGCTTTAATTCACTTAATAAGAGTGATTCACCTAGGATTTTGTACTTGTTACATATGTATCTGTTTGGACTCATTTCTGTACAAAGCCTAGGAGGGAAATATTATACTTTAGTAGTTATAGATGACTTTTCTAGATTCACATGGGTGTTCTTTCTGAGAAAGAAGTCTGATAACTTCAAATGTTTGACAGAGTTTCTCAAATATATACAGATTGAGTTCAATAATCACATAGCCCTGATCAGAAGTGATCATGTGACAGAGTTTGATTCTCTTCTTATGCAAGAGTTCTGTCAGAAGGAAAGGATCATGCACACTTTCTCAGCTCCTAGAACTCCTCAACATAATGGAGTAGCTGAAAGGAAGAATAGAACCCTTATTGAATCTGCCACAACATTGTTGACAGATGCTCACCTTCCTCTATTCTTTTGGGCAGAGGCTGTGAACACTTCAAATTATGTTTTGAATAAGAGTTTGATACATAAACTAAAGGGCAAGACTCCCTATGAACTACTCAAAGGGAAGAAATCTAAAGTTGATTACCTTAGAATTTTTGGTTGTATTTGCTACAGTCATAACAATGACAAGAAATACTTAGCAAAATTTGAAGCCAAAGCTGATGAAGGAGTGTTTCTGGGATACTCCATGATCAGTAAGGCCTATAGGGTTTATAATAAATCATCTCATAAAATTGAAGAAACAGTGCATGTCTCTTTTGATGAAACTAATATCTTTCACAAGGAGAAGAGCACTTCTACCATAGACCCTTTGCAGGTATACTCTCTATCAGAGAATTTGGACAGGCTGAATATCATTGAAAAAGATCCATCACCTTCATCCACTCAACAGGAAGCTAAAAGCAGTGAAAATGAAGATGACAACCAGATTTTAGCAAGTCATGATGACAATCAAAATGAAGAGCCAGTTGTTGTTCCACAAGAGGAAACAATAACACAGGTTGGTGAACAATCAACACCCATTGTTGATTTAGTAACATCAAGAGATCATCCAATCTCCCAAGTGATTGGAGACATCTCAGCTGGTGTGCAAACCAGAAACCAAATCAATCAAAATCTGATGCACATTTGCTTTCTTTCTCAAATTGAGCCTCAATCCATACAAGATGTAGAACAAGATCCAAACTGGATTATTGCAATGCAAGAGGAATTAAATCAATTTGAAAGAAACAAAATTTGGGAGCTAGTGCCAAAGCCAAAGAATCATCCCATTGTTGGAACAAAATGGGTATTCATAAACAAGTTAGATGATCAAGGAGTTATAGTAAGAAATAAGGCAAGGCTGGTTGCTCAAGGGACAAGGATACTCTCAAGAAGAAGGCATAGACTATGACCAAACCTTTGCACCAGTTGCAAGGTTGGAGGCCATAAGAATCTTCCTAGCATATGCAGCTCACAAGAAGTTCAAAGTATATCAAATGGATGTCAAAAGTGCATTCCTCAATGGTGATATCAAGGAAGAAGTTTATGTAAAACAACCTCCAGGTTTTATCTCTGTAACTCACCCTAATTTACTTTATAAATTTCATAAAGCATTATATGGTCTCAAATAAGCTCCTAGAGCATGGTATGAGACCCTAGCTTGCTTTCTCTTGGAAAATGATTTTAAAAGGGGTGGAGTAGACCAAACTCTTTTTATTAGAACCCATAAGTCTCATATCCTACTAGTACAAATCTATGTAGATGATATTATTTTTGGTTCTACTGATTCAAATTTGTGCAAAAGGTTCTCCAACCTAATGCATTCCAAATTTGAAATGAGTAGCATGAGTGAGCTATCCTTCTTTTTAGTATTGTAAGTCAAACAAAATGCTGATGGCATCTTTATTTCTCAAACCAAGTATGCAAAAGAATTGGTAAAGAAGTTTGGTATGTCTGATGCATCCTCTATGAAAACACTCATGCCTACTAATGTTGTATTAGATGCTGATGAACATGGGAAACCAGTTGATCAGACCACATATAGAGCAATAATTGGCTCCTTATTGTATCTTACGGCCAGTAGACCTGATATAATGTTTTCTACATGCATATGTGCTAGATTCCAAGTTAGCCCTAAAGAGTCACACCTCACATCAGTTAAGAGGATTCTTAGGTATGTGAAAAGTTGTCCAAATCTAGGTCTCTGGTATCCAGCTGATTCAGGATTTGATTTAACTTGATTTTCTGATGTTGATTATGCTGGATGTAGAGTAGACAGGAAAAGCACCAGTAGAACTTGTTAGTTTCTTGGTGACAGACATGTCTCCTGGTTTTGCAAGAAACAAACATCTGTGTCCACATCAACTGCTGAAGCTGAATATATGGCAGCAGGTAGTTGTTGCTCATAGATATTGTGGATTCAAAATCAGCTCCTGGACTATGGCTACAACTTAGAGAAGTCCAAAATATTTTGTGATAATACTAGTGCTATTTCAATAGCTGAAAATCCAGTCCTCCATAGTAGGACAAAACACATAGAGATTATGCATCATTTCTTAAGGGATAATGTAGAGAAAAATAAAATTGAATTGGAATACATCTCAACTGATTTACAAAGGGGAGATATTTTCACCAAACCCTTGGATGAAAAGAAACACACTTTCTTCCTTAATCAGTTAGGAATGTTAGATGGAGGAAATCTTAATTAAGTTCCAAGATCTTAAAAACCTAAAAATTGACAAAGACTAAGTTAAAAATTTGAGTTTCCTAGTGTCTATAGGTTTTCTCTGTCTCTGAACTGCGCTCGACGATTTTCCTGAAGATCGTCTAACGGAGCTCGTCGTCTCCAGATAGTATTCAACTATCTCTCATTTTCCGTCGAACGGAGATCGACGATGTTAGGAATCGTCGAATGGAGCTCGGCATTTCCAGATAGTGCTAGAATATCCTTCTCGGTCAGCGATCTCATTTATCGTCGAACGAAGATCGATGATGTTAAATATCGTCGAACGGAGATCGACGATGTTTAGACCTTTCAGTTTCCCCTAGAGCCGTAGATCGTCAAACTGAGTTTAATGATCTTTCCTTTTCTGCGTCGAACCCTGATATAAAATCATTTTTCAGGCGTCGTTCTCCTTTGCGCTTTCATACCTTCTGAAAGAACTTTCTTTCCCTCCAAACTTTTCTACACATGATCTTGTTTGTTTTTGCAGGAAATATGTCGGTGTAAGTCGCCATTATAGCCGCAATGAAGTTCGACACTGGCTTCGATATCGACATGGAATCATTTGAGGGTACAGATCAAATATTCAAAGACATTCTGGAACTCTTCAAGGAACAACAACTTGTGAATATTATGACTTCCATAATCAAGTTAGCAGCAGATGAGATTAAAGAATGGGTCTATACTGCCCACAATCTGGATCAAAACACAGTTATTGGAACCATCTCAGGGACACAGGTATCCCTAACCCTAACCATTCTTACAGAGATTTTTGGATTAAGTACTGGAAATGATAACATAGAACTATCAGGGGTAGAATTTACTGAAATGTTAGATAAAATGGGTCATAATTCTGAGAACCCTAATAAGTTGCTGAAGAAAAATCTATCTATGGAGTATAGATTTCTAGCAGATGTTGTAGGCAAAGTGATATTGGCCAAACATTCAGCCCATGATACAATATCTAGACATCAATTTTGTTTAATGGCTGCAATAGTAGATAAGAAGCACTTGGATTGGGGAGCCATTTTCTTTGACTTGATTAAGAAAAGATCAATAAAAATTTTGTGAATTTTGGAAGGATTTTGGGCCTATTCCTGCAGAATAGGTTCCCTCAGTCGTTAGTGTCCAATGGGATGCACATCAATGCTTCAAAGAGGCTTTCTTCAGCCCTTTTTGGCAAGTGGGGGAGACAAATTGTCAAACCTATCAGGGCTCCTATAACAAAAGCTTCTTCAGGCACAAGGACTGAATCAGTCACTCCTCCTCAGTCCACTGCCCCAGCAGAAGTGTTGTCATCCCCTTCCATATCCTCTCCTCCCTCTCCACATCCAGTTACATCTTCCACACCTTCATCTTAAATAGCTTCTCCACCTCCTCCAGCCACTTTTCAAGAAGATTTCCATTCACTACATTACTTCTCATCCATTGATTTAGAATCAACCCCCCATCTTCCATCATTAAACCTTTTAGATGATTCCTTCATGGATGATTCTCCATCTTCACTTCAAGACATTCCATCCACCTCAACATCCTTTCAACAAATCCTACATGACATCATATCTCAACCATCATTTCCCCCTACCATCTCCTCATTTCTACTAACAGTCACTATCCCATCTCTATCCATAACATCCATCCCCATCTCTCAACCATCCATACCACTTCTCTTTGCATCAATTCCATCCATCTCTGCAGCCCCTCTCTCTACCTCTACTCAAGTTAATCTTGAGCAAGTAAATCTTCTTCCTCTAGCAGATAAATTATATGAGTTGTTGGCACCCAAGCTAACTCTCTTACTGGATTCAACCTTGGATCCATTAGTCAAGACTTTGAATGAGTTATCTGTTAGAATATCTTCTTCCTTCTCCCTTCAGGCCACCCCTTCTTCTGGGGGCCTAGATTAAGTTGTCACTGAAACAAGGCAGGGGGAGATGCCTTATGAAGAAGTGCTGCCCTCAGAGAATTTTGTTTCAGAAATGCAAATATCAGAAGTTATAGATTCAGAGATTCCAGCTTCAGAGAAAGTTTCAGTTTCAGTTCCAGCTCCAGCTCCAACCATCAGTCCTGCAGTAGATCTACATTCTTTATTATCATTATTTGATTCATTTTATAGCAGTTATCTTCCAACACCTCTCCCTGCTGAAGATTTAACCAGGGCTATAGTTCCCTTCTCCTGCTGTGATCCAAATCTGATAGAAATGTATATAAATTCTGCTAAAATTGTGGAAAGTATTCCTTTGGTTCTTGATGCTGCTGCTGCTGCTGATGTTGCTTTTTCATAGGCTGTTATAAAGCCAGTAGAGCCAGTTTGTTCAGTTTCTGCTCCTCCTGCATTAACTCATGTTATCTCTAAAGAAGTCTTAAGGCAAATAGATGCTTTATTTGATGAGCCTCAGAGCTCTGATGATGATGAATTCAGAACAGACTCTGATGACTCTTCTGCAACTATTGCAAAGAAGAGGAAAGCTAGAAGTAAAGCTATGAAAAGAGTCTTAATTTGAAAGACTACTTCTGATCATGATATTCCATATTATATTCTGCACAGCTGCCCTATAACTGAGCACTGGATGCAATTTTCTAAGAACCAGTTGAAGGCCATGAGGAAGAAAAGGAAATATGACCAAGGAACTTCTCATTATATTCCTCCTCCTCTTCCTCCTTCTCCAGGTGCAGGATCTGGTGGAAAATCAGCTCATCAATCCTCAAATGCTTCATCTCAAAGATCTTCTCAGTTTCAAGGAAGATCTCAATCCATAGGATATCAGCAAAGAGGCAATCAGTCAAGAGGAAGTCAGTACAGAGGAAATCAAAGAGATTATCAAGTTTATTCCAGAGGACCGTCCAGAAATCAACCTTATTAAAGGAAAATACAAAGCCCAAGTGATTCCACTTCTGGTCCTTTTCCTTATAAGCTCATAGAAGGTTTTCATCCAAAAGCTCCTCCGACTGACACCATCAATAAGTATGAGCCACCAGTTCCTTTTGAAGATCCAGAGAATAACCCAGTTTCCTGGACAGCAAGACTAAAAGAGATGGCTGCTCTAGATAAAATCAAGAAAGCAAGAGAAAAAGGCCAAGATACTTCTAATATCTCTACTCTATCAGATCAAAGAAGACAAGAACTTGAAAGATACAGCTCCAAGAAATTCTTCAATACTGAGGAGTACATGCAGCTACATCCTGAAGTTGTAGTCCCTAGAGGGAGAAGCCAGAAGACCCTTGGTGCTGTTGATGACTTCAGATCAAAGAAAGATTCATAAAATCCAAACAGAGAAATCATTTTAAAGAAAAGAACAGATGATCAGCATTAATCTGGGTGTAAGCTAAAAACTCTTTCATATCTCTACTGAACTATATGTTGTAATTATATATCTGTGGTTCTGCAATGCTTTTTGTATTTCTATTTCTGTTGATGTTATTTCCTATAACTCATGTAAATGGTAATCCTAACCCAAATAGGGGGAGATTATTGGAACACCATATTACTAATTTGGGTCAGGATCACTATGTTTATAGGATTGTTGCTTTGACCTTGTTGTATAGAGTAAAGGTCAACTAGTTAGGTCTAAGGCTTAGGACTTAGGTTGGAAGCTTTCCCCAAGACCTCCTAGTTCAGATGAGAAGCCCAGAAGAAGAATTCAACTTGTCGTCGAGCTCAGATCGACGATGCGTCGAACTTAGATCGACAATCTTCGAGCTCATATCGACGATTTCTGTCTTAGATTAATTCCAATATATCTGAGCTCAGTTCGACGATAGTTGAGCTCAGATCGACGATTATCTTTTAAGATCGATGATTTCTGGAATTTTGTCAGTTTGTTAAGGATTTCAAATGTCTTCAAGTATGAGCATTTATTGAAGAAGATTTCTAGCCGTTATAATAAATCTGGAGCAAGTTTCAAGGAAATAAAGAAGGAATGTTCTTAGATTTTTTTTCCTCCAGAGACAGTTGACATTTAAGGAAAGTTTTTATGACTTTGCTAACGGCTATCAAGAAGATTTGACGACTGGATTTCTTATTATAATATAGAGAGAACAAGAACACATAGCAATATACACAGAACAGACATAGAAAGAAAAAGAAGATCAATAACACAGAAAACAGAATAAGTTTTCTTTCTGATTCCTGCTGATTAAAAGTTTTCTCAAGTCTTCATCATTCACACTCCAGACAACAAACATTTTTTGTTCAAGCTGAAATCATCTTCTGCTGGAGCATTCTTTCTACTGAAGACCTATCACCCTTGCAAAACTTCCAGTTCCTGAACTCTCTCAGAGGGAGCTTTGACAACATCTCATCCACTTGTGCTTCTCTTTAATTGTTGACAGAGAAGACAACTTCACCATTTTTCTTTTTCCTTTTCTGTAAAAGGGTTTTTTGAACTCCCTTCAAAAGTTCTGCTTTGGTTTCTGAGACCTGATCAAAACTCAGTGGTGGCAAGACACCTGATCAAAAAATCTGGTTTGGTTTTTGAGCACCTTATCAAAAGCTCATTGGTGCCAGGACACCTGATCAACTCATCCTGCAGTGGATTCCTACCAAGGGTGATAGAAGAGTGGATGTACCCAGGTTTTGGGGAACCACTATAGCTCCTTGTTTCTTCTGGTTGTTTGCTATTTTATTTGCTGTGTGCTGTGGATTTGCTCTTGTAGTTGTTTTATTTTGATTTCTGTCAAGCACTCTACACTAACTAAACTAAGTCTTCCACTGCTAGAATAATTTTTATATTTGCAAAATTATTTTAAAACACTCTATTCACCCCCCCCCCCTCTAAAGTGAAGGATTGATATTACACTCACTTTCAGGGTCCTTGCAGATGACAGAAGTGGAGAAGGGCACTGTGACGCCACCAAATCTAAGGTGTGTTAATATTACAACATTTAGTTTTAACAAAATTATATGTAATTTGTGTGCTGATATACAATGGTATTCTTATATATAATGGTGTGCTAAAAAGGGCTTGAAATGGGCTTAAACCGGTTGACATGGGCTTGATCCGGCTAATTACAGTTACGAAACATGCGTGTCGAGCTAGGGAGAAGAGGCACCCAATAAAATAGCGAAATAAATAAATTTGCTACTCATTCTTTCCTCTCTCGATCCTGCAAGAGGCGCGATGGGCGACGGGCGACTGCCGAACCACACGACGCCGATCTTCACCGAGAGCTCGATTCTCTTCCATTTCTTCCGATTTCTCCTCCATTTGAGAGATAATCTCTTCCTCTCTAGTCCTCTTATTTCTTTTTCAACGATTTTTCACAGATTGAAAATAGTAGAAACCCTAAGGTTTAAGGTTTTCCAAAAAATTTTGTTTGTTTTCATTGGAAAAGTTTCTGTAATGAATTTTAAGCCTAAATCCGTGAGTTCTAAGGGATCGTGATGAAAACCTAGCTGAGGTTATGACGATTTTGCTTTTAGGGTTTAAAAAGGAAAAACACTAAGTGTCCTTAGCATGAATATCTGGATGACAACTTGTTATTATGTTACCCCTTTCTCTAAAACAGTGAAAGTTCACTAATTTAACCTAGGACAGCAAAGCCCTAAGTCTTTAAAAAGGTCGTTGACCTAATTAGGTCAGGTAGAACCCCTCAAAGGGGATTATGACATATTTTGTTAAACCTAATTAGAGACATCAATTTGACGATCTTAACATAGTTAAGGATGGTATATTGTAGGAAATGACGTCACATGGAAGCGGAAGGCGTAATGACGGAAATAGGAACGATAAAGGGAAAAGAAAAGCCACAGTGAGTTCTCACCCTTTTTATCATTGCTTTATTTCATGTATTATTTATAACATGTCTATGTGTTATGTTGAAATGAAGAGGAATTAAGTAAATGTATAATGAAGTAAGTGAATATGCCTAAAGAAAAAGGAATACAGAAATGAAGTAAATGACTAAAGAAATGAAATGGGCTAAGTTAAGGGTCAATCCAATAGTGGAGGTGGGGTGAATGTTGTAACTCCCTCATCCGTTGTATATCATATGACAGAAGGTCCGGCCGGGGCCCGACGCCATATACTACAAACAGGTAAGGGTATTACTAGTTGCATTCCAAATCCATGTTCAAAAAGGAAAACGTATCCTATCTCAGAGCATTCTAGCTGAAGATTATTGATGAACCCAAACAACAGTATGAATGTCCACACTAAATAGGAATGATATATCACAATATAACACATGTTTTGGCCCAAGCCTTATTACAACTATTTTACATCATAAAAATGGCTTCATACATCGGGACGCAGGCCGGCCATAAATGAAAATATTACAAATTTTGCCATTTGGCCTTCGAGGGCCAGCCAACTACAGCACAAGGGCTTCAGCCCGCCTTTCCGCTTGGCTCTCCAGCACCTGCATAGAACAGCCCACCAAAACATGGCAAAACAAAGCAACGGTCAGCATTTTTGCTGACCCGTTTATAATGATCTCACCCCTAACTCGGGGTGGCAATTATCCATCCCTGCAAACAAGGAATCATATATATATATATATATATATATATATATATATATATATATATATATATATATATCGTGGCATTCACAATGTGCACTTTAAGCACCATTCATCACAAACGTAGGCATAACGGCCACACGTCCCGTGCACTCAGGGCACCTTCTCGGTGACCACGACTTCCCGTGTATCACCACCGTTCAGAGGTCCATGACTTAACGGTTAACTTTGTCGTTCAGAGGTCCTTAACTTGACGACCACGTTGTTCAGAGGTAATTAACTTAACGACTGACTTACTCGTTTATAGGTCCTTAACTTAACGACCATGTCGTTCAGAGGTAATTAACTTGACGAGTGACTGCCCATTCAGAGGTACTTAACTTAACGACCATGTCGTTCAGTGGTCCTTAATATGATGGCACAGCAAAGTCATACACATCTCAACATACACAATTTCTCCAATAATGACCCCCCAGGTCTCGTAGAGACAGTCCAACCGACAATTCTCAAAATTGTTTATTCACTTGGGTTATTTCCTGGAATTCCATCCAGTACTTCCTGCTACTCTCAATTCACAGGCATAACCCACTAACTCCATACAATCACACAGTTATACTCAGAGTTTTCTCCGGCACGCAATAATATCCTCAATCCGAATGAGCCTAACCTTCATTGTTAGCCCACTATTGATTGGTACTAGATCACTCACAATCACTTGTGTTGGCTCTTTTACAGTTTTCCGCAGCATCGATATATGAAATACATTGTGTAAACCACTCAACTCTGTCGATAGAGTGAACCGATAGGCAGCTTCTCCAACTCTTTCCACCACTTCAAATGGATTTAGGTATCTCGGACTCAGCTTTTTCAAGCGTCGAATTCTTGATACGCCCTTGAATGATTTAATTTTCAAATATACCCAATCGCCCACCGCAAACTCCAAGTTCTGGTGCTTGGCGTTGTAGTATTTTGCTTGCCTATCTTGGGCTATTAGAAGCCTATCTCGAATAATGTGTATTGTTGAATTTGAATTTTCAACTTCCTTACGCTTATACAATTTAGATTCACCTATTTCTACCCATGCTAATGGTGCACGACACCTTCTACCGTATAGAGCTTCAAAGTGCACCATCTTTATGCTAGCTTAGTAGCTATTGTTATAGGCGAACTCTAACATATAGAGATGGTCTTCCTACCTCTTTCTGAAATCTAGGGCGCACATTCGGAGCATGTCCTCCATAGTTCTATTGGTTCTTTCGGTCTGACCATCCGTTTATGGATGAAAGATCGTGCTGAACTTTAACTTAGTCCCCAACAACTGATGGATTAGTCTCCAATCATTTGACGTAAATCTCCCATCTCGGTCACTTACGATATTACGGGGCACACCGTGCAATCGTACTATATTGTCAACATATAGCTTTGCCAGTTTTTCTACCGATTCATCTTTCCTATTCGGAATAAAGCGCTACACCTTTGATAGCTGATCTACAACCACCCAAATGGCGTCATTTCCTTTATGCGATCTCGGCAAACCATGAACAAAATCGATGGAAATGTCATCAAACTTCCACTCCGATATAGGCAAAGATTTCAAGAATCCTTCTGGCTTCTGGCACTCAGCCTTCACTAAGGCGCAAGTTTCACACTTTGCCACATAATGTGCAATATTTTTCTTCATGTCTGGCCACCAGAATAACTTTTTCATATCCTTGAACATTTTTGTGCTCCCCGAGTGAATTAAGTACTTAGTAAAATGTGCCTCGTACATTAACTCCTCCCGTAAAGTTCCAACCTTTGGTACGCACAACCGACCATCTTTTCGCAAAAGACCGTCATCTATAGATAATTAGGAATTTGACTCATCCTTCATCTCTTCCATGTACCGCTTCATGCTTTCATCTAACTCCAAAGCTTGACGAACTCTGTCCGCAAGGTCGTATTGTACCTCCGTCCAGTTTAAGCATACCTCTTCATTACATCCCTTGTCAACACAAGATATATCCAAATTCTCCAACTCACGAATCAGACGCTCATCATGCATCTGTAAACAATTTTCTCGTATTGGAGTTTTGCGACTCAGTGCATCAACGATGACATTCCCCTTTCCGAGAGTATAATGAATCTCAAAAGTATAGTCCCCAAGGAACTCCATCCACCTCTGTTGTCGCATATTAAGATCTTTTTGATCTATAAAATACTTTAGACTCTGATGGTCTGTAAAGATATCAATCTTCACGCCATATAAGTAGAGTCGCCATAATTTAAGAGAAAATATCACGGCTGCCAATTCAAGATCGTGCACCGGATAATTCCTCTCATGTACTTTAAGTTGGCGAGATCCATAAGCAATCACAAACCCAAATTGTAAAAGAACGCAGCCTAAGATGCTCCCAAATGCATCACTATAAATTTCAAAGCCTTCTGAACCACATGGAGAACATAACACCGGCGCCGTGGTCAGTCTATTCTTTAACTCATCAAAAGCCTTTTCGCACTCCAGCGTCCATACAAACTTTTGATTCTTTCTTATCAATGTCGTGAGAGGTAAAGCAATCTTTGAAAAGCCCTCTACGAAGTGCCTATAGTAACCAACAAGTCCTAGGAAACTCCTGACTTCGGTTACTAAGGAAAGTGTAGGCCACTCTCGTATCGCAAAAACCTTTATTGGGTCTACAGCAATTCCCTCTCCACTAATGACATGACCAAGAAAAGCCAATGAAGGTAACCAAAAATTGCACTTTAAGAATTTGGCATACAGGTGATTCCTTCTTAGCGTATGCAAAACCATTCTCAGATGTTTAACATGCTTTTCCTCAGATTGAGAGTACACCAATATGTGGTCGATGAAGACAATCACAAATAGGTCTAAATACTCCTTAAAGACTCTGTGCATGAGATCCATAAAGACTGATGGCGCATTCATGAGTCCAAAAGGAATGACTGTAAACTCATAATGCTCATAGCGTGTTCCAAACGCAGTCTTGGGGATATCACTATCCCTGATCCTCAACTGCCAATAGCCGAACTTTAAATCCAACTTCGAATAAACAGTTGATCCAACCAATTGATCAAATAAATCATCGATTCGAGGAATCAGATATTTGTTCTTTTCTGTAAGCTTGTTTAGCTCACAATAATCTATGCATATACGCAAGCTCTCGTCCTTCGTTTTCACAAATAGCACCGGTGCACTCCACGGTGACATACTTGGACGAATAAAGACTTGCTCAAACAACTCTTGCAACTAAACTTTTAATTCTGCCAACTCCTTTGGCGCCACCCGATAAGGTGAGCGGGCCATAAGTTTCGCACCTGGCACCAACTCAATAGAGAAGTCGATCTCACGCTCCCAGGTAGATCCTTCGAAAAGACATCTATAAAATCCGCTACTACAGGAATGCCTCTAATACTGGGCTTTGGCTCAATAACCTCTAATAGCGTGAAAAACATTTTTGCGCCCTTCTGAACTGCCTTGACTACTTGAATGGCCGATATCAATAAATTGCCCACTCCTCGCATACCCACGAATTTTGTCGCACGTTCAGTATTTTTCCCCAATAAGACTTCCTTAGAATTATAATCGATGTAGGCACGCTGCTCTGAGAGCCATTCCATACCAAATATAACATCAAACTCTGAAATTGGTAGTACAGACGCTGCCAAACCAAAGTCTTGACTTCCTATCCGCACCTCCACCAAATAAGACCTATCTGTACACATCACGCATCCGTTAGGTAATAAGACCTTCACACCATATGTCACAGATCGAGTAGGCACTCCGACCCGCAATACGAAGGCCTCAGAAATAAATGAATGTGAAGCACCTGTGTCAAACAGTGCTCTCGCCGGACAGTTTTGAATGAGGACAAAGCCTAATAAAAATAAAACATAAACAAGCAACATACAAGGTATTAAGTATGGAAAGCAGTAAAATTGAATCTTAACTCATACCTGTAACCACGTCGCTTTATTTTATGGCCTCATGCTGACCAAGATTAAAGACTCGGGGCTGCACATGGGACGCAAAGGATTCCACCACTGTCTTTTCCTTTTCTGCATATGTTGCACCAGTCTTCTTTTCCGCTTTAGGAGGACCACTCCAACAATCTTTAGTGATATGACCCACCTTACCACATGTATAACATGTGTGAGGGCCTCTTTCCATACTTGATCCTGAAGTATATGTGGAAGGGACCGGTGCAGAAGTTTTCGGCTTCTTGTTTCACCGTTTGAATCCAGACTTTGACGAACCAGGCGTCTTGAAGTCTGACTTCTTCACCACCCAATCACTCTTTCGTTGTACTCGTTTCATATCCAACTCCAAGGAACGGGCAGAATTGACCAAGGTAAGAAAACCTTGTGTCAACGGTCCTGAAAGAAGCAACCGTAAGTCATCTCGCAGCCCTTCATGAAACTGTGTTGACTTTCGCTCTTCATCCACAAGCGTCAAACCTATATAACGTCTGTATCTCGTAAACTCATGTAAATTGTCGTCAACCGACCTATCACCTTGATTTAATCTTTGAAATTGACGTTCCACTGCAATCCGCTGTGCAGATGGGATGAACCTTGCTAAGAAACACACAGAGAACTCTTCCAACAAGATCTCATACAACGGCCCACCAGGAAAATAGTGCAGCTCTAACTCTTGCCACCACAGCCTTGCCTCACCTTCAAGCAAAAAGGTCGCTATGGTGGTATTCTGCCACTCAGTCGTCTCCATTGCTGACATAATTTACTTTACGCATGACAGCCAATCCTCGGCCTGTGTCGGGGTTCCGGTACCCGCGAACATCGGCGGACTGAAACTCATAACATGTTTTAACTTCCCTTCGGTCGCCCTCCTAGCAGTTATTGGCTCAGGGGCCACTTGTCTCACTGCTACTTGCTCCACCACACCACCCGATTCCTGAATCACAGCAGGATTTGGAGGTTGCCTCCGACCTCCTTGTTGATTGAGTATCACGGCGACCGCTTCGACAATTAATCGGATCGTTTCCGCCGAAGGAAGAGGCGTTTTCACTTCATTTGGCGCATTGCTCTCCGCTGAGCGTTGGGGTTCTTGACGCCCCGCACCACCTCTAGTTTCCTACAATCGTGAAATACACAATTTAGCAACTAAAACTATTGCCCAAAGGCAATCAAAGGAACATACAAGTTCCGCAAACATGTGTATTGACATTCCTAAGTGGACATTCAAGGGGTCATGTTTTGTTATAACGGTATCGCACAAACACGTGCTCACCATCCCTTAAAAAGAATTCGACCACGAATTCAATAAGGATGACCGTGAACGGAATCTGATACCAATTTTGTAACGCCCCCATCCGTTGTATAGCATATGACAGAAGGTCCGGCCGGGGCCCGACGTCATATACTACAAACAGGCAAGAGTATTACTAGTTGCATTCCAAATCCATGTTCAAAAAGGAAAATGTATCCTATCTCAGAGAATTCTAGCGGAAGATTATTAATTGATGAACCCAAACAACAGTATGAATGTCCACACTAAACAGGAATGATATATCATAATATAACACATGTTTTGGCCCAAGCCTTATTACAATTGTTTTACTTCATAAAAATGGCTTCATACATCGGCACGCAGGCTGGCCATACATGAAAACATTACAAATTTCGCCATTGGGCCTTCGAGGGCCAGCCAACTACAGCACAAGGACTTCAACCCGCCTTTCCGCTTGGCTCTCCAGCACCTGCATAGAACAGCCCACCAAAACGTGGCAAAACAAAGCAACGGTCAGCATTTTTGCTGACCCGTTTATAACGATCCCACCCCTAACTCGGGGTGGCAATTCTCCATCCCTGCAAACAAGGCATCATATATATATATCGTGGCATTCACAATGTGCACTTTAAGCACCATTAATCACGAATGTAGGCACAACAACCACACGTCCCGTGCACTCAGGGCATCTTCTCGGTGACCACGACTTCACGAATATCACCACCGTTCAGAGGTCCATGACTTAATGGTTAACTTTATCATTCAGAGGTCCTTAACTTGACGACCACGTCGTTCAGAGGTAATTAACTTAACGACTGACTTACTCGTTCAGAGGTCCTTAACTTAACGACCACGTCATTCAGAGGTAATTAACTTGACGAATGACTGCCCATTTAGAGGTACTTAACGACCATGTCGTTCAGAGGTCCTTAACATGATGGCACAACAAAGTCATACACATCTCAATATACATAATTTCTCCAATAATGACCCCCAGGTCTCGTAGAGACAGGCCAACCAATAATTCTCAAAATTATTCATTCACTTGGGTAATTTTCTAGAATTCCATCCAGTACTTCCTGCTACTCTCAATTCACAGGTATAACCCACTAATTCCATACAATCACACATATATACTCAGAGTTTTCTCTGGCACGCAATAATAACATCACCAATCCAGATCAACCCGTCCGGATGGGCTTCACACAACATGCATATTCCATACTTTTCATTTTTCGGATCTAAAGCAATAATAATGGGGATCACACACATCTACCCCTTAGAATCCACCCTTTTTTCACCTTTTTGTGAGGGGATTCATGCAAACATGCATATTGAGGACTTCACTTGTCCGGGGGAAACTCGTTACCCTTGTAGTTCTCTTTGGACCCATATCGCTTGAGTTCTATGCGGTTGGAAGTACGCACAAAGCTTTCCCCTCCTCAATCTGAGTATCAACTCTTGAGTCCACCACTGGATTAACTCCAGTAAGCTTCAGCAGCCCTAGCTTCGGCTGAAAATTCTATTCTAGTACCAGGAATAAAGGAAGAGAAAGAGAGAAGGAAAAAACAATTCCTCTTTCTTGCCCTTCCGCATAAGTTGTCACGGGAAACACCCCGGCCACACGATGCTCATCAACACGAAGGAACGGCCCAGATATCACCGCTCACTGGCCGCCTCCAGCTATTGAACACATGTCTTAAAGACATAGAAGCCTCGGCATCATCGCCTCAAATTCCATCGAGCTCACAGAAAACGTCGAGCTCAGTTCACAGAAAACGTCGAGCTCCCCTTTTTCGTCAATCTCAGAATACAGATCGACTTTTGTCGATCTCAAGAATTCGTCGACCTCAGGAATCAGATCGACTTTCGTCGATCTCAACAATTTTCGTCGACCTCAACAATTTTCGTCTACCTGAGCTGAAAACGTCGAGCTCACGATACCGATCGACTAAACCCGATAGTTGTTAGTCGACCTCTGTTCCACGGTCGTCGACCGCGTGCAAAATTTGTCGACCGCACTTTTTTTTTCGTCGATCTCAAAACCAACCAAAATTTATTCTGTCAAAAATAGGGTGTTACAAATGTCCTCCCAATGATAATGGAAAGAAAGTCAACGTGCGAATTGGAAAAGGCACGTTAAGAAATGTGTGAGAAAAGGAAAAGGCACACAAGCGCGCTATAAAAATGATAATTAATGTTAATATTCCATTAACACTACCTGATAACAACAAAAAAGCATAAGAGATAAGGATATGAAAGTAAAACAAACGCAACCCCATGAAAAGATACATAAGTGTGTGATGATTAAAAAGGTAAACAATAAGAAGACTATTAAAACAAAGAAGATGCAAAAAGGAATAATATGCATGAGAGATAACGAGAGATATCGTAATCAAGAGAAGATGAAATAAAATCCGTAAAAATATGAATAAGACATCATAGTCAAAGGGAACAATAAGAATTCATTTAGTCTTTACTAGAAGAAAATATAACTAAACAGGTCAAGGAGGAAGCTACTCCCGGCACGTCTAGCCGGCCCCCTACTCGACACAAGAAGATGTATAAAATCTGGGTCGAGGTCGTTACTGCATTCTTTGGAGATCTGGATGCCCACAAAGCCGTCTGCCGTGATCCAGACTGTCCGAATGATAAGTTCCAGTTCTTCTTCCAGTAGTTCATAGTGTTCGTGATATGTAGTATAGTACTATAGTTTTGATTTGTTCCTCTACTCATACTTTGTTACATGATATACTGTTCTTTATAGCACAGATGTAAGATAACTACTTTTTGTATATATATGGTGGGTTATCTTTTTGGGGATCAGATGTACTAGATGATCTTGTGATATAAATAAACTATTTTACTTTTCTGCACCGTTTATTTATGTACTCATAAATGTAGTGTTGGGATTTGTCTCCACAATACCTCAGATTTGTAGGAGGTCAGACCTTGAACTAAGATGAATTAAGGTGTATTTGATGCTGTGTTTAGGTTGTATGTGTGCAGGTTCTAATTGCCAAGTGTAGACCAATGTCAGTCTATAATGGGTCACCAAACACAGGACCATACAATGTAATCCCTCATTGTGTGATCCAAAGTGTTGGCCCATGTATAGCCTCTCAATTGGGATACACTTCCTATATGCACTTGGATTGATGGACAGAAGCATTGGAACTAATTTCCTCAAAAATTTCTAAGTCCAAAATACTCGAGTAACCCCTTTGTTATACTCGAGTATCAGACTTAATACTCGTGTATATATTTCCATACTCGAGTAGTTAATTAGACTTACTCGAGTAATCAGTTAGACTTACTCGAGTAGGCTCTGAATACTCGTGTATATACTTCTATACTCGAGTAGTTAGTCAGTCACTCGGGTAAGGTGTTTTCATACTCGAGTAAGTAAGTTAATCACTCGAGTAAATCATATATCATACTCGAGTAGATCCTTTTCTTCTCTTTTCTGCAAGTTCAAGTATTGATACTCGATTAATTGATTTTGATACTCGAGTAAATTATTCTATACTCGAGTAGTTGATTTTAATACTCGAGTAGGTGAATGTTTCCTGGATTCATATGCTGATACTCGAGTATATCTTTGCTGATACTCGAGTATATCTTTTCTGATACTCGAGTATATCTCTTCTAATACTCGAGTAGTTCATTTCTCTATCAAGTAAATTTTTATTCTCATACTCGAGTATATGTCTCTTTGTCACTCGAGTATCTAAATTCCCATACTCGAGTATATCTTCTCTTACTCGAGTATAGCTGTTCCCTATTCCAGAATTCTTCTAAGTTCGAATTCGCTAAGTATTTTGAATCCGTCATTTCTGATTTGTCCACGTGTCATCCTTAATTAAGATTATGACCGTTGGAGTCCACCTATAAATAGGTCATTTCAGAATTGACTAATCAACAAGATTACAGAGATATTCTTTTGAAGAAAAAGGAAATTCCGTGAACCCTAATTCTCACGCCGCCGCCGCCGCCATCGTTGTTCACGGAAGAAATTCTGGATCGTCGATCTCCGTCTTCAAGGACTATTTCTCCAGCGATCCAGACAAGAGTGAATCACTCGATCTCGCCGAGCCTCAAGGATTTCAGATCTATCTTCTCGATCGAGGTGGTTCTAGTTTTCAGATTTGTGGATCTTTCTCTCAAGTCATCTTCAACCTTTTCTGATCAAGTCAAAGCTCCTAAAGAAGAAGACTGTCAAAGATCCAGATCTGAAATTTGTTGTGTTGATTTTTATTCTCAAACCTAAATTTCATTGTAGGAGTTTTTCTCCGAGATTTGTAGGAAGATCCTTCTTCCGAGTTTTGTAGATCCAGTTAGATCGAGACTTGTAGGAACGTGGTTCCGAGGTGTAGGATTGTTTTCAATCCGAGATAGTGGAGTAGCCGAGTCTAGTGATTTGCTAGATCGGTGAGGAAAGTGGACGTACCCAAGGTTGGGGAACCACTATAAATCTCTTGTCTTCTGTGATTGCTTGATGTGCGCTGCGTTAAATTTTAATTCCGCTTTTGACACGCATTTCACCTATTCACCCCCCTCTAGGTGATTTAGGCTAACAACTTAGACCTCGCAATTGGTATCAGAGGGAGGTTGATCGTTAAAAGGTTAACACCTTGATCTTATCCTTCTAAGTTGTTTCCTGAAAAGTATCAAGCATGAGTAAGACCAAGGATTTTACTAAACTCCCTATCTGCACCAAGAACAACTTTCCTATGTGGAAGGAAAGAGTAAAGTTCTTCATGGAAGCAGTAGATCCCCGGATCTTCATGATTGTTGAAGAAGGTCCCCACATTCCTATGACTACTTCCACCATAGACCCTAACAAGCAAGTTCCCAAGAAGTTGATGGATCTAGACAAGGATGAGATTGCACTTGTCTCTCTGGACAAGAAGGCTAAAAACATTATAGCAAGTGCAGTCGATGACTCAATGCTGCAGAATCTAATTCATTGCCAGTCTGCCAAGGAGATGTGGCAATCCCTGGTGACTCTGATGGAAGGCACTGAAGAAGTGAGGGATGATCGGAGATCCCTTCTGAATCAAAAGTATGAAGCCTTCCGGCAAGGTCACAAGGAAGCCATAGCTGACACATTCGAGAACTTTTTCAAGATAGTGAACGGCCTAAGAGTTTATGGCCGAGTCTTCACCAACGGGGAACTCAATGACAAATTCTTAAGATCCCTAACCAAGGAATGGGACAATAAGGTATGTGCCATTCGGGAGTTTGGAAGGTTAGCTGAGACGGACCCGCAAAATCTGTTCGGAAAGCTTATGTCTTACGAGCTACAAATCAACTCAAGAAAAGCTGAAGAAGAGACAAGCAGGTCTGCATCCAAGGAGAAATCTGTCGCTCTAAAGGCAGATAGCTCAAGGAAGATAAAGGCTAGCTCTCCTGCCCCAGTTCCTGAGGCTGATGAAGAAGAATCATCTGAGCCCAGCTCATCTGGCTCAGAACTATCTGATGGAGAGTTCTCCTTACTCTCAAGGCAGTTCAAGAAATTTTTGAACAAGAAGAAGCAATGGAGAGGCAAGGATGCCTCATATAGAAGATCACGACATGACAGTGATCATCGGAAGAAAGGCTCAAGTAGCCATGATAGGTATAATTCTAAACCGAACAAACAGATTTCTACTGACATCATTTGTTATTGTTGCAATAAGCCAGGTCACGTCATCGCCGATTGCCCTCACAAAAAGAAAGAGGGTGGAAGAAGAGAGGAAAAGAAATCCTCACACCACAAGAAGAGGACAGAGAAAAGCTTAGTAGCCAAGAAGAGCAAAACTCTCAGCGACTCTGACTCATCTGAGTCGAGTGAAGAAGAGGAAGCTTACTTTGGGCTCATGGCTCATTCGGATGATTAACAAGTCCCCCAGTTTACTGGGGAGGTAAAATCTCACACTCCTCTCTCTGATTCTGATGATGACAATGAGCAAGAGGGATATTCCTCTGAAGATGAATCTGAGCTCATGGGTCAGTATAAGGAGTTACTCACCGCTTACGAAAAATGTCGTAGATTAATGAAAACTCAAGCCAAAGAGATAAATTCTCTACGAGCTACTGAGAGCAGCTTGAGAGAAGAAGTCGATAAGACTAACTCTCTTCAAGAGAACCTCAATGCAGCTATGGAGGGATACAATAAAGCTCTCAAGCACATCGACCTTAAAGAGGAAATCATCAAAGAATTGGAACGACAACTCGAGGCTGAAAAGAAGCTTGTTGAGAGTTTTTCTAAGCCTAAGACAGTTCTTCCAATCGTTGCTGAATTCTCTGCTAAGGCCAAGGGTGCTGGTTTAGGCCACATTGTCTCTTCTAGTAAATCCTCTAGGAGAAACAAGGCCAAGAGAAAGAATAAGGCTGCCCGGAAGGCTCTAGCTGAAGAAAAAGGGAAAGCTCCCTTGGAACCTGTTGTGTTCAAGAAAGTTATCTTTCCCACGAACGAACTCGATTATGAGTCCACCTACGGACACTTTTCTAGGCCGATCCCTGAGAAGCCTAAGTCAAGATACCAAGGTTGGACTCGTCCTCGTAACTTTGGCGAGAGTGTCTTCAAGGCACCTTATGAGGAGATTCAGCTTCAAAGCTATGGACCTTATGCTCATGGTCATAATTTCAAAAAGACACCAAAAGTAAAACCCATTGTAGAAAAGCCTATGAAGGAGAAGACCTCATGTAACTGCCATCATCATGAAGCCTCCTCCTCCAAGAGTAAAGCTCCTGCCAGACCTTCATTCCAGAAAGTCAAGCAGGACTACACAAGGCAAAGATACAACAGGTTCAACTGTTGGTGCTGTGGCAGAATTGGTCATTTTGCCAGTGATTGTTGGTTCAATCCTGAAAATGCTGCAACCCCTAAGGTTAGCAACGTGAGAGTGACCACTCATGAGGCTAATACTCGTAGGGGGAGTATTCTAACTCGAGACCAAGGACCCAAACTTGTTTGGGTTCCTAAGGCTAAATGATTGTAATTGCAGGTATGTCCAAAGGCCACCAAAATGCCAATCTGGTACTTGGACAGTGGATGTTCTCGGCATATGACCGGGACAAGGAGCCTACTACAGAATTACACCTCAGTCTGCAACGGACCAAAGGTCATCTTTGGAGGTTCAGATCGAGGAATAACTAAAGGCTATGGTATGATCTCTAACGGTAGTGTATCCTTTTCGGATGTAGCCTATGTTGAAGGATTGGAACACAATCTCATTAGCATAAGCCAACTATGCGACAAAGGATACGTAGTTGAATTTCATGCTGACAAGTGTTTGATAAAATTGGTTAACAATATGGAAACTATTTTATCAGGCACTCGAAGCAGAAATATTTTCTTTCTGAATTTTATTTGTATAGACTCTTCGACACCAGTGTGTCTTTTGGCAAAAAGTAGTGCATCTCTTGCTGACCAATGGCACAAGAGACTAGCACATATTAATTTCAAAACTATTAATAAATTATTCTCTCAAAACTTAGTGCGTGATGCACCTAATGTCAAGTGCGTTACGGACAGTCCTTGTCACGCTTGTATCAAAGGCAAGCAAACAAGAAGTTCGTTTAAAAGCATAATAGGCAAGGACTCCAATAGAAGTTTGCAGCTTCTCCATATGGACTTGTTTGGTCCACTGCAGGTTAGAAGTTTGGGAGGTAAGGAATATACGTTGGTTATTGTGGATGATTACTCGCGCTTTGCGTGGGTGTTCTTTCTGAAACACAAGTCAGATACCTTCGGTATTTTCACTAATTTTGTGAGGCAGATCCAGAATGAATACAACTGTTCCGTAGTCAAAATCAGAAGTGACAATGGAACGGAATTCAAGTCTGGAGCCATGACAGAATTTTGTGAAAGTCAAGGTATCTTTCATGAGTTTTCCTCTCCTCGCACTCCACAGCAAAATGGAGTAGCTGAGAGAAGGAACAGAACACTCATAGAGGCTTGTCGGACTATGTTGAGTGATGCCTCACTTCCGGAGTATTTCTGGGCTGAAGCAGTCAACACCGCTTGTCACGTGCAAAATCGAGCACTCATCAACAAGAACCATGATAAGACTCCTTACGAACTTCTAAAAGGCAGGCAACCAACCATTTCATACTTTAGAATCTTTGGCTGTAAGTGCTTCGTACTTAACAATGGCAAGTATCACTCTACCAAGTTTAGCGAGAAAAGCTTTGAAGGTATTCTCGTAGGATATAGTAGCCATAGTAAGGCTTATAGAGTATTCAATAGAAAAACTCTGGTGGTGGAAGAGTCGATACATCTTGTATTTGATGAGACGAGTCTGTTGCAAAGCAACTCGTCTAGTGTGCCTATTGTAGATGCAGGTACAAGGTTGAAAGAACTTAGCTTGGATGAACCTAGTGAAGATAAAAATGAGACATTCATCAAGGTCCCCTCTCCAACCACCATTGGAGAGGTGGATGATCAAGATGAAGAAGACATCCCAGCTGAAGATGCAACTCCAGTGGCGGAAGAGATCCCAGATGCAAGGACTCTAGAGTTCAGATACTTGCAGGATCATCCTGTTGACCAAATAATAGGAGATCCTCGGGATGGCGTCAGAACTCGTCGAGGTACAACTAACGAGAATTTACACTTAAGCTTTCTCTCACAGGTTGAACCAAAGAAATTTGAGGAAGCCAACTCCGACGCATCCTGGATTCTAGCCATGGAAGAAGAATTGAATCAGTTCAAACGATGCAAGGTTTGGACACTTGTTCCTAGACCCAAAGGTAAGAATGTCATTGGGACTAAATGGGTCTACCGGAACAAGATGGATGAAGACGGGATAATCGTAAAGAATAAAGCCAGACTTGTCGCCAAGGGATATCGTCAAGAAGAAGGAATCGACTTCGACCAGACTTATGCTCCAGTAGCGAGACTGGAAGCGATCAGGTTATTTCTTGCCTACGCTGCACTTAAGGGCTTTACCGTCTATCAGATGGACGTAAAGTCCGCCTTCCTGAATGGTGACATAAAGGAAGAAGTGTACGTAGAGCAACCGCCAGGTTTTATTGATTCAACCTATCCTAATTATGTATATTTATTACAAAAAGCACTATATGGTCTTAAACAAGCTCCTCGAGCTTGGTATGAGACTCTGTCTAGCTTCCTTCTTGAGAACAAGTTCACAAGAGGAAAGATAGACAAAACATTATTTCTTAGGGAAATAAAAGGCAAGATTTTGCTAGTACAGATCTATGTCGACGATATTATTTTCGGCTCTACGGATAACAACCTCTGCAAGAAGTTTTCTAAACTTATGCAAGGGAAGTTTGAAATGAGTAGTATGGGAGAGCTAAAGTATTTCTTAGGGCTTCAGGTGAAACAATCTGAAGATGGGATTTTCATCTCACAGACCAAGTTCACCAAAGAGCTACTTAAGAAATTCGGAATGGAGAATGCAACCTCTATGAGGACTCCAATGGCCTCAGCTATGTCTCTGGACAAGGATGAGAAAGGGAAACCTTTTGATGAAACCAAGTACAGAAGCATAATTGGGTCCTTGCTCTATCTCACTGCAAGTAGACCAGATATAATGTTCTCAACATGTGTATGTGCTAGATTTCAGGTGAACTCTAAGGAATCTCACTACATCGCTGCAAAGCGAATCTTGAGATACCTCAAAGGTACACCAAATCTTGGCTTATGGTACCCAAGAAGTAATGATAGTGAACTAATTGGATTTTCAGATGCAGATTTTGCAGGTAGCAAAGATGACAGGAAAAGTACCTCCGGGACTTGCCAATTTCTCGGAAGGAGACTCATTTCCTGGAGCAGTAAGAAACAAAACTGTGTAGCCATCTCAACGGCTGAATCAGAGTACATCTCTGCAGGAAGCTGTTGTGCACAGCTCTTATGGATCAAGAATCAATTTGAAGACTACAACATACAGTTTCAGAACATTCCCCTGTTCTGTGACTCTTCCAGCGCTATAGCAATAGCCAACAATCCAGTCTCCCACAGCCGGACCAAGCATATAGAGCTTCGCTATCATTTCATCCGGGAGCATGTGGAAAATGGAGATATAGATCTACAGTATGTCTCCACAGACAGGCAAGTTGCAGATATTTTTACAAAGCCGCTGGACGAGTCCAAGTTCTCGTTCTTCAAAACTGAGCTTGGACTGCTCAACAAAGAAGACAAGTGATGGACTCTCAAATTAAGAAGATATCAGTAATGTTGGCTGCTCAGAGGTATAGTTTCTCAGTGGAAATAGACATCTACCAGGGCAACTCCTTCAAGTATTAGAGACTCGAGCATCGCTACACTTACACGAGTAAACGGCTAATACTCGAGTAAAAAGGTTCATATACTCGAGTAATCCAAAAGATACTCGCGTATGAACTTCTCATACTCGAGTATGAAAATTTGTTAAGAACTTAATACTCGTGTATGTTGATTACATACTCGAGTATGTATGATTGATTACTCGTGTATGTTGTGCCTACTCGAGTATACTAAACCTAATACACATGTATGCTGTCATCTACTACTCGAGTATTCGGAAGTATTTTGGATTTTCAAAATCTCTACTCGCACCCAGCAAATTGCCGCCTTGTTCAGGTATGCCATTATACTTAATTCTCTTTAAACCTAATTAGGATTATTTATATATATATTCAAAACGAAAAAGTCCTTTCCACTTCTCATTCACTCGAGTAGCCACCGACTTCTCGTATTCCCGACTACTGTTCTTCGTCTTCCTTCACCGCAAGATTTCCGAATCGCTGATAGCTCCTCCCTCCTCCAAGTTTGGAATCGGATCTGAATTAGTGACAGATGGCATTGAAGATATCTCGGATGATTTCAAGAACCTACTGATTCTCCTGGACACGGCCGGATTGACCTTCGTTCTTCAAGAACCCTGCCGCCTCTTGCTTCCTGATGTTGAAGAGTTCTACAAAAATTTGAAGGTTAGACACAATGGTACAGTTCTGAAATCAAAGGTCAGGGGAGTTGAAATTCGGTTAGATAAAACCTCTGTCGCCACTCTGCTTCGGATGCCAGTGGTCGACGAAGAAGATGACTTAGACAAGGCAGATGCCGACCGCACCTCCTTATTCTGTGGTCGAGATCCAGAAGGTGGAGGTGAAACCCTGAATCGTTCTTTGTTCAATTCAGAAGGAAAGTTTCTCGTTGACATCATTGCCAAAATCCTCTGGTGCAAGACTTACTCCATTAGAGATGTATCCCAAAATCTATTTGACGTTATGCAAGCTATTGTCTGCAGGAAGAAGTTCCAGTTTGGAATGATGATACTGGATAAGATCAGAGAAAGCGTCAAACATCCCAGTTTTGCCAGGATTATCTCCCTCCTCCTCCATGAGATCAATCCTACAGTGTTTGACTTCTCTAAAGGGACTCCTCTTCACCACATGAAGAAAGTTTCAATATCTTCCATTCAGAGGTATGACCTCAAGATCATGAACCCTGCCCAAGCCTCCAAGGCTGATGCCATCTCAGCACAACACCAAGACAACAGTTTACCTGAAGTCAGGATCCCATCTCCTCCTCTACATCAAACTATTGCTACCTCTGGTGCTTTAGTTGAGGGGGAGCCTGCCTCTTCTCTTTCTCAGCTTCAAGTTACTTCTGAATCAGTAATTCCAGCACAAGAAGAAGTCAGAGTTGCTACTCCTCCAGTTTCTCCTCCTCCAGCTCATCTTCAATCAGCAATTCCTGAATCTGAGATTCCAGATACAGCTCACCTACTGTCTACAGCTGAAGATATAGACAGATTCATTGATGAGCTAAGCTCAGATGCTCCTTCTTTTCAAAATGATTCAGCTGCCAAGTCTCCTGCTCAGTCTCCAGCTCTCTCCCCTTTGGGTGCCACAGATCTTCATGATGATATCATTCTGTCCGATGACGAGGAGGATTCCCCAGACCCTGTTGACCCTCCTCTGAAGACACTTGATTTCTCTCTCCCCTCCTTCACTGATCCCTGTGACTCCATTGAGTTAGTCCAAACCAAGAGAGCTGTAAGCTCAGTGGTTGTGGAAGAGATCGCCCCTTGGACTGCTACTGCTCTACCAGTCCCTGGATTAACCTCAGCTCCCTCTTCCTCCTCCTCTTCAGATCTAGTCAGCAAGATTGAGCTCATGCTCAAAGAACAGAGAGATTACTTTGATGCCTCTCTGCAGTCAGTCAACTCCAAGGTCTCTGCTCTTGAAAAGGAGATGAGCAGAGGCTTTGCTGAAATCCAGGCAAATACTGATGAACTGAAAAAATTGTTCCAGCTAGGTGGCAAGGCCATAGATCACACCATCACGAGCATAGGTGAGCTAAGAAACCAAGCAGAGACAGTAGCTCACAATCAGCTCAAGCTAGATGAGAGAGCTGAAACCAATGTTGTGAAAGTATGTGATGAAGTGAGCACCTTCAGGGATGAAGCTATTGCCAAGCTATCCATAGATATCAGCAAGGGGGAGAAGATTGTAAAAGAACAAGTTGCAAAACTTTCTGAACAAGCTGAAGCCCAGGTCAAACAACAGTCTACCCAATCTCAAGAGGCTATAAGTGATCTAGTAAAAGGATTGAAAGAATCCATTCTTTCCCAGCTCCAGTCAGTCAAATTCTATACCTATGACACTGCTGTCTGGCTGCATAATCAAAACTTTCCTGAGTTTCAACTGGACCCTACCATTATTCCTCAGCATCTAAATCCTCTTGCAGAACAGCCTCCAACAGATGTCTCAGCTCAAGCAACCCTTCAAGGAGGTGTGCCAGTTTTCTCACCTAGAGCTGAGGGTGATGTGACTGAGCCTCCCCTATCCTATACAGAAGCATGGCAAGATGATTTCCCTTCCAGTTCTCAAGGCCCTTCCAAGAAGAAAAGAAAATATGGTGACGGCGCTTCTGCCAGCCGTTCTGCACCAAGGAAAGAGCCAGCTTCTGAAGGTAGACCACCTGTTGTTCATGTTGAAGTGTGGAGTCCTATCTCTAAGTCCCTAATTCTTGATACTCTGAGGTTAGTGACTGATCTTGGGGAGAACAGAGATAATTACTACAGTTATTCAGAGTGGAAAGCCTACGAAGCATCTCAGATAAAGATCAGGCTGCATGACAGAAATTGGGGGCATAACAACCCAGCTGCTCCTCCTAGGCCCAGGACTTACTTTCCAAAACCTTTCAGCTACCTAGAAAGGCAAGACTTGAAAAGAGAAAGGATGCACAAGGATGCCCCATCTTGAGTTGAACTAAGAATGTGGAATTGGACTTTTGTTTCTGTGCTTAAAACATTTCTATATATATATATATTTAATTCTGGTTATGGCTATTTCATTAACTAACCTGCTTTAACTTATGTTTTGTTTTTCAAGTATATGTGCATTGTTCTTTTTACTCTGTATAATTCACCTTAGTATAGAGGATGCTGACATCTACAAATAGGGGGAGATTGTTGGGATTTGTCTCCACAATACCTCAGATTTGTAGGAGGTCAGACCTTGAACTAAGATGAATTAAGGTGTATTTGATGCTATGTTTAGGTTGTATGTGTGCAGGTTCTAATTGCCAAGTGTAGACCAATGTCAGTCTATAATGGGTCACCAAACACAGGACCATACAATGTAATCCCTCATTGTGTGATCCAAAGTGTTGGCCCATGTATAGCCTCTCAATTGGGATACACTTCCTATATGCACTTGGATTGATGGACAGAAGCATTGGAACTAATTTCCTCAAAAATTTCTAAGTCCAAAATACTCGAGTAACCCCTTTGTTATACTCGAGTATCAGACTTAATACTCGTGTATATATTTCCATACTCGAGTAGTTAATTAGACTTACTCGAGTAATCAGTTAGACTTACTCGAGTAGGCTCTGAATACTCGTGTATATACTTCTATACTCGAGTAGTTAGTCAGTCACTCGGGTAAGGTGTTTTCATACTCGAGTAAGTAAGTTAATCACTCGAGTAAATCATATATCATACTCGAGTAGATCCTTTTCTTCTCTTTTCTGCAAGTTCAAGTATTGATACTCGATTAATTGATTTTGATACTCGAGTAAATTATTCTATACTCGAGTAGTTGATTTTAATACTCGAGTAGGTGAATGTTTCCTGGATTCATATGCTGATACTCGAGTATATCTTTGCTGATACTCGAGTATATCTTTTCTGATACTCGAGTATATCTCTTCTAATACTCGAGTAGTTCATTTCTCTATCAAGTAAATTTCTATTCTCATACTCGAGTATATGTCTCTTTGTCACTCGAGTATCTAAATTCCCATACTCGAGTATATCTTCTCTTACTCGAGTATAGCTGTTCCCTATTCCAGAATTCTTCTAAGTTCGAATTCGCTAAGTATTTTGAATCCGTCATTTCTGATTTGTCCACGTGTCATCCTTAATTAAGATTATGACCGTTGGAGTCCACCTATAAATAGGTCATTTCAGAATTGACTAATCAACAAGATTACAGAGATATTCTTTTGAAGAAAAAGGAAATTCCGTGAACCCTAATTCTCACGCCGCCGCCGCCGCCATCGTTGTTCACGGAAGAAATTCTGGATCGTCGATCTCCGTCTTCAAGGACTATTTCTCCAGCGATCCAGACAAGAGTGAATCACTCGATCTCGCCGAGCCTCAAGGATTTCAGATCTATCTTCTCGATCGAGGTGGTTCTAGTTTTCAGATTTGTGGATCTTTCTCTCAAGTCATCTTCAACCTTTTCTGATCAAGTCAAAGCTCCTAAAGAAGAAGACTGTCAAAGATCCAGATCTGAAATTTGTTGTGTTGATTTTTATTCTCAAACCTAAATTTCATTGTAGGAGTTTTTCTCCGAGATTTGTAGGAAGATCCTTCTTCCGAGTTTTGTAGATCCAGTTGGATCGAGACTTGTAGGAACGTGGTTCCGAGGTGTAGGATTGTTTTCAATCCGAGATAGTGGAGTAGCCGAGTCTAGTGATTTGCTAGATCGGTGAGGAAAGTGGACGTACCCAAGGTTGGGGAACCACTATAAATCTCTTGTCTTCTGTGATTGCTTGATGTGCGCTGCGTTAAATTTTAATTCCGCTTTTGACACGCATTTCACCTATTCACCCCCCTCTAGGTGATTTAGGCTAACAACTTAGACCTCGCATGTAGAATGTTAAATTCCCTAGCAACTCTACAAAGAGAAGAAATGATATGAAAATTGTGATGGTGTTTAGAATGTAGGGTCGTTACAATTAAATGGTATTAGAGACAGGTTCTGGGTTGTTTGAACATTCAGCGAGACAAGAGTATATAGGACGCAAGTAAAACAAATACATGACAATGTAAACCTTCCTGTTTTAGGAACCTTTCCATACCTATTTAAGTAGACAGGAAAGAGACGAACTCGAATAGGAATAAAGTCGTATGGCTGAAGAAATACATAGAGAAAGATCGAATCGCCTTCTATCGAAAGTCATGCAAGCATTAGTAGAAGCCATTCAAATGAGCAATAGTGTTGTCGCCACATCACAGCCACCAACGTCAAGTGATTCATATGTGAAGCAATTTCTCGAAATGAGACCGCCCTTATTTAGAGGTGGGTTATCTCCGATGGAAACCAAAGGCTAGATAAAGAGGATTGAGCTAATCTTCAATGCTATGAAATGTCCCGATGATCGGAAAATTAATTTAGTCGCCTTCTTGCTGGAAGGAGAGGTTGATCGATGGTGGAACAGTATGAGGCAAGGGATATTTTCGGGACGTGATGCTTTAGGAGATCCTCTGGGCCGAATTCTTGAAGGAATTCGTGAACTGGTTTGTTCCTCCGTCAGAGAAACAGATGCTTCAGGAGAAATTCCTTCGCTTGACGCAAGGGAGTCGCACAGTTCTACAATATGAAGCAAAGTTTGCACAACTGGATTATTATGCAGGAGACAAGGTCGCTAAGGAAACCGATCATTATTTCTGATTTCAACTGGGTCTACGAGAAGATGTGCATATACATCTAATCTCGCAGAGGTTCAAGAATTACAATAAACTGGTGGAGACTGCAAAGTTAATTGAGATGGATGTAGAGAATTCGCAAAGGCGAATGGAGTTTCAGAAGAAGAGGCTTCCAGAGGGACAGAGTATGGATTCCTCGTGAAAGAGTGAAAGTTCAAACTGGAAGAGGAAGAAAGGAGGTCCTCCAACCCAAACTCGACGAGAAGCGGAGCCAATAGTAACACAATGAAGCCCTTATGTATTAAATATGGGAAGAATCATTATGGCGAATGTTTGAAGGGAACCGGAGTTTGTTTTAAATGTCAGAAGCCTGGACATCGCCGACAAGATTGCCCGTTGTGAAAGACAGTACCTGAAAGAGGTGGTCCTAGTCAGGCACCAACATTTCATTACCTTGATACTAGCTCGGTATGTAGAGTTGATATAGGTAAAGGGATCGAAACATCTGTGTCTGTGGTGGAAACGAGAGATCAAATACAGGTGCAGCCTAGAGTATTCAATATGAACCAGCAAGGGGCTAAAGCATATAATACGGTTATCACGGGTATGATCTATGTACACAATCACCTTTTAAAGGTATTATTCGATATAGGGGCTATTCAATCTTTCATATCTACAAGAGCAATTAAACAATTAAGGTTGGAACCTCCTACGTCTCTTGAGAAATTGAGAGTTAAAATGCCCATTAATACTGAGATGACTACAAGACTTCGATGTACAGTGTGGCTAACAATTGATACTAACCCAGTAGAAGCAGATGTTGCGATTCTACCCCTATCCGAATTTGACTTCATTTTAGGGATGGATTGGTTATCAAAAAGTGAAGTCATCATCAACTATAAAAAGAAAGAAATTACACTTAAGTTGAACGATCAAACACAGTGTAAATTAAAGGGATTGGATGAAGTTTCAAAAGTTATTATATCTTCGTTAAAGGCAATGAAGAAACTAAGGAAAGGTTGCGAAGCAAAATTGGTAATGCTTAAGGGAACTAAGGTAGTGGCATGCGAAACAACTGCAGTTCCCGTAGTGTGTGATTTTCTCGAAGTATTTACTGAAGAATTACCAGGGCTACCTCCACCAAGGTATGTGGATTTCACTATCGATCTGGTGGAAGAAGCTAAACCAGTAGCAAAGACACCATATTGTTTGGCTCCTAAAGGATTAGCAGAGCTGAAAAGTCAATTGCAGGAATTACTTGAGAAAAATTTTATACGACCAAGCACTTCACCATGGAGAGCTCCAGTGCTTTTTGTTAAAAAGAAGGATGGTTTGTTTCAATTATCGAGAACTGAATAAGTTGACTGTACAACATGTATTCGACGAGGATGGATCCTACCACAGCCAACTCAGCGAGAGTCAAAGTCAACAAGTCAAGACAGAAGTCAAGATCAACGCGCGAGCCAGTAGAAGGCATGGGCGAGTATGGCGAGCTTCCCCCGCATACTCGCCAGGTTGGCGACTAGGCGAGCAACTCGCCCAGCCTGTGCGAGCTCCCCAAGAATTCGCCTAGTCGCCAGGGTGGGGGTATAAGTATGACCCCCCTCCCTTTGGACTTCCCTATAAATAGGACCACAGGGGTACGAGGGAAGGGGACCAAGAATCTCAGATATATACTAGCGAGCCCTTTGGATTCCTTTCCCTTAGAGACCAAGTCGTGACCTGCGACTTAGTTGCTAGCTCGTTTCCCTCGTACCTAGCTCGGCCATTCTGATTGTGGAGGGGATGCTTCTTCCAAGCAGCCGGGTACATGGTGTGACCTTCCTGCCACAGCAACCTAGGGTCTTGTTCCTAGCTCATTTCTGTTCTTGCTTTCGTGGGCCTTCTAACTTCACTACTTGATCAGTAGACTTAGGAACCCTAGTCCGATTCTAAGGCAGGGAATTTCTACCGGCTTCAACACTTGGTGCGGTGAGCGTGGATAACAGCCAAGGAGGAAAGTTTCGTGGTTGAGAAAGATAGTCAATGGCGGCGATCAGGGCGAGTTGGCGTATAACTCGGCAGGAGTTGGTACCTTGGAGCGAGGTGGCGGGTTTGTAACGGTAGCTGCTTTCGAGGAGTTTGCGAAGAGGATGGAGATGGCGATACTCGTCGGTTTCTCCAACCCCCCTGAGGTCACGGCGACTTCTCCCCGTCGCCTGACACAACCAGGCGAGTAAGTCCCGACTCGGCGAGTAGGAAAGGAGCCCGCTTGGGCAAGGGAGGAGCGACTGATGCCGTCACGTCAGCACCCTGTGAGTAGCCAGGACATCAGGTTCCGAGATCCTGAACTCTCGGCGAGGTGTAGGGATACTCGCCGATGGAGCGAGTATGATTACTCAAGCGAGGAGGATACTCGCCGCCGTCAGGAAGGGAGGAGCCCCTTCTGCAACGAGATCCTCGCGGCCCCCTTCCCCGATAATTTTCGAGTGCCCGCCCTCACCTACTACTCCTACAAAGATGACCCGGTAAGGCATCTTTAGTAGTTTTAGGACGTGGTCTCCATCCGCAACATGTCCGACGCCTTCAAGTGCTGGTTCTTCTCCATCACCTTCAAGGGTAGTGCGAGAGACTGAATCCACCAGCTGCCAGTAGGTTCCATCTACTGCTTCTCCGATCTTCGTCGGGGCCTCGTGGCGAGGTTCGCGACATCCAAGAAGCGGAAGAAGGAAGCGACGGCCCTTTTTAAAATAATGCAGGGGCAGCACGAAAGTTTGGGTCATTACGTCGACAGGTTCTAGGAGGAGGTCTTGGAGGTGGAGGAGGTAGATGGGTTCACCTTGATGGTAGCCCTCAAGTTCGGTTTGAAGCAGGGGCTGTTCAATATGAAGTTGGGGCACAAGCCGCCTAGATCGTTCGAGGAGATGGTGAAAAGGGCGAACGTCTTCATTCAGGGAGAGGAGAGGAACAAGGAGTTCTTGGCAAGACTGGACAGGGATAAGCCGTTATGGGAAAGCAGGGGAAGATTGCTGGAAAAGGAGAGGCGACCAAAGAGGTGTGATGATAGAAGGCGGGAGGAGCCGAAGAGGAAGGAAGAAAGGAAGAGAAGAGAAGAGCCCAAGAGGGTGGAGGAGATGAGGCAGGAGAGTCCTCGAAGGCTGGAAGAGAGGAGGCCTGATGAGGCTCCAGAAGGAAGGGGGGAGGAAAGAAGATTCCAGTACCCGAGAGATCGCCCCCAGTGGAGGCGACTGGTCCGACAGGAGGAAAGGAGGAATAATAACTAGAGGGAGTAAGGTGGAGGAAGAAGGGAGATAATGGCTGTCGCGCGATAGACCAATAAGCGTCGGCGAAGGGAGGAGCGTCAGGAGAGACGGTAGGAGGCGGAGATTCCCCTCTACTGAGATATCCATCGGGTAGAGGGGTATGGGACCTTGGCTTGCCCAGAGTTTTGGGAAGCAAGGAGGAGGCTAGTAGCAATGGAGGCGAAGAGAGAGCAGCCGAGGCAGGAGGCCCCAGTGGGGCAAGTAGTATTCCAAGCTCCACTGAGGAGGAGGAATGAGGATAGGATTGACCAAGGAGGTCGAGGAAATGTTATTCCCAGCCCAGGAGGCGGGCACGTTGGGGTGATCAATGGAGGTGCCGGGCTCAGATCTTCCCGCAAGGGTAGTCTCCACCAGATCTACAAGAGGAGTGTCGCCTCGACGTCACAGACTCTGCTTCTAAACGAGATAACCTTCTCAGAGGAGGACATGATGTGGAATGAGAACCCTTTTCACGACGCATTGGTGATACAAGCTACAATCGAGGACTTCACCGTCGACCGGATCCTCGCAGATAACGGGAGTTCGGTGAATGTCATCTTCAAGAGAACCTTCGTCGGGCTTTAGGTGGAGGCATCCAGGGTCCAGGTTGCAGATGGACCTCTTTTTGTCTTCTCAGGGGAGAAGAAAGAGGTGTAAGGTGGAGTGGAGCTGCTGGTCACTCTCGGGGGTACTTCAATCCGATGTCGATTTGTCATCGTTGACGCACCCAGTGGTTACAATGCCATCTTTGGGCGGCCCCTTATCAACTATTTCAAGTCTGTCCCATCGTCATACCACCAGTGCCTGAAGTACTACCGAGATGATGTCCAAGTCAGGATCAGGGGAGATCCGAAGGCCTCTAGGGAGTGCTACCTGAATACGGTCAGCACCATCAGCTGGATGGGTGACGCGGAAAGGCTGGAGAGGATGATGGAGCAGTAGGAGGGCCTGCAAGCTGTTGAGGAGCTAGAGGAAGTGGAGGTGATCTCTTGGAGAGGAGAGCCTGAGCTGCTGAAGGTCGGAGGATCCTTTTCCCTGGAAGGGAAGGTGGAGATGGTTGCTTGCCTACAGGAGAATGCTGAAATCTTTGCTTGGAGCGTCGCCGAGATGCCGGGGATTGACGCCGATATTGCTTGTCATCGCCTCAACCTAGATCCCGCGATAGCTCCAGTTCATCAAAAACAGAGGAAGAGCGCCACCGCGCTGGCTGGGCTGATCCGAGAGGAAGTAGGGAAGCTGCTAGAAGCGGGGTTTGTCTCGGAGATCCAATATCCAGGCTGGGTCTCCAATGTTGTAATGGTGAAGAAATCTGGAGGGGGCTGGAGGCTATGTATTGATTTTTCTATGTTGAATAAAGCTTGCCTGAAGGATTGTTACCCCTTGCCTCAAATCGACGCGCTGGTTGATTCCGTCGTCGGGTTTCCCGTGATGAGTTTCCTTAATGCTTTTTCAGGGTATCACCAGATCTGGATGCATCCCCCCGATTGCCGCAATGTTTCCTTCATCACCAGCGACGGCTGTTATAGCTACAAGATGATACCCTTCGGGCTCAAAAACGCCGACGCAACGTATCAAAGAATGATGGACCAAGTCTTTAAAGAGCAAAAGGAGCGGACTCTGGATTTCTATGTGGACGATCTTCTTGTCAAAAGCAAGAGAGTCGCGGAGCACATAGTGGATCTGACGGAGACTTTCTCCACCCTGAGGAAGTATAATATGCGACTCAACCCAGCCAAGTGTGTCTTCGGCACGGGAAGGGGGAAGTTCTTAGGCCACCTTCTCACTCCCGGGGGGGTGGAGCCTAACCCAGACAAAGTAAAAGCCATCCTGGAGATGGCCTCCTCGAAAGATTCCAAGGAAGTCCAGAGGTTACTGAAAGGCTGGAAGGCCTTAGACATTTTCTCTCCAAGGCTGGAGAGAAGTGCTCCCCATTCTTCAAGACCCTTCGGGGTAATCAGAAATTTGAGTGGACCATAGTGTGTGAGGAGGCTTTCAGAAAGCTTAAGTAGTAGCTGACCCAAGCTCCTCTCCTCCATGGTCCGCAAGGCGGCGAGGACCTCTTACTCTATCTGGGAGTAGGGGCCGAGGTGGTTAGTTCGGTGTTGGTCCGAGAAGAAGGAAGGAGGCAGCTTCCCATCTATTATGTGAGACGGGTGTTGCGGCAAGCCGAGACGAGGTATCCTATTTTTGAGAAGCTAGTTTTTGCTTTGGTGGTTTCGGCTCAGCGGCTCCGTCCGTATTTTCAGGCTCACTCCATCAAGGTAGTCTTCGATCATCCCCTAAGGAGTATCTTGGATGAAGTGTAGCATTCTGGAAAGTTGGCCAAATGGGCGGTGAAGCTGAGCGAGTTTGACATCTCTTATTCTCTAAGGGTAGCGATCAAGGCACAGGCAGTTGCAGATTTCCTGGCCGACTTCTCGGCTGAGGTAGATGTAGACGTGGGTGCTTTCGGCCCAATCTATTGGAAGATGTTTGTGGATGGGGCTTCCGACAAGAATTCTGTGGGAGCCGGAGTCGTGCTGGTTAGCCCCCAGGGAACTAGAATCGAGCAGGCCGTCGAGATCCTCTTCCCGATTACAAACAATCATGCGGAGTACGAAGCTATGGTGGCTGGCTTGCGTCTCGCCAAGGAGCTGACAATCAAAGACATCCGAGCTTTTACCGATTCAATGGTGGTCGCATCCCAAATTTGGGGGGAGTTCGAAGTCCATGATCCCACCCTGCAGTGGTATCTGGTTAAAGTTAAGGGTCTGATCGGGTGGTTCCAGTATTTCTTCGTCGAGCATGTACCCCGAGAGGACAATTCTAAAGCTGACAACCTTGCCAAGTACGGTCCTCGGGCCGGGGGAATTGTCACCGAGCTATTTCGAAAGTCCATAGAAGAAGGGGAAATGATGGAGATCGAACAGCGGCTCTCGTGGAAAGATCCGTTCGTTGCGTTCTTAACAACGGGTCAGCTACTCTTAGACGGGCAAGATCAAAGAAGGTTTTGGTATAAGCCCGCGTACTACTTATTGCAAGATGGCGATCTTTACCGAAATACCGTCTCGGTCCCCTTGGCCAGATGCTTGTCAGAGATCGAGGTCCCCCGAGTTCTCGAGGAAATTCATTCAGGGGAGTGTGGCAGCCACTCCGGGACTAGTACTCTGGAGCAAAGAATTCTAAGGCATGGCTACTTCTGGCCAACCATTCGCAAGGACGCAGAAGGCTTCTCCAAAAAATGTTCCCAATGTCAACTCTTCGCGCCCCTTCAACTTCAACCAGCTCAGCACCTTCGCTCAATCACCGCTCCATGGCCCTTTCCCATCTGGGGAATGGATTTGATCGGCCCTTTCCCTCAAGCAAGTGGACAGAGAAAGTTTGTACTTGTGTTGATCAACTACTTCTCCAAGTGGATCGAGGCTAGGATTTGGCCAATACCACCTCCCAGATCGTTAAGAAATTCATTTGGGGAGAAATTGCATGTAGATTTGGGATTCCTCTGGCCATCGTCACCGATAATAGACCGCAATTCGCCAGCTTGGAGCTGGAGGACTTCTGCAAGCAGCTAGGGACGGACCTTCGGTTCGCCTCTGTGCACCATCCTCAGAGTAATGGACAAGTAGAGGCCGCCAACAAGCTTATCATCAACCTGCTAAAGAATAAGGTCACCAATCTCAAAGGGAACTAGGCTGAGCAGCTCCCCTCGGTCCTGTGGGCTCTGAGAACAACTCCAAACTCGGCCACGGGGGAAACGCCCTTCAAGTTATCCCACGGGTCTGAGGCACTCATCCCGGTGGAGTTCGAAGTACGGAGTCCAAGAGTTGTTGCTGCGGGAGATGGCGGCGAAGAATGGCGCCTGGAGAATGAAGATGCCCAAAGGCTCTCTCTGGACTACATCGAGGAGCTTCGTGACTTGGCCTCCGTGCGCCAGGTGGAGATCAAGAGGCGCATGGCGAGGCACTTCGACAAAAATGTTTGCCTCAAGCATTTCCTTGCATGAGATCTGGTCATGAAGAAGGTGGACGCCATAGGGCGGGGGGCCACCGTAGGCAAGCAACATCCCAACTACGAAGGGCCTTTTATCGTCCAATAAGCCCTGACCACAGGAGGCTATTACCTGCAGGATCAAGAAGGAGAGCAACTGAACGGAACCTGGAGTGGGTGCGACCTAAAAAGGTTCTATCCCTAGTGGTAACACATGTATCAACTTTATAAACATATTTCTCTATATACAATGGTGGCCGGGTTTCTCTCTTTTATCTTAATCTACCTCGAGACTTCTGAGTGCTTCCAGGATCCGCCTCGTAGTTGACTCCGGGAACCAGTGGTCGGTTTGTTCCTCATAAATAGCCTAGGGTGGGAGATCGGACGATTCTTCGGGACTCTAAGCGCTCTTGTAAGACCGAACCCCTGCATTGTTGGCTGAGGACATCTCCCCCCTTGCATGTCGGCCTATGTCCCCCCGAGTGCATCTCTCTTCCAACTGGAGGAACTACCAGGAACAGATCTGTACCCTAAACTCCCGGACTCGAGGAAAGGCCGACCTCGTTAAGCAATCATAAGAAGAGGAATTTAAATTATTGCCAAAGCAGATAACCTGCCGAAGAAAGGGAAGGGATAAGCCCAGAGGTGTATGTTGGTTCCGAGTGCGTCCTAAAGGACCCTTGATGAAACATAACCCTTCGCCCAGACGCTGGAACTCATAGCCATTAAGTGTGGACGAAAGTGATCTACGCTGACAGATCGGAATGCGGGTCTTTGATCCGTTCCTCCTAAATAGCCCAGCGCGAAAGATACGACGAAGCTTCGGGACTTTAAGCGCTCTTGTAAGACTGAGCCTCTACATTGTCGGCCGAGATCAGCTCACCCCTTGCATGTCAGCCTATGTCTCCCCGAGTGCATCTCTCTCCAGACTGGAGGAATTATTAGGAACGGGTTCGGATGTCGACTTCCCGATTCAATGGGTTCGAGAGCGTCCCTCTTAAAAAGAAAGATTATCTTCTCACTGAAAGCATCGATGCAATTAATCCAATTGTCGTCTCTCATAGCCAACAGGATAGCATTGCACTCCAAGAAGGCCTCGAGTGGCAGGGTAAACATAAGTCTGTGTCCCTGCATGAGCTCCTCTCCTGTATACCGGCCATCGAACCTCCTCGAGGAGATCAAGTTCCTCGTTGGAGTGATGTCGTAGCCCGTCAACTCTGCACGAGATCCTCTCTTGCAGACCGACTACTTGGATCCCCGATTCGACTCTCCACCCCCTATTAAGCTCGACTCCCGGCAAGGTGTTGACTCCAAATAGAAGGTCTCGAGTGCCAGGGTAAACGTAAGTCTGTGTCCCTACACGAGCTCCTCTCCTGCATACCGGCCATCGAACCTCCTCAAAGAGATCAAGTTCCTCATTGGACTGATGTCATAGCCCGTCAACTTTGCACGAGCTCCTCTCCTGCAGACCAGCCACTTGTCTCCCTGAGTCGACTCTCAACCAACGGTTGAGCTCGACACCCGGAAAGGTGTTGACTCCAAATAGAAGGCCTCGAGTTGCAGGGTAAATGTAAGTCTGTGTCCATGCACGAGCTCCTCCCCTACATAACGGTTATCGAACTTCCTCGAGGAGATCAAGTTCCTCGTTGGAGTGATGTCGTAGCCCGTCAACTCTGCACGAGCTCCTCTCCTGCAGACCGACTACTTGCCTCCCCGAGTCAACTCTCCAGCCCTAATTGAGCTCGACTCCCGGCAAGGTGTTGACTCCAAATAAAAGGCCTCGAGTGGCAGGGTAAACGTAAGTCTGTGTCTCTACACGAGGTCATCTCCCGCATGCCGACCACCGAACCTCCTTGAGAAGATCAAGTTCCTCGTTGGAGTGATGTCATAGCCCGTCAACTCTACATGAGCTCCTCTCCTGCAGACCGACTACTTGCCTCCCAGAGTCGACTCTCCACCCCCGGTTGAGCTCGACTCCCGGCAAGGTGTCGACTCCAAATAGAAGGCCTCGAGTGGAAGCGTAAACGTAAGTCCATGTCCCTACACGAGCTCCTCTCGTGCATACCGGCCATCGAACCTCCTCGAGGAGATCAAGTTCCTCATTGGAGTGATGTCGTATCCCGTCAACTCTGCATGAGCTCCTCTCCTGTAGACCGACTACTTGCCTCCCCGAGTCGACTCTCCACCCCCGGTAGAGCTCGACTCCCGGCAAGGTGTCGACTTCAAAATGAAGGCCTCGAGTGGCAGGGTAAACGTAAGTCTGTGTCCCTACACGAGCTCCTCCCGTGCATACCGGCCATAGAACCTCCTTGAGGAGATCAAGTTCCTCGTTGGAGTGATGTCGTAGACCGTCAACTCTACACGAGCTCCTCTCCTACAGACCGACTACTTGCCTCCCCGAGTCGACTCTACACCCCCGGTTGAGCTCGACTCCTGGAAAGGTGTCGACTCCAAATAGCAGTCCTCGAGTTGCAGGGTAAACGTAAGTTCGTGTCTCTGCACGAGCTTTTCTCCTGCATAACGGCCATCGAACCTCCTCAGGGAGATCAAGTTCCTCGTTAGAGTGATTCCGTAGCCCGTCAACTCTGCACGAGCTCCTCTCTTGCAGACCGACTACTTGCCTCCCCGAGTTGACTCTCCACCTTCAGTTGAGCTCGACTCCCAGCAAGGTGTCGACTCAAAATAGAAGGCCTCAAGTGGCAGGGTAAACGTAAGTCTGTGTACCTGCACGAGCTCCTCTCCTGCATACTGGCCATCGAACCTCCTCGAGGAGATCAAGTTCTCATTGGAGTGAAGTCGTAGCCCGTCAACTATGCACGAACTCCTCTCCTATAGACTGACTACTTGCCTCCCCGAGTCGACTCTCCACCCCCGGTTGAGCTCGACTCCCGGCAAGGTGTCGACTCCAAATAGAAGGCCTCGAGTGGCAGGGTAAATGTAAGTCTGTGTCCCTGCACGAGCTCCTCTCCTGCATACCGGCCATCGAACCTCCTCGAGGAGATCAAGTTACTCATTGGAGTGATGCTGTAGCCCGTCAACTCTGCACGAGCTCCTCTCCTACAGACCGACTACTTGCCTCCCCAAGTCGACTCTCCACCCCCTATTGAGCTCGACTCCCGACAAGGTGTCGACTCCAAATAGAAGGCCTCGAGTGGCAGGGTAAACGTAAGTTTGTGTCCCTACATGAGCTCCTCTCCTGCATACCGACCATAGAACCTCCTCGAGGAGATCAAGTTCCTCGTTGGAGTGATGTCGTAGACCATCAACTCTGCACGAGCTCCTCTACTGCAGACCGACTACTTGCCTCCCCGAGTCGAATCTCCACCCCCAGTTAAGCTCGACTCCTAGCAAGGTGTCGACTCCAAATAGAAGGCCTCGAGTAGCAAGGTAAACGTAAGTCTGTGTCCCTGCACGAGCTCCTCTCCTGCATAATGGCCATCGAACCTCCTCGAGGAGATCAAGTTCCTCGTTGAAGTGATGTCGTAGCCAGTCAACTCTGCACGAGCTCCTCTCCTGCAGACCGACTACTTGCCTCCCCGAGTCGAATCTCCACCCCCGGTTGAGCTCGACTCCCAGCAAGGTGTCGACTCAAAATAGAATGCCTCGAGTGGTAGGGTAAACGTAAGTCTGTGTCCCTGCACGAGCTCCTATCCTGCATACCGGCCATCGAACCTCCTCGAGGAGATCAAGTTCCTCGTTGGAGTGATGTCGTAGCCTGTCAACTCTTCACGAGCTCCTCTCCTACAGACCGACTACTTGCCTCCTCGAGTCGACTCTCCACCCCCGGTTGAGCTCGACTCCCGGCAAGGTGTCGACTCCAAATAGAAGGCCTCGAGTGGCAGGGTAAACATAAGTCTGTGTCCCTACACGAGTTCCTCTCCTGCATACCGACCATTGAACCTCCTCGAGGAGATCAAGTTCCTCATTGGAGTTATGTCGTAGCCCGTCAACTCTACATGAGCTCCTCTACTACAAACCGACTACTTGCCTCCCCGAGTCGACTCTCCACCCCCGGTTGAGCTCGAATCCCGGCAAGGTGTCGACTCCAAATAGAAGTCCTCGAGTGGCAGGGTAAACATAAGTCTGCGTCCCTGCACGAGCTCCTCTCCTGCATACCGGCCATCAAACCTCCTCGATGAGATCAAGTTTCTCGTTGGAGTGATGTCGTATCCCGTCAACTCTGCACGAGCTCCTCTCCTGCAGACCGATTACTTGCCTCCCCGAGTCGACTCTAAACCCCTGGTTGAGCTCGACTCCTGGCAAGGTGTCGACTCCAAATAGAAGGCCTCAAGTGGCAGGGTAAACATAAGTCTGTGTCCCTGCACGAGATCCTCTCTTGCATACCGGCCATCGAACCTCCTCGAGGAGATCAAGTTCCTCGTTGGAGTTATGTCGTAGCCCGTCAACTCAGCACGAGCTCCTATCCTGCAGACTGACTGCTTGCCTCCCCGAGTCGACTCCCCCCCCCCCCGGTTGAGCTCAACTCCCGGCAAGGTGTCGACTCCAAATAGAAGGCCTCGAGTAGCAGGGTAAACGTAAGTCCGTGTCCCAGCACGAGCTCCTCTCCTACATAACGGTCATCGAATCTCCTCGAGGAGATCAAGTTCCTCGTTGGATTGATGTCATAGCCTGTCAACTATTCACGAGCTCCTCTCTTGTAGACCGACTACTTGCCTCCCCGAGTAGACTCTCCACCCCCGGTTGAGCTCGACTCCCGACAAGGTGTCGACTCCAAATAAAAGGCCTCGAGTGGCAGGGTAAACGTAAGTCCGTGTCCCTGCACGATCTCCTCTCCTACATACCGTCCATCGAACCTCCTTGAGGAGATCAAGTTCCTCGTTGGAGTGATGTTGTAGCCCGTCAACTCTGCACGAGCTCCTCTCCAACAGACCGACTACTTGCCTCCCAGAGTCGACTATCCACCCCCGGTTGAGCTCGACTCCCGGCAAGGTGTCGATTCCAAATAGAAGACCTTGTGTTGCAGGGTAAACGTAAGTCTGTGTCCCTATACGAGCTCCTCTCCTGCATACCGGCCATTGAACCTCCTCGAGGAGATCAAGTTCCTCATTGGAGTGATGTCGTAGCCCGTCAACTCTACACGAGCTCCTCTCCTGCAGACCGACTACTTGCCTCTCCGAGCCGACACTCCACCCCCGGTTGAGCTCGACTCCCGGCAAGGTGTCGACTCCAAATAGAAGGTCTCGAGTGGCAGGGTAAACGTAAGTATGTGTCCCTGTATGGGCTATTCTTCTGCATACTGGCCATCGAACCTCCTCGATGAGATCATGTTCCTCGTTTGAGTGATGTCGTAGCCCGTCAACTCTACACAAGCTCCTCTCTTGCAGACCGACTACTTATCTCCCCGAGTCGACTCTCCACCCCTGGTTGAGCTCGACTCCCGGCAAGGTGTCGACTCCAAATAGAAGGCCTCGAGTGGCATGGTAAACGTAAGTCTGTATCCCTGCACGAGCTCCTCTCCTCCAAAACGGCCATCGAACCTCCTCGAGGAGATCAAGTTCCTCGTTTGAGTGATATCGTAGCCCGTCAACTCTGTACGAGCTACTCTCCTGCAGACCGACTACTTGCCTCCCCGAGTTGACTCTCCACCCCCGGTTGAGCTCGACTCCTGGCAAGGTGTCGACTCCAAATAGAAGGCCTCGAGTGGTAGGGTAAATATAAGTTTGTGTCCCTGCATGAGCTCCTCTCCTGCATACCGGCCATCGAACCTCCTCGAGGAGATCAAGTTCCTCATTTGAGTGATGATGTAGCCCGTCAACTCTGCACGAGCTTCTCTCCTGCAGACCGACTACTTACCTCCCCGATTCGACTCTCCACCCCCGGTTGAGCTCGACTCCCGGCAAGGTGTCGACTCTAAATAGAAGGCCTCGAGTGGCAGGGTAAACGTAAGTCTGTGTCCCTGCACGAGCTCCTCTCCTGCATACCGGACATTGAACCTCCTCGAGGAGATACAGTTCCTAGTTGGAGTGATGCCGTAGCCCGTCAACTCTGCACGAGCTCCTCTCCTGCAGACCGACAACTTGCCTCCCTGAGTCGACTCTCCACCCCCGGTTGAGCTCGACTCCCGGCAAGGTGTGGACTCCAAATAGAAGGCCTCAAGTGGTAGGGTAAACGTAAGTCTGTGTCCCTACACGAGCTCCTTTCCTGCATACCGGCCATCGAACCTCCTCGAGGAGATAAAGTTCCTCGTTGGATTGATTTCATAGCCCGTAAACTCTGCACAAGCTCCTCTCCTGCAGACCGACTATTTGCCTCCCCGAGTCGACTCTCCACCCCCGGTTGAGCTCGACTCCCGGCAAGGTGTCGACTCCAAATAGAAGGCCTCGAGTGGCAGGGTAAACGTAAGTCTGTGTCCCTGCACGAGCTCCTCTCCTGCATAACACCCATCGAACCTCATCGAGGAGATCAAGTTCCTCATTGGAGTGATATCATAGCCCTTCAACTCAGTACGAGCTCCTCTCCTGCAGACCGACTACTTGCCTCCCCGAGTCGACTCTCCACCCCCGGTTGAGCTCGACTCCCAACAAGGTATCGACTCCAAATAGAAGGCCTCGAGTGGCAGGGTAAACATAAGTCCGTGTCCCTGAACGAGCTCCTCTCCTGCATACCAGCCATCGAACCTCCTCGAGGAGATCAAGTTCCTCGTTGGAGTGATGTCGTAGCCCGTCAACTCTGCACGAGCTCCTCTCCTGCAGACCGACTACTTGCCTCCCCGAGTCGACTCTCCACCCCTAGTTGTGAGATCAAGTTCCTCTTTTAGAACGTTGCCATGGTTCAACTCTGTACGAGCTTCACTCCTACAAACCATCTACTTGCCTCGACGATTTGACTCACACCACTCTAGTTGAGCTGGGCTCCTAAGAGACGACTATTCACCATCTGCTAAGCTCGAATCCTTATTAGGCAGGTGCGAGTATGTCTCGAGTGGGCAGGCGAGTATGCCTTTTGCCCATAGGCGAGTATGTCTCAAGCGGGCAGGCGAGTATGCCTTGGGCCTGTAGGCGAGTATGTCTCAAGCGGGCAGGCGAGTATGACTTGGGCCCGTATGCGAGTATGTCTCGGCGAGTATGCAATTAGGCGTTCATGCGTATATGCTTATGCAAGTTGGTAGAACAAGTACACGTCACGAGCACTCCTCCCCAAGCCTATGATCCTAGCGAACAATATCAACCAGCATGCGAGAAGCAAATAAAATGAAAACTTGTATAAATATATCTAAAGTGTACAAGTTACAAAAGGGTCAAAAAATTGTTACATCTAAGAATGAAAAATATCGGCGAGCAACTAGGACTCGTTGTCGCCAGTATCCGGCCGATATTCGTCATCTCCGATGTCCGCATCCTCTTCTTCTTCCTCGCCACCTTCGCTGCCACTTCCACTATCGCTGCCACTGCTGTTGTCGCTGCTACTAGAACTGCTAGAGCCTGTCGACGGGGAAGGGACATGATCGGGCGAGATCATCTCCTCAGCGAGCAGTTCAGGGATGAGCTCGTCGACGGTAAGCTACTTCTCCCTTTCGACGAGCTGCCCATTGATTCTCAGCCGCGCGAGCATTATGTTCCACGCCGCCTGCACTATCTCGCGGCGGACGGACGAATTCTCCTCCAAAAGAAGTCGGGACTGCTTGACAGCCCACTGTGGATCATCCTCTGGCCGTGGCGCCTCCTGCAACAGTACAGAAGAGCTCTCGCGTCCCTCGGCGGCGACCAGACGAGTCTCCATCTCGGCGGTACGAACTTGGCCGCCTCCAGCTCATCTTGCGAAGTGGAGAGCCTCTTCTCGCACTCAGACAGCTTTTTCGCAGCCTCGATCTCGGTGGTCAGCGAGATATCAACCGTCAATGAATTACCGGTCGAGAATCATCAAAAGTCACCAGCGTAAAGTGACTTACCTCATAGTCCTTCCAACAGACCGACTGCATGCCGAGGTCTATAGCCTTCTTGGAGACGATCTTCAAAGCCTTCGTCGTCTCCAATAGCTTCCTGGTCGTGAAATGCCCTAACTCGGCAGATCGTGCTAGCGAGTATGCGGATTGATGGGCGAGCTCTGACGGGCCGAGCTCCAGCATAGACTTGGTATTTACTCGCTCATACAGAGCATGGAGGACGACGAAGACCTCCCCCTTGTCCTCCCAGTCCGTCGACCAAGACGGGAGGTTGGTGCTCAGCGACACCAGGAGCTCATTTGCCGATCAGGTTACCAGTGGGTGACCATGGACATCCACCACCCCTCGCCCAAGGTTGTAGTTTGGGTGGAAGCGGGTTGCCCGATCTTCCAGCGGCGACTCCTGGTCGTCAGATTGAGGCGACGACACCTTCGCTCTCTTGCTCGAAGGCCCCGGTGACCTAGATTTCGCCTTCCCCTTGGCGAGTTTCTTCTCCCCAACATCAGGTGGGGGCGGGCTTCCGTGAGAGAGGTGGTGATTTCCTTCGCCGGAGGAAGCGGCTTCTCCAGAAGCTCGTTGGCCACTGCAAAGATCGCGCGACATGATTAGTGTGAGCTTCCATAAAAAGGATCGAGCAGGCGAGCATACATGATCTCACACAAGTCTTACCCTTGTTAGGATGGATTGCTTCAAGCGTGTTGACATTAAGCCGCAAGTAGATGATGTCAAACTGCCGACCTCAAAAGGATTCGAACAATTGCTCGCGAACACCTTCCATGATCGGCAGAAGGAAGGTGACATCGGCGAGTTGGTGCGGCCTTTCCAGAAGTCCCCTGAAGTCATCGTGGACAACAACCAGCTGCATGGTGGAATTTATTCGCGGTCCCCACAAGAGTGCGGACATGGCTGCTGAAGTAGACGACCCCCTCCGAAGTCGCGGCGAAGGAGAATATCCAGCGGAACACGAAAAGGTCGAAGGCGATCCTCTCCTCCCGCAGGTAGCAAAGGAACCCCATGATGATCGCCACTCCGTTGGGGTTGATTTGCGCGGGGGCGATCCCGAAATACCGGAGGATCTCGCAGAATTCGGGCCAGAAGGGAAGTCGCAAGCCGGCGTCAAAATGGCGTAGCGACAACACCATCCCGCCCTCAACATAAGTGTTGAGTCGCTCGCCGCGAGCAGGGAGCCTCGCTGAGTATCCGTCTGACAGGAGGCGCTCCCTAAATGTCTCTAAGCCTTTCTCTAAGGTTATCGACTTCTTAAAATCCGCATCGGCGAAGTTGATGGCATGAGCTTGTCAGCGAGCATTGGCATCATCGCCAACCATCTTTGCGAGCTAACTAAGAGAAAAGGAGCGAGGTGAAGAAGAAGGACAGGAGAAGCGAGCAGATGAGTTACTCGTGAGGTGGGTTGAGAAATTCGCAGCAACGTACTTATGTCATACCTACCCCTCCTTTTTATAGGCAAAAGGGGAGGGGGGTATCCGTCTCGGTGAATATCAGTCGAAGTTGCTGCGAGGAAATACACCCTTCGTCAACCCTCCCCACACGATACAGCAGAGGATGTCGCGATATTCGCCAGAACCTGCATAATAAACTCAGCACACCACAGAATAAACAGGGAAAAACAAGCGGCGAGATGCAGATTCGTTTATTAAAAAGATAATAAAGTTTATTACAAAGTCGCCTACGACAAGTTCAGCATAAAACAAAAAAATAATTCTAAGTCCTAGGTGGTCGCTCCGGAGGGTGAGGATGCCGCCCGGCCCAGCCCATCTCGCGCGCCCGCCGGAAGTGCTCTATCGTCATCGCATCGTCGCCAAGCCGCAGTTGCTCCTCAATCCTCGTCAGCTGCCCCACGGAGCTCATACTCACCCGGATGCCGGCCAACTCGTCGAGGACTAGCTGCAGACGGTGGTTGTTTAGCGCCAGTTGGCAATCATTCTCCTTCACCATATGGAAGCGAGCCTCGTAGCTCTCCAATGTGGTCTGGAGTTCTTCCATCTTCACCATTCGCACCTCCAGAGCTGATATCCGGCGATGAGGTTCGCAGATGGCAAGCTGATCGAACTTGCTCTCCAGCTCCTTGTAGGCGCGAGCTGCAGCATGGCGATATTCGCTCCGCGATAACCCGATGGCGTCGATGAAGGCCACCCCAGGAGTCTTCGGGCGATCTATCATAGCAGGTAGACAAGTCGCAAGATCATAAATAAGCGTCTGAAGGATTCGTCTAAAGGATCAGAGGTAACAGCGACGAAGCTTACCCCGACGAGGAGACCGGGACCGATGCGGTGAAGGGACGTGACCGGGAACATCTCGCCGACTAGAGGGTGGACGACCCGAGTGATCGGCTAATCTGCCCTGCCCGCGACCTCCATTGTCGGAGTCCCCAACTCGCGGTGGGAAGTAACTCGGTCGCGGTCTATCTAGCTTCTTCGACGGAGGGGGAGCCTGCGAAGAGCTCGTCGGCTACTGCAAAGTCTTCAATGGATGAGGCGAGGGACGTCGCTGCAAGTCCGCTTTCTACTGGGCGGACAGAGGCGGCGGCGGCGGTAAAACGGTGCTCACCACCTGGATAGAAGCCGCGCCCAGAGGCGGCGGCGGCAAGGGAGAACTCGCCGCTGGCAGTGTCTAATCTCGCTCAAAAGTAGGAGCGGTCTTGCTCGCTGGGAGATCTTTGCTCCCTGGAGGGTCCCTTCTCACCGGGAGGTCCTTCATCGGTGGTTCCTTGCTCACCGGAGGGCTTTCTTTATCCAAAGAAGTCCCCGGCACTTTCTTAGCGCCGATATTAATCTGGACCGTATGCGCGGTTTGGAGCAGCTTATCGGCTGCCAGGGCGAGCAGCGGAGCACAGCTCAGAGGGGCGACATCGAGAGGCACGTCCGCGACGTCTGGAGGAGAGTCTGCATGAAAAGTAGGTCAGCAAGAAGCACGCGGCGACCAACTATTGGGAAAGGGGCTTGGCAGAATGGCGACCTGTTACGGTGACGACTTCGATCTAGGACGTCGTCGACTCCTTGACGATTTCAGGATTCTCTAATGGACTGAGGATGGTCGAGTCAGTAGCATCGTCCAGCCCAAGGTCGCTGAGAAGCTTCTTAGTGCTGGCGAAAGACGCGGGCTTGATAGTCTCCGCCGCGACTGACTCAGACGACGGAAGTGGGTCGATCGGCGTAGAAGCGGATTTCTTAGGCTTCTTGGTCTTCTTCTTTTTATGCGGAGGTAAGTCGGCAGCGACATCTTCCTCGCGCGGTCTTTTCGGTTTGGAGATGCCGAGAAGACCAGACAAGGCGGCGAGGCTGTCTTGAAGGAGTTTCTCGTTCACATCCGACATTGTGCGCGAGCTCTGGAGATCCCTCTCCAAAACCAGGCCCCCCCTATTTATACAGAGCCAGACAGTCGTCAGGGGTGAATAACTCAGATACTCAGCATAGCAGCTCGCCGAATAAGTGTTGGATGTTTCTTTCCAAGCTCCCATGTCGCTCAAAAAGAGCGGGGATTGTGTACAACCCGTATTCGACGAGGATGGATCCTACTACAGCCAGCTCAGCGAGAGTCAAAGTCAAAAAGTCAAGACAGAAGTCAAGATCAAGGCGCAAGCCAGCAGAAGGCCTGGGCGAGTATGGCAAGCTTCCCCCGTATACTCGCCAGGTTGGAGACTAGGCGAGCTACTCGCCCAGCCCGTGCGAGCTCCCCAGGAAGTCGTCTAGTCTCTAGGGTGAGGGTATAAGTATGACCCCCCTCCCTTTGGACTTCCCTATAAATAGGACCGCAGGGGTATGAGGGAAGAGGACCAAGGATCATTTATAGATACTCGCGAGCCCTTTGAATTCCTTTCCCTTAGAGACCAAGTCGCGACCTGCAACTTAGTTGCTAGCTCGTTTCCCTCGTATCTAGCTCGGCCATTCTTGTTGTGGAGGGGCTGCTTCTTCCAAGCAGCCAGGTACGTGGTGGGACCTTCCTTCTGCAGCAACCTGGGGTCTTGTTCCTAGCTCATTTCTGTTCTTGCTTCCATGGGCCTTCTAACTTCACTACTTGACCAGTAGCCTTATGCAGTCTAGTCCGATTCTGAGGCAGGCAATTTCTCCCGACTTCAATATTGACAATTAAAAATCAATATCCTCTACCTTGCATTGACGATTTATTCGATCAATTGCGTAATGCAAACATCTTCTCCAAGATTGACTTACGATCGGGATATCATCAAATGTGAATCAAGGAAGACGATATTTACAAGACCTCCTTTAGTACGAGATACAAACACTTTGAGTTCGTAGTCATGCCGTTTGGATTGACGAATACGCCAGCTATTTTTATGGACTTGATGAACCGTGTATTCAAGGAATTCCTGGACATGTTTGTTATCGTATTTATCGATGACATTTTGATATATTCGGCAAACCTTAAAGATTGTGTTGCAAACCTTGAAAAGTCATGCATTATATGCAAAATTCTCAAAATGTGATTTCTGGTAAAATGAAGTTTCTTTCTTGGGCCATGTTATTACAGAACATGGATTATCTGTAGACCCAGCAAAAGTAGAGGCAAATATAAATTGGCCAAGATCGACTACTGTCACGGAAATTCAGAGCATTTTCGGATTGGCGAGCTATTACAAAAAATTTGTAAACGGTTTTTCAGCGATTGCACTACCGCTTATGAAACTAACCCGAAAGAATGTTCTATTTCTCCGGACTGATGAGTGTCAGGAGGCCTTTGATGAATTAAAAGCAAGATTAACCACTACACCAATATTGGTCATACTATGTGGTATTGAGGGTTTTCAAATTTACAGTGATGCATCCCTGAAAGTCCTTGGTTGTTTTTTAATGCAGAATTGTAAAGTCATAGTGTACAACCCCTTTTTTGCAGAGTAGGGTCCCCCGGCAGGCGCAAGACCAACTATACATTTTTAAGCTTTTCGAGAGGTTTGACACTCTTGGTGGCCAATTTAGGATTAACCTGCAGAATATACTAATAGGGGGTGAAAATTTTGTCTCCCCCCCCCCCGGCCCCTTTGAGGGGTCGCCCTGGTCAGTACTCGCCTAGTCGTCGAGCTCGCCAGGTCGCCAAGCTTGCCAGGCCACCACTCGCAGGCCGCTCTACTCGTAGGTCGCTCTACTCGCAGGCCGCTCTACTCGTAGGATGCTCTACTCGCAGGCCGCCTACTCTCCCCAGACCGCCGCTCCCGCAGGCCGCTCCACTCGCAAGCCGCCTACTCGCTCCAGACCGCCGCTCTCATAGGCCGCCTACTTGCCCCAGGCTGCCTCTCTCGAAGGCCGCCTACTCTCCCCAGGCCGCCGTCTTCTCGCCCGGCAGCTCGCCTTGCAGCCTACTCGCCCGGCTAGAGAGACTGCCCCTGGTGGGCTACAATTAGCTGCTTAGAAAAGCGGGATTTGGCTGTTGGGAGACTAATCCGGGGGTATTTCGATAATTTTAGAATAGCGGGATTTGGTTATTGGCAGGCCACCCAAAGAAAACTATAAATAGATCCTTGAGGGTGCCTTGGAGAGGATCACCACTTCACTACTCATCCTCTTTCTTTCTTCCTCCAAGTAACCTAGTTCAGCATTTGCTAGGGAGGGCGAGATCTTAAAGGTCTTCCGGGTGTGAGGTGGGACCTCTACGCTAGAGTTGAGGGTCTGTTCCTAGCTTCTTGATCCTTTGACCTGTGACGTTCATCCAAGTGTAGTAAGTGCAAGGTCACCCCTTTTTGGGACCCCGAACTCCACAAGAGACCAAGTTTTTGATTTCAACATTTTGGTGCGGTGAGCGTGAAAAGTGACCAGCACAGAAGATCTCGGGAGAGTGTCATGGCTGGAGATCAGGGATGTGGTGATGACCTCGGCGAGCTCCCCAACTCAGGAACCTTTGTAGGGAGGGAAGAGTTAATGGCGTCCATCCAAGGCATCATGGATATGCTTAGAAGTATCGCCCCTTGGGCTGGCAGCTCAGCTCTCACCTCCCAGGGGTCTCGGCGAGCTACATCCCAGGGATCTAGGAGAGATGACCCCAAGAGGAGTAGAAGAAAGTACACCAGACAGATGACCTGGGAAGGAAAGGATGGGAGAGGGGGTCGAGCGAGACCTGACCGACCGGGAGCTGTTCCCCAGCCCGACGAGTGCTAGCCTCCCAGGCGAGTAGGTCGCGCGAGTGGAGCTCGCGAGACCACCAATTATGGGGTCACCCTTCAGCGAGCTGAACATCTCAGCTCTCGTTCCCGAGGGGTTCAGAGAACCTGACATGGCTTACTATACAGGGAAGGATGACCCCGTACAGCACCTGTAGTGGTTTGAGGATGCCGTCTCCATCAGGTCGATGACGGATGCCTTCAAGTGTCGCCTCTTCGTGATCACGTTGAAGGACAAGGCAAAGGACTGGTTTCATCAACTCCCAGCGAGATCCATCTATGGGTTCGAGGACTTGAGCTGGAGCTTTCAGCTTTGCTTCTCCACCTCCAAAAAGAGGAAAAAGAGTCTTGAGTCCATCTTCCTGATAAGGCAAAGGGTCGAGGAGTTGTTCGCCCACTATATGGGCAGGTTCCAAGAGGAGATTCTAGATATCCAGGAGATGCTAGGGTATGCCCTCCAGATGGCGTTCACGGTGGGATTGCGCGAGGGGTTCTTCAAGATGAGCCTGACCCGAAAGGCCCCCCTTTCCTTCGAGGAGCTGATGGAAAGGGCGGCGGAGGAGATTGCAACTGAGGCGGCCAACCCGGCATTTGTCAAGAAGTTGGCAAGGTGGACGGAGGAGACAAAGGAGTAAGGTTTCTCGAGGCATCAAGAGGGAAGATGGAAAAAGGATCAGAGAGCTCAGGGGTTCCAGGGATAAGAAGGTCCGGAGCCAAGTTGGAGGAAGCAGGGAGTACCTGCCCAGGGCCCAAGGAGATCTCTCATCCAGGGTGGTGGGAACTTTCACGGGGGCCAAGGGAGGTTCAACTTCTAGAGGCAAGCCCCAAGACATCTCATACCCCCACCACAGCAAGCCTTGGCAATAGACGGAGGAGGAAGAGGCAACGGGAGAGACCACCGAGCCCGCCGAAGGAGGGGAGGAGTAATATTGTCGTACTGTGACTTCCACCAGTTTGAGGGTCACGCCAAGGCTACCTGCCCCGAGTTCCTAGAAGTGAGGGGCGAGAGCTCCGGCCCAGTAGCAGCCGCCAGGGCGGATTGAAGTTCTTCCCCAAGGAGGGGGAGGAGATGATATATGTGAGGACCAGGTCAATGTAGGACCCCCGAGGTGGTATAGCTGTGATCCACGATGGAGTGGGAATCGAGGCCACTCGGAAGGCAATCCTCCATGTCATGTACCGACGGATCGTCACTTCGACATCCCAGACCCCTCCCCGGGAGGAGAAGATCGCCTTCTCAGTGAAGGACATGCCGGATCATGAGGATCCGTTATGCGATGCACTGGTCATCCAGACAGCCATCGAGGGCTACATCGTCTCCCGGATCTTAGTTGACAATGGGAGCTCCGTCAACGTTGTTTTCAAGAAGGCATTTCACGAGATGAAGGTAGAACCGAGGAGGGTGTTGGACTCAGACGGACCCCTGTTCGGATTTTTAAGGGAGAGGAAGGAAGTAGAAGGTGGAGTAGGACTCCAAGTAAAATTGGGGGGGACTTCAAGGAACTACTGGTTCGTTATTCTTGACGCTCCAAGCAGCTTTAACTCCATCTTCGGAAGGCCCCTCATCAGTGCCTTCCGTTGTGTGCCGTCATCTTCCACCAATATCTTAAGTTCAGCTCAGGAGGGATCCAAGTAAGGATCAAGGGAGACCACAGGATGGCAAGGCAGTGCTACTTCATGGCCGTCAACACCATCTCTTGGTTGGCCAAGGCAGAGGAGATGGAGAAGATCATGGATAACTTGAGCCGGAAGGAAGTGTCTTAGGAGAAGGAGGCAAATGACGACCATCATGCCCAGGCAGCCTGAAGAAGCCTCGCCTCACCGGAGTCTAATATTTTTCTTATTTTGTAACAAGCTCTACCCCTGACCAGCTGAGTCAGGGGGTAATGTAACTCAAATTTTTTTCCCCGTTTGAGGATGTTGGATTTGGTAAAGTTCAGGTGGCATACCTAGTTCCACCCTCCTGGGAGGATCTCCTCATTCCAGGCTCTCACTAGCTGGATGGGCCGAATGTGCCTCGGGGAGAGCAAGTTCCTTTTTTCTCCGAGACGGTCCCGTTGTCCAGGCTCTCACTAGATGGCAGGGTCGGTTGACCTCTCGTGGATGTCAAGTCCTTTTTGCTCCGAGACGATCCCGCTGTCCAGACTCTCACTAGCTGGCAGGGCCGGTTGACCTCTCGTGGATGCCAAGTCATTTTTACTCCAAGACGGTTCCGCTGTCAAGGCTCTCACTAGCTGGCAGGGTCGGTTGACCTCTCGTGGATGCCAAGTCCTTTTTTCTCCGATACGGTCCCGCTGTCCAGGATCTCACTAGCTGGCAGGGATGGTTGACCTCTCGTGGATGCCAAGTCCTTTTTGCTCCGATACGGTCCCGTTGTCTAGGCTCTCACTAGCTGGCAGGGTCGGTTGACCTCTCGTGGATGTTAAGTCCTTTTTGCTCCGAGATGGTTCCGTTGTCCAGGCTCTCACTAGCTGGAAGGGTCAGTTGACCTCTCGTGGATGCTAAATCTTTTTTGCTCCGAGACGGTCCCCCTGTCCAGGCTCTCACTAGCTGGCAGGGCCGGTTGAACTCTCGTGGATGCCAAGTCTTTTTTGCTCCTAGATGGTCCCGCTTTCCAAGCTCTCACTAACTGGCAGGGTCGGTTGACCTCTCGTGGATACCAAGTCCTTTTTGCTCTGAGATGGTCCCGCTGTCCAGGCTCTCATTAGCTGGCAGGGCCGGTTGACCACTCGTGGATGCCAAGTCCTTTTTGCTCCGAGACGGTCTCACTGTCCAGGCTCTCACTAGATGGTAGGGCCAGTTGACCTCTCGTGGATGCCCAGTCCTTTTTGCTCCGAGATGGTCCTACTGTCCAGGCTCTCACTAGCTGGCAGTGCCGGTTGACCTCTCGTGGATGCCAAGTCCTTTTTGCTCTGAGACGGTTCCACTGTCCAGGCTCTCACTAGCTTGTAGGGTCGATTGACCTCTCATGGATGCCAAGTACTTTTTGCTCCGAGACGGTCCCGCTATCCAGGCTCTCACTAGCTGGTAGGTCGGGTTGACCACTCGTGGATGCCAAGTCCTTCTTGCTCCGAGACGGTTCCGCTGTCCAGGCTCTCACTAGCCGGCAGGGCCGGTTGACCTCTTGTGGATGCTAAGTCCTTTTTGGTTCAAGACGGTTCCGCTATCCAGGATCCCATTAGCTGGGATGATAGGTTGACCCCTCGGGGTGGCCAAGTGTTTTCTACCCCGAGGTCGTCTCGTCACCCAGGCTCATATTAGCTGGGATGACAAGTTGACCCCTTAGGGAGGCCAAGTGTTTTCTACCCCGAGGTCGTCTCGTCACCCAGGCTCCCATTAGCTGGGATGACAGGTTGACCCCTCGGGGAAGCCAAGTGTTTTCTACCCCAAGGCCGTCTCGTCACCCAAGCTCCCATTAGCTGGGATGACAGGTTCACCCCTCGGGGAGACCAAGTGTTTTCTACCTCGACATCGTCTCGTCTGTGACACCACTTAAAACTATTCAATAGTTTCCATGGTGTATATGAGCTGACAAAGGAGTGGAACCGGTTCAAGAGAAATTGAACCGGCAAATGCCGGTCAAATTAACGCGTGGCGATCCTGTATTAAGCGGCGCCGGTTATTAAATAAGCGAAGAAGCCGCGGTTCATACCATTTCTCTCCCGATTCCCGCACAGCACCGCAGAAGGCGAGCGGAAGCCGCACGACGCCGAAACCGCCGAGCCCCACCGGAAGCTCGTTTCTCCTCCGTTTCTTCCGATTTCTCTTCCATTTGAAAGGTAATCTCTTCCTCTCCAGTCCTTTTAATTCTTTTGTAACGATCTTTCACGGATTGAATTAGTAGAAACCCTAGGGTTTAGGGTTTTCCGAAAATAATTAGTTGTTTGCATGAGAAAAGTTTCTGTAATGGATGTTAAGCCTAAATCCGTGAATTTCAAAGGGATTTGATGAAACCCTAACTAGGTTAAGCGGATTTTGGTATTTAGGGTTGGAAAAAAAAAAGAAGGAAACCTAAGCCCCAAATAATTATTTGAGGCTAAGGGAGGCTAGGGCTTGCTGCCCCTTTCACTAAAACAGTAAATTTAGGGCAGCAAAACCTTAAGTTGTTTAGAGGTATTTGACCTCATTAGAGAGATGTTTGACATAGTAAAGATGATATATTGTAGGCAATGGCATCACGTGGTCAAGGAAGCGGAAAGCGCAACGAAGAAAATAGGAACGAGAAAGGAAAAGGAAAAGCCACGGTGAATTCCCACCCTTTAAGTGCTTATTTCATGATTTGTATTTATGCTTATGTTATGTTTCATGTGTATGCTATATTTTGGTTATGCATTCTTATGAGTCACAGCAATTGCAAGAATGATTGAAAGTAAATGTCAATTGCAAGAATGATTGAAAGTAAATGTCAAACAAAGTAAAAATGAAATGGGCTAAGTTAAGGGTCAACCCAATAGTGGAGGTGGGGTGAATGTCCTCCCAATGATATGAAAGGAAAGTTAACGTGCGAATATGAAAAGGCACGTTAAGAAATGTGTGCGAATATGAAAAGGCACACAAGCGCGCTATATAAATAATATGAAATGTTAATATTCCTGTAACATTGCCCAATAGAAAAAGGATGATGAAAACCAGAAAATAAAATACGAATCCATATAAAAGCGATTTGCAACGTACCTGGGTGAGAAAAAGAATGAATGAAAGAAGAAAAGCTCAATAATAAGAAAATAATGTAAACCTATCTTTATGACGCAATTATGAGAATAAGCTATAAAATCCTTATAATTAAAACATTTTATTAAAGGGAATTCATTTAGTCTTTGACTAATATAAATGTAACTAAAACAGGTCACAGCGGAGGCTGCTCCCGTTAATCCTCCTGGCGCCCCTTCTCGTAAGGAAAAGATGTACAAGATCTGGATGGAGGTCATCACAGCTGTCTTTGGTTACATGGATGCTCACAAGGAAGCTTGCCGCGACCCTGACTGCCCCCACGATGAATTTCAGTTTTTCTTTAAGTAGTCTACTCATGTGTGATAGTATAGTTTTGATCTGAGTTACAAGTATAGTATATTATGATCAGGTTGTAAATCTTTAAATGTAACTCAGATTTTGTGATGACTCCACTTTTGTGTTATTATATTGAGTCATCTTTTAGACATGTATGATACTATCTGACACTGTGGTATAAATAAAAGGTTTCACCTTGCTGCACTTTTATTTTTGCATGCTTAAATGCTGAATGTCAATTTCCCTTGCAACTCTATAACATTGTTACATGAAAAGAAAATTGTAGTGGTGCCTAGAATGTAGGGCCGTTACAATTAAATGGTATCAGAGCCAGGTTGTTGGGTATGGGACACCAGAGTACTCTGTAACCGATTTGTTAGTAATTGTCAATCTTCCTGTTTCAGGAACCCTTCCGCACATATTTAAGTCGAAGGGAAAGAGATGAACTTGAGGAAGAACAAAATCGTATGGCTGAAGAACGGTGTAGAGAGCGATCAAATCCTCCTCTATCGGAGATCATGCAAGCATTGGCAGAAGCCATTCAACTGGGTAATAGAACTGTAGCTATACCGCAACCACCGACATCAAGTGAGTCGTATGTGAAACAATTTCTCGAAATGAGACCACCCTTATTTCGAGGTGGGTTATCCCCAATGGAAACTGAAAGTTGGATAAAGAGAATTGAACTCACCTTCAATGCCTTGAAGTGCCCCGACAATCAAAAAATCGATTTAGTCGTTTTTCTGCTGGAAGGAGAGGCTGATCGATGGTGGGACAGTATGAGGCAAGGTAAATTTGCTGGGCGTAGAAATTCGGAGATTCCCTGGGCCGAATTCCTAAAAGAATTTGTTAATTGGTTTGTTCCCCCGTCTGAGAAACAAATGCTGCAGGAGAAATTCCTCCGTTTAATGCAAGGAAGTCGTACAGTTCTGCAATATGAGGCTGAGTTTGCACAATTAGCCTATTATGCTGGAGACATGGTCACGAAGGAAAGCGATCGATGTTTTCGATTTCAATTGGGTCTACGAGAAAACGTACGGGTACATCTAATCTCGCAAAGAATTAAAAATTACAATGAATTGGTGGAGACAGCTAAGTTAATTGAGATGGATGTGGAGAGTTCGCAAAGGCGAATGGAGTTTCAAACGAAGAGACTTCCAGAGGGACAAAGTTTGGAGCGAAAGAGTGGAAATTCTAACTGGAAGAGGAAGAAAGGAGGTCCTCCAGCGCAAACTCGAAGTGAAAGCGCAGCTAGCAGTAACACCGTGAAACCTTTATGTCCGAAATGCGGAAAGAATCACTTTGGCGAGTGTTTGAAAGGTACCGGTGTTTGTTTCAAATGTCAGAAACCGGGACATCGCCGACAAGACTGTCCGCTGTGGAAGACAGTATCTGAAAGAGGTGGTCCTAATCAGGCACCAACATTCCATTACCTTGATACCAGCTTAGTTGGTAGAGTGGATAAAGGTAAAGGAATTGAAACTTCTGGATCTGTAATGGAAACTAGAGAAGATCGACAGGTACAACCTAGAGTCTTTAATATGAACCAACAAGGGGCTAAAGCCGACGATACTGTTATCACAGGTATGATTTATGTACACAATCACCTATTAAAGGTATTGTTTGATACAGGGGCTAGCCAATCCTTCATATCTACAAGAGCAATTAAACAATTAAAGTTGGAACCTCATACGTCTATTGAAGAATTGAGAGTTAAAATGCCCAATAATACCGAGATGATTACAAAGCTTCGATGTACAGTGTGGCTAACAATTGATACCAATCCAGTAGAAGCAAATGTTGCAGTTCTACCCCTATCCGAATTTGATATCATTTTAGGGATGGATTGGTTAGTGAAAAGTGAAGCTATCATTAACTGTAAAGAGAAAGAAATTACACTGAAAATAAATGATACACAGTGCACATTTAAAGGATTGAATGAAGTTTCAAAAGTTCTTATATCTTCATTCAAGGCAATCAAGAAATTGAGGAAAGGTTGTGAAGCAACTTTGGTAATGATTAAGGGAACCAAGGTAGTGACATGTGAGCCGACTGCCGTTCCCGTAGTGCGTGATTTTCTCGAGGTATTTCCTGAAGAATTACCAGGACTACCCCCATCAAGGGATGTAGAATTCACGATCGATTTGGTAGAAGGAGCTAAACCAGTAGCAAAGGCACCATATCGTATGGCTCCTAAAGAATTGGCAGAGCTGAAAAGTCAATTGCAGGAATTACTTGATAAAGGTTTTATACGACCAAGCACTTCGCCATGGGGGGCTCCAGTGCTATTCGTGAAAAAGAAAGATGGCTCGTTTCGATTATGTGTTGACTATCGAGAATTAAACAAGTTAACAATTCGAAACCAATATCCATTACCTCGTATTGACGATTTATTTGATCAACTCAGTAATGCAAAAGTATTTTCCAAGATTGACCTAAGGTCAGGATATCATCAGATGCGCATAAATGAAGATGATATTTATAAAACTGCTTTTAGCACGCGATATGGACACTTTGAGTTCGTCGTCATGCCGTTTGGATTAACAAACGCACCAGCTATTTTTATGGATTTAATGAATCGAGTATTCAAGGAATTCCTGGACAGATTTGTTATCGTATTTATAGATGATATTCTAGTTTATTCGACGAACAAAGATGAACATACAGAACACTTAAAGGTTGTATTGACGACATTGAAATGTCATGCCCTATATGCGAAGTTTTCCAAATGTGAGTTTTGGTTACGTGAAGTTGCGTTCTTAGGCCATGTCATTACAGGGCATGGATTGTCAGTAGATCCAGCAAAAGTGGAGGCAATTATAAATTGGCCAAGACCAACTACAGTCACCGAAATTCGAAGCTTTCTTGGTTTGGCAAGTTATTACAGGAAATTTGTAAACGGCTTTTCAGCGATTGCACTACCGCTTACAAAACTGACTCGGAAGAATGCTCTATTTCTTTGGACTAAAGAGTGTCAGGAGGCATTTGATGAATTAAAGACAAGGTTAACTACTGCACCAGTATTGGTTATGCCATGCGGGATTGAAGGATTCCAAATTTACAGTGATGCCTCTTTAAAAGGCCTTGGTTGTGTTTTGATGCAGAATGGTAAAGTCGTAGCTTATGCATCAAGACAATTAAAGGATTCGGAGCGTAACTACCCAACGCATGATTTAGAATTGGCAGCTGTCATATTTGCCCTCAAAATTTGGAGACATTACTTGTACGGCGCGCAATGTGAGATCTTTACGGATCATAAAAGTTTAAAGTATATTTTCTCCCAAAAAGAAATAAACATGCGTCAGAGACGATGGTTAGAACTTATCAAAGATTATGATGTCGATATTAAATACCATCCCGGTAAAGCGAATATAGTAGCTGATGCGCTCAGTAGGAAACACTTGGCACCTATGATTGTTCCACTTACTGAGCAGAAGGAGTTGTTACGAGAAATACAAAACTTTAAATTGCTTACATGTATAACTATCTCGCAGACTCCAGGATTACTCTTCCAACTCGTGGCAGAAAATCCTATTAAAGACAGGGTAAGGAAGGCGATGAACCAAGATCCTATTTTTGTGAAAATCCTGGAAAAGGTAAAAAGTGGACAATCAATTTCTTTTACAGAGCATGATGGATTATTATTCCTGAATGGAAGATTGTGTATTCCTCATGTTGATGCACTTCGATCAGAAATCCTTTACGACGGACATAATACAATGTATTCAATTCACCCCGGAAGAACAAAAATGTATCAAGATCTCAAGCAGAACTTTTGGTGGCCAGGAATGAAGACTGATGTAATTCAATATATTGCCAAATGTCACACGTGTCAACTTGTGAAGGCAGAACATCAAAAACCTGGCGGATACTTACAATCACTACCGATTCCGGAATGGAAGTGGGATGACATAACCATGGATTTTGTCATGGGGTTGCCAAGGAGTAAAGCTGGGAACAACGGTATATGGGTAATTATTGATCGATTAACAAAAGTTGCACATTTCATTCCTATGAAAAATGATAGTCCAGTACAGAAGTTAGTCGATCAGTATATTGATGTTATTATAAAATATCATGGGATTCCCCGATCCATTGTATCTGATAGAGATGGACGCTTTACATCTGATACATGGAAACTCGTGCAGAGAAAGTTAGGAACAAAACTGCTTTTCAGTACCGCCTTTCACCCACAAACAGATGGTCAATCTGAGCGAACTATTCAAATGTTGGAAGATCTATTGAGAATGGTCATACTTGATCTTAAGGGCTCATGGGAAAAGTACTTATCGCTAGTGGAATTTTCGTACAATAATAGCTACCAGTCAAGTATTCAGATGGCACCATTCGAAGCATTATATGGACGAAGGTGTCGTACCCCACTAAGTTGGGCAGAAGATGGCGAATATAAGTTATTCCCGAAGAATCAAATGGATAAAATGAATGATAAGCTTACACTTGTCCGAGAACGACTGAAAATAGCACAAGATAGACAACAGAAATATTACAATGCCAGACATCGATGAGTAGAGTTTAATGTAGGCGAGATGGTATGTCTGAAAATAAAGCCCTTCAAAGGAGTTTCACGAATTCGTCGACTTGGAAAGCTTAGTCCGAGATATGTAGGACCATTCGTCATCTCTGAAAAGATTGGACCGGTGGCTTATCGCCTAGTGTTATCTGATGCCCTTCAAAATGTTCATGATGTATTCCATGTTTCTTCATTAAGGAAATACATAGCAGATCCTGATAAAATAGTTCCTTCTGAACAGATTCAGATAAATTCGGATCTATCTAGCCCAACTGAACCATACAAGATTGTAGATTGGCAAAATAAACAGCTTCGAAACCGAGAAGTTCGATTTGTCAAAGTCTGGTGGAAAGGGCATAGTATTCATGAAGCAACGTGGGAAAAAGAAGAAGACATGAGAAATCTCTTCCCTCAGATGTTTGATGCAGAGTCAGACTGATGATTTTCGCGGACGAAAATTCAATAAGGAGAGGATAATTGTGACACCACTTAAAACTATTCAATAGTTACCATGGTGTATATGAGCTGACAAAGGAGTGGAACCGGTTCAAGAGAAATTGAACCGGCAAATGCCGGTCAAATTAACGCGTGGCGATCCTGTATTAAGCGGCGCCGGTTATTAAATAAGCGAAGAAGCCGCGGTTCATACCATTTCTCTCCCGATTCCCGCACAGCACCGCAGAAGGCGAGCGGAAGCCGCACGACGCTGAAACCGCCGAGCCCCACCGGAAGCTCGTTTCTCCTCCGTTTCTTCCGATTTCTCTTCCATTTGAAAGGTAATCTCTTCCTCTCCAGTCCTTTTAATTCTTTTGTAACGATCTTTCACGGATTGAATTAGTAGAAACCCTAGGGTTTAGGGTTTTCCGAAAATAATTAGTTGTTTGCATGAGAAAAGTTTCTGTAATGGATGTTAAGCCTAAATCCGTGAATTTCAAAGGGATTTGATGAAACCCTAACTAGGTTAAGCGGATTTTGGTATTTAGGGTTGGAAAAAAAAAAGAAGGAAACCTAAGCCCCAAATAATTATTTGAGGCTAAGGGAGGCTAGGGCTTGCTGCCCCTTTCACTAAAACAGTAAATTTAGGGCAGCAAAACCTTAAGTTGTTTAGAGGTATTTGACCTCATTAGAGAGATGTTTGACATAGTAAAGATGATATATTGTAGGCAATGGCATCACGTGGTCAAGGAAGCGGAAAGCGCAACGAAGAAAATAGGAACGAGAAAGGAAAAGGAAAAGCCACGGTGAATTCCCACCCTTTAAGTGCTTATTTCATGATTTGTATTTATGCTTATGTTATGTTTCATGTGTATGCTATATTTTGGTTATGCATTCTTATGAGTCACAGCAATTGCAAGAATGATTGAAAGTAAATGTCAATTGCAAGAATGATTGAAAGTAAATGTCAAACAAAGTAAAAATGAAATGGGCTAAGTTAAGGGTCAACCCAATAGTGGAGGTGGGGTGAATGTCCTCCCAATGATATGAAAGGAAAGTTAACGTGCGAATATGAAAAGGCACGTTAAGAAATGTGTGCGAATATGAAAAGGCACACAAGCGCGCTATATAAATAATATGAAATGTTAATATTCCCGTAACATTGCCCAATAGAAAAAGGATGATGAAAACCAGAAAATAAAATACGAATCCATATAAAAGCGATTTGCAACGTACCTGGGTGAGAAAAAGAATGAATGAAAGAAGAAAAGCTCAATAATAAGAAAATAATGTAAACCTATCTTTATGACGCAATTATGAGAATAAGCTATAAAATCCTTATAATTAAAACATTTTATTAAAGGGAATTCATTTAGTCTTTGACTAATATAAATGTAACTAAAACAGGTCACAGCGGAGGCTGCTCCCGTTAATCCTCCTGGCGCCCCTTCTCGTAAGGAAAAGATGTACAAGATCTGGATGGAGGTCATCACAGCTGTCTTTGGTTACATGGATGCTCACAAGGAAGCTTGCCGCGACCCTGACTGCCCCCACGATGAATTTCAGTTTTTCTTTAAGTAGTCTACTCATGTGTGATAGTATAGTTTTGATCTGAGTTACAAGTATAGTATATTATGATCAGGTTGTAAATCTTTAAATGTAACTCAGATTTTGTGATGACTCCACTTTTGTGTTATTATATTGAGTCATCTTTTAGACATGTATGATACTATCTGACACTGTGGTATAAATAAAAGGTTTCACCTTGCTGCACTTTTATTTTTGCATGCTTAAATGCTGAATGTCAATTTCCCTTGCAACTCTATAACATTGTTACATGAAAAGAAAATTGTAGTGGTGCCTAGAATGTAGGGCCGTTACATCGTCACTCAGGATCCCATTAGCTGGCATGACACATTGACCCCCCCAGGGAGGCCAAGTATTTCTGGCTCTAAGAAGGCTACACAGTGAATACGTTGGGTTGGATGTTTCTTTCCGAGCGTGGAACTCGCTCGAAATGAGTGGGGATTGTGTATAATCCCGTATTCGCAGAGTAAAGTCCCCCCGGCAGGTATAGGACCAGCTATACAATTTTAAGCTTTTCGAGATGTTTAGCACTCTTGGTGGCCAATTTAGGCTTAACCGGCGGAATATACTAATAGGGTGGGTGAAAAAATTGTCTCCCCCCCAGCCCCTTTGAGGGGTCACCCCGGTCAGTACTCGCTTAGTCGCCGAGCTCGCTAGGTCGTCGAGCTCACCAGGCCACCACTAACAGACCGCTCTACTCGCAGACCGCTCTACTCGCAGGCCGCTCTACTCGCAGGCCGCCTACTCACCCCAAACCACCACTCTTGCAGGCCGCTCCACTCGCAGGCCGCTCCACTCGCAGGTCGCTCTACTCGTAGGTCGCTCTACTCGCAGGCCCCTCCACTCGTAGGCCCCTCCACTCGCAGGCCACTCCACTCATGGGCCGCTCCACTCGCAGGCTGATCTATTTACAGGCCGCTCTACTCGCAGGCCGCCTACTCACCCCAGACCGCTGCTCTCGTAGGCCGTCTACTCGGCCCAGGCCGCCTCTATCACAGGCCGCTTACTCGCCCCATGCCACCGTCTTCTCGCCCGGCAACTCGCCTTACTGCCTACTCTCCCGGCTAGAGGGACTACCCCTGGTGGGTTGCAATTAGCTGCTTAGAACAGCGGGATTTTGCTGTTGGCAGACAAACTTGGGGGTATTTCCGTAATTTCAGAATAGTGGGATTTGGTTATTGGCAGGCCACCCCAAGAAAACTATAAATAGACCCTTGAGGGTTCCTTGGAGAGGATCACTTCTTCACTACTCATCCTCTTTCTTTCTTCCTTCAAGGTACCTAGCTCAGCATTGGCTAGGGAGGGGGAGATCTCAAAGGTCTGTCGGGTGTGAAGTGGGACCTCTATGCTAGAGCCGAGGGTCTGTTCCTAGCTTATTGAGTCTTTGGCCCGTGAGGTTTATCCGAGTGTAGTAAGTGCGAGGTCACCCCTTTTTTGGGACCCCGAACTCCACGAGAGACCGAGTTTTTGGTTTCAACACCTAACTTATGCTTCGAGACAGTTGAAGGATTCTGAGCGTAATTACCCAACTCATGATTTGGAGTTGGCAGCTGACGTATTTGCCCTAAAAATCTGGTGACATTACTTATATGGTGCTCAATGTGAGATCTTTACAGATCACAAAAGTTTAAAGTATATTTTCTCTCAGAAGGAAATAAATATATGCCAGAGACGATGGTTAGAACTTATTAAAGACTATGACATTGATATTAAATACCATCCCGGTAAAGCGAATGTAGTAGCTGATGTAAGACCCCCCTCCCGGAACACAAAATACGGTACGAGAGGGGTATCATGCCCAGAACAGCCGCTTTGCGGTAGCACTAACACTCGGGCTAGCCTGTACCACAAGAAGCCTATTCTGCCGACTATAACCAATATCATACATTATCAACCCAACCAAAATACAACACATAAGTCAAATCCACACAAAGCATATAGTCCATAATATCATAAATAAAGAAGCTACAACAAGCTTCTAATATCAGAGTACGTAAATTGTAGTTTGCCCAAAAGGGCTACAACAAAAACCTCTCACACTCATATCTGTAACTGACGGTAGCGACGGTACCATCCCCTCAGGCCCTATCGTCCTGACCTGGCTGTCTAGCTGCAAAACCTGCTGCTCCACCTGCGGGATTTCCTCCTAAAAAGGAATACGTAGCAATCGTTAGTCATAAAGACTAAGTGGCTTCTCATCCACTCCCCCGATGACTCCTCGACACCGGGCGGAGAAAGGAACAGGGTACGATATATATAAATCATAGGTACAAGATGGTGGTATAATTTGAATAACACAATGTAAATAAAGCAGTGTAATAAATGAGTAACCACTTATTCTAACAGCTCCACCATCTACAACAGCATGAGAGTATAATTTTATAACAGTAAGTAACTCAACTTATATGAATGCCCATACAAACATATAAGTTGAGGATCGTTCAGCAGTAAGTAACTCATCGTATAGAAGTGCCCATACAAACTTATACGATGAGGATCTTGTGTATGCAATGAAGTATAATGACATGTATGCAAGGCAATGACTCACACATGATCACGCGCATGCAATCGCTATGTCGACACAGACTTGTAGTTCCCACTTTTCGAGCAGGTAGCTAACCTCTCAGGCGTAATCCGTCGTGGCCAAACGGTGATAGTTGAGCGGGCATCTCCACTACTAGGCTGGTCTCCACACTACCTGGCCTAGGACTTCATACTCCTCAACGCTAAGAACACAAAAGCAGAACTCACATGCGTACTACGGCTCAGCGGGTGTCTTGGGTAGATATGCACCGAGATCCTAGCCCCGAACTGGTCTAAGGTGTGATACGGAAGGAGCCTCAGAAATGAGCACGAGGACCAAGCCCAACCGTTCACTTGGCACGGAAGGAGCCTCGGGACGTGAAAACCGAGGACCAAGCCCAACCGTCGAAGGTCTAGCTGTCAACTCCCATCGATGTGACAATTGGCGAGCCCGTAGACCTGCCACACTATCCTTAACCCGGGATTACGACACCGCGTGTCGACTCACACCACATGTATTACATCCACATCGTGATACGGAAGGAGCCTTGGAAACGAGCACGAGGACCAAGCCCAACCGACCACTTGACACGGAAGGACCCTTGGGACATGAACACCGTGGACCAAGCCCAACCGTCCATTTATGATTCTTCCCAACGTTACCAACCAGTGCGATCAGATATTCGCACTCACCCCTTTCACAATCCGGCGCCCAAGGCACCTCAAGGGTTTACCACAAACACAGGTGGCGAATCACCTCATACAATGGACCATTTTAGACTCCCTTATATGACAAGCCTCAAGACCATGATTACGTATAATACTATGGTCACATAACTTTAACATCACCACTTACAACTCCTTCACCAAAATCAATCATTTGTGTACACATGAATTAACCATCCATTTAACACCTCACAAGTTAATACAACCAAGACCGAATAATTACCCAAGCTCTAGTAAATCTTGTTATTTAAACGACTAATTACCCTTCGTTCATTAACCCCCACCAAGTCATTTCGTTCAACCACATACCATTTCACCATTTGTTTACATGGGGTCTATCCAGTAATTAAATCATGTGTTGAATCATTGTAATTAGGTATATTATGAATCGCCTACAACTTAACGACGGATTGTTACAAAACCTCTTCCGAGTCCAAACCCAACTTTACACTTACCCAGGAATTTCAGGTGTAGAACACCTGCTGGGCAACAACTTCAACTGGAGATTCCCGTAGTTATAGGAATCCGGTGAGTGCGTGTAACCCCTCGATGGAAAGGTATTTCCATGGGCTACAACTTTCATGTTCAGTATGCAACCCAGATCAGACTGTATCATACATGAAATTGGCTCCAAAGTCTGCTGCATACAGAATACAATTTCTGCACACTTAGTCTGACAGCCCTCTACTTCGATCAGACATTCTCGTGGCTACATACTTCACCCAAAGGCGTGTAACCACTCGTCGGAAAGGTAATTCCAAGGGCTACAACTCTCGGGTTTAGTCAGAAGCCCAGATCTGGCCATATCTTGCCTGAAAATAGCAAAGAAGGTCGTTGCGTGCAGAACACAGATTTCTACACGCATCTTGAGGCGAAATGAACGGCATCAGTTCATCTTCCTCCTCAAGCCGATCCTCCCAAATCACAACCACAAGTTCCTCTACCCTTATTCACCCTCTTAAGGCCAATCCTCTTCACGAAACCACCCCCATCATCACTTTGAAGGAAGGGGAGGTTGAAGATGACTAACCATTAGAACACAAGTTCTAGCATGGCCCTCCTAGAAACCTTCATCTCACACATCAGGACTCACTTGATTCGATGTCTCGCCTAAGAATAACTATAGATCTAGCACCAAGGGAGAGGGGAGGAAGCTCACCTCATTTCCAGCGGTTCTGCCATTTCCAGCCATGGATCTTGTCATCCTCCTCGTCGGCATCCCTTTTTCCTTGGCAGCGGTGGCGATTCCTCACGGAGTTTGGTTGGCTCCAGCAAGCTTTCCCTCCTCCAGAAGTTTTCTCCAACAGATGTTGTTTGGAAGAGAATGAAAATGGCTAGGGTTTCATTTTGCCTTTTTTATTCAGAGGTGACACGGGTAGGGACACGCCCGTGTCCTTACCCGTGTCCTACTCTGGCGAAACGTCGTCAACGGTTTGACTGTCATTTCGTGCACATACACGGGTACTGACACACCCGTGTCTGTACCCGTGTCCAGGTGATACGGCTGTGGTTCTGACCGTATCGATACATGTGTCCTGCTCGGGACACATTTCGTCGACCTTGCCTCGACACACACGGGTAGGGACACGCCCATGTCTCTACCCGTTTCCTTCTCTGGACAAACCACTGAACACCATGGCACTCAAAGCCACGGCACACGGGTAGGGACACGCCCGTGTCTCTAACCGTGTCCTTCTCGGGACAAACCACTCAACGCCATGCCACTCAAAGCCACGGTACACGGGTAGGGACACGCCCGTGTCACTACCCGTGTCCTTCTCGGGACAAACCACTCAACGCCATGCCACTCAAAGCCATGGCACTCAAAGCCATGGCACATGGGTAGGGACACGCCCGTGTCTCTACCCGTGTCCTTCTCGGGACAAACAACTCAACGTCATGCCACTCAAAGCCATGGCACTCAAAGCCACGCCACACTGGTTGGGACACGCCCGTGTATCTACCCGTGTCCTACACAGGCCCAACTTCATTTTTCCCCACGAATGCACGCCTGATCTCCTGCACTCTCTAAGCCTAAATCAGCTCTCCTGACTCAAAAGCGCGCACAAGGGGTCTAGCGCGAATCGGGACGTTACAAATCCTATAAACAAAATAAAAGATTTCGTCCCCAAAATCAGATTAAGGCTACGAGAGAGAAAAGCATAAAATAAACATGAATTAAAATAATATATGTTTTTAAAGGTTACCTTGATGAAATAGCTCCGGGTAGAGCTTTTGCATCAAGTCTACCGGCTCCCACATATACTCCTCTTTCCCATGATTGGACCACAACACTTTCACTAGAGGAACACTTTTGCGGCGCAAGGTCCTCGTTTCGCTATCCACTATCCGCACAGGCTCTAGTCGCACCGACCTATCAGTCGCAACTGCTCCGTTAGTGGTAGGGACATATTGTTCAGGCCGCAACAACGCCTTTCGAAGTGACAACACATGGAACACGTCATGAAGATTCTCTAGCTCCGGCGGTAACTCCAACTGATATGCCAACGGGCCAATCCTTTCCAATATGACGTAGGGCCCAACGTACCTTGGGTTGAGCTTCTTCACACCACGTACCCGAGTACTCCATGCATCGGCCTGATCTTTAAAAATACCTTGTCGCCCACTTGAAATTCCACCATCTGGTGCTTTGCATTATAATCTTTTGCTTGGCGACTTTGAGCCTCGAGCATGTGGTCCCTAATTAGCCTCACAGCCGCATCAGTATTATCTATGTATTCAATTCCCAAAGCCTTCGATTCTTCATCCTGCACCCAAGACAAGGGTGTTCTACACCTTCCGTAAAGGGCTTCATGGGGCGCCATCCCGATGCTAGCTTGATGGCTGTTGTTGTATGAGAATTCTACCAAGGGTAGGAGCCTTTCCCACGGCTCTCCTCTATCCAATACACACAACCTCAATAAGTCTTCCAATGTCCTGATAGTCCTTTCAGATTGCCCGTCGGTCTGAGGGTCAAACGCTGTGCTGAAGGTAAGGCGCGAACCCAAATATACATGCACAGCCTTCCATTCCCTAGAGGTAAACCGGCCATCACGGTCAGAAACAATTGTCTTTGGTACACCATGATACCGTACGAATTGTTCCACAAAAAGGCATACTAAAACATCCATGTGTGCTTCTTTTTTCATAGGTATGAACCGGGCTACCTTCATCAAGCGATCAACGATTACCCATATCGAAATATTCCCTGAGAGGGAGCGAGGAAAACTATGGACGAAGTCCATGGAGACATCCTCAAACTTCCACTCGGGGATGGGCAATGACTGCAACAATCCACTGGGGCTCCTGCATTCTTCCTTCACCCTTTGACAGGCCTCGCAATGTGTAATAAAATGTCCCGGCCAACACATGGTCTTCCGCAAGTTGGCGTACATCTTAGCAATCCCAGGATGTACAGAATACTGAGAGCAGTGTGCCTCTCTCAAGATATCTTCCCGAATTTTACCACCCTTGGGAATGTAAAGCCGGCCATAGAAATGAACAAGGTCATCCTTTAGAGAGTACTCGCTAGTTGTCCCATCTTCAATTGACTTTATTGTCAGGGCCAGAGCCTCATCCCTTCCGTGCTCCGCCCAGATCCAGTCTCGAATATCGCAAACTATGCTCATCGTGGTCAAGTACTCCGTATACTCGTCCGGTTGATCCTTATACACCAAGGTGATCTCCATCTCCTCAAGCATCCAATCTAACTCCATACGCATCAACCGGGACTCGGGGCTTCTTTCTGGTACCATCTTGCTCAAAGCATCGGCTACGGAATTTACTTTTTCGGGGTGGTAGTTCAGGGTGAATTCATAATCGCACAAAAACTCCAACCACTGCCGCTGTCTTAGATTCAATTCCTTCTGGGTATGGACGTACTTTAAGTTCTTATGATCCGAGAAGATTTCGCAGTGTACGCCGTATAGGTAGTGCCTCCAAATATTCAAGGCGAACACCACTGCTCCCAACTCCAAATCGTGTACTGGATAGTTGATTTCATGCTTCTTCAGTTGTCTTGAAGCATAAGCGATAACATGCCAGTGCTGCATCAATACCGCTCCCATTCCTTGATATGATGCGTCCGTGTAAACTTGAAATCCTTCCTTCCCTGATGGAAGGGCTAGGATGGGTGCGGATGTAAGTCTGTCCTTTAGTTCTTGGAACGCAGCTTCACATTGGGGTGTCCACTCATACGGCGCGCCTTTCTTTGTTAGGGAAGTAAGAGGAAGAGCAATCTTTGAGTATCCCTTTACGAACTTGCGGTAGTACCTGACAAGTCCAAGGAAACTCCGCACGTCGGCCGCCGACTTCAAAGGCTACCACTCCTTCACGACACGCACTTTGGCCGGATCCACAGGTAGCCCAACCCTGCTGATCACGTGACCCAAGAAAGTAACCTCCTTAATCCAGAATTCACACTTGCTAAACTTGGCGAACAGTGCATGCTCTTTTAACTTCTTCAGTACTAAGGCCAGATGCCCGACATGTTCTTCCTCTGTCTTGGAGTAGACCAAGATATCGTCGATGAAAACAATGATGAAGACATCTAAATAGGGCTCGAACACTTTGTTCATCAAGCTCATTAAAGCTGATGGGGCATTTGTGATCCCAAACAGCATCACTGTGAACTCATACAAGCCGTACCTTGAGCTAAAAGCCATTTTCTTAATATCGTCCCCTTGTATTCTCAGTTGATAATACCCCGAGCGCAAATCTAGCTTGGAAAACCAATGCGCTCCCACCAGTTGATCGATCAACTCATCGATCTGAGGTAACATATAGATGTTCCGTACCGTCAGTCGGTTGAGCTCCCGATAGTCTATGCATAATCGCAGGGTTCAATCTTTCTTCTTAACGAATAGAACAGGGGCTCCCCAAGGTGAAGGGCTGGGGAGAACAAACCCTAATTCTATCAACTCTTGCAATTGAACTCTAAACTCCGCGAGTTCTTTTGGGGCCATCCGATAAGGGGTCCTGAAGACAGGCTTGGCTCCTGGTACTAACTTGATTTGAAAATCTACTTCTCTATGTGGAGGTAATCCTAGAAATTTCTCCGGAAATACTTCGGGGAAATCGCGCACCACCCGCACATCCTTGATATCCAACGCCAACTCCTTCAACTCGAAATAAATCATGAAAACTTCATCCCCCTTCATGTGGGCTTTTAAATCCTGGACTGAAGATAACATCATACGGGGCGCGAAGTTAATACCTTGAAAAATGACCTCCGAGTCTCCATGTCTCAACGAGATCCTCTTCTGCGCGCAGTCAATCTTCGCATAGTGCCACTCCAGCCATGCCATGCCCAAAATAAGGTCGAACTCTGGCATTCTCAAGACTGTGGCAGGGGTGTCGAAGAGCTTTCCTTCAAGGAGAACCTCAAACTCGCACTACGCGGTTACCGTCATCTCCGATCCGTCTGGAAGGTGCATCCTTCGAGCAGTACCAGTGAAGTATTGCACTCCATCTATATCTTTGATGAAGTCTTCAGACACAAAAGAGCGCGAGACACCGGTGTCGAATAATGTATAGGCCAGTTTCCCGCCGACCATCACGGTGCCTAAGTGTCAATAATAATTCTCAAGCTAGGCGTCTAGTATATCTTAAGCAGCTTGAGGGTATTAATCAAAATACAATGACTAAATGTAATCATACCTGCAATCACCTCCTGAGGGTTCTGCTCTTGAGTCATGTCCAACGCATACATCTGATCCCGAGCGGCCCCGGGGTTTCTTCCTCGTGGTCCTCATCCTCGACCACGCATGTGCCCCCGCCCTCGAGGAGCTGCTGGAGGGAAAGCGAGAGGCGCATTTCCAAATAGTTGCAGGCAGTAGAGTCGAATGTTGCCCGGTTGGTTGCATTCGAAGCACACTCGATCCTGCCGCCCACCGGGTTGCTGAAATTGTTGAGGTGGAGGCAATGCTAGCGGTTGCGGAACCGGGCGCTCCATCCTAAAATTCTGGGGGAAACGCCCGCCACCTCTTCAATATCCTCTTCCTCCTCTATTATCAAATCTCCTTCTATTGCTGGGGTCGGCTTCCATCACGCACTCAGCTGGTCTCTTACCACTTCCCAAGTGGTCCACTTCCAACCTCTTCGCCATGTCAATAATCTCGGCTAGACTAGAGTCCACTATAAACAAAAGGGCTTGCCTCAGGGGGTCTCGCAAGCCTTTGTAGAATCATTTTGCGTATCCTCTATCATCCAACTCATAAGAGTCAGCAAATCTAGCCAAGTGCTGAAACTCTCGTTGGTATTCCGTCACCGACTTGGACCCTTGCTTCAGTTGCAAAAACCTCTCCTCAAGATCATCCCGAGTGGCCGAGGGGAAGAAATGCTCTAAAAAGGCTTCAGAGAATTCGCTCCAACTGATATCCGTGTACACCCGTCCTTGAAAAGTGGAGCCCATGAGGGACTTCCACCACCTTTTGGCGTGCAGCTCTAAGAGTGTCACTACAAGGGTCACCGCCATGTTGTTTGGGCACCTTATTCCTGCCAATAGTTCTTGTATAGAGTCGAGTCATTCTTCCGTACGCACTGCCGACTCCGTCCCAAGGTAAGCAGGAGGGGAGAGAGCTCGGAAAGTTCTCAGCTAATTGGATCCCGGACCCTGCTGTTATACAGGGGCTTGCTGGGATTGGGACCTGAAGGCGTCCAGGATAGTTGTGAGCGTCTGCCCCAGCTCTGATTGTTGGAATTGTGTAGATACGGATGGGGCAGGGGTGCCCCTCACTGGCTCAACATGTATTGGGATCTACATGTAAGGTACAAACTTAAGGTTAGGTCGGCTAATCTAAGGTCAAAGATAGACAAACTTAGTGTGAATTACATATGGGCACACCACTGCTTCCGTTAAGTCAGTTTGTCCGCAAACTGACTAAATGAACGAGGGTGGTACCATTGTTGAATGACTTCTTCAGTTCAGGATCGTAGTAAGCTGATACCATTTGTACCCAAAACACAGCACGAGAGGGGTCTTATGCCACGAACAGTCGCCTTGCGGTAGCACTAACACTCGGGCTAGCCTGTACCACAAGACGCCTATTCTGCCGGCTATAACCAATATCATATATTGTCAACCCAACCAAAATACAACACAGAAGTCAAATTCACACAAAGCATATAGTCTATAATATCATAAATAAAGAAGCTACAACAAGCTTCTAATATCAGAGTACATAAATAGTAGTTTGCCCAAAATGGCTACAATAAAAACCTCTCCCACTCACATCTGTAACTGACGGTAGCGACGGTACCGTCCCCTCAGGCCCTGTCGTCCTAGCCTTGATGTCCAGCTGCAAAACCTGCTGCTCCACCTGCGGGATTTCCTCCTAAAAAGGAAGACGTAGCAACCGTTAGTCATAAAAACTAAGTAGCTTATCATCAACTCCCCCGGTGACTCCTCGGCACCGGGCGGAGAAAGGAACATGGTACGATATATATAAATCATAGGTACAAGCAGGTGGTATAATTTGAATAACACAATGTAAATAAAGCAATGTAATAAATGAGCAACCACTTATTCTAACAACTCTACCATTTACAGCAGCATGAGAGTATAATGTTATAACAGTAAGTAACTCAACTTATATGAATTCCCATACAAACATATAAGTTGAGGATCGTTCAGCAGTAAGTAACTCATCGTATAGGAGTGCCCATACAAACTTATACGATGAGGATCTTGTGTATGCAATGAAGTGTAATGACATGTATGTAATACAATGACTCACCCATGATCACGCACATGCAATCGCTATGTCGACGCAGACTTGTAGTTCCCACTTTTCGAGCAGGTAGATAATCTCTCAGGCGTCATCCGTCGTGGCCAGACGGTGACAGTAAAGCGGGCATCTTCACTACTAAGCTGGTCTCCACACTACCTGGCCTAGGCCTTCGTACGCCTTAATGCTAAGAACACAACAGCGGAACTCACATGCGTACTATGGCTCAGTGGGTGCCTCGGGTAGATGTGCACCGAGATCCTAGCCTCGAACTGGCCTAAGGTGTGATACGGAAGGAGCCTCGGAAATGAGCACGAGGACAAATTCCAACCGTTCACTTGGCACGGAAGGAGACTCGGGACGTGAACACTGAGGACCAAGCCCAACCGCCCAAGTTCTAGCTGTCAACTCCCATCGGTGTGACGATTGGCTAGCCCGTAGACCTTCCACACTATCTTTAACCCGGGATTACGACACTGCGTGTCGACTCACACCACATGCATTACATCCACATCGTGATACGAAAGGAGCCTCGGAAACGAGCACGAGGACCAAGCCCAACCGACCACTTGGCACATAAGGAGCCTCGGGACATGAACACCGTGGACCAAGCCCAACCGTCCATTTATGATTCTTCCCAACGTTACCAACCAGTGCGATCATATATCCGCACTCACCCCTTTCACAATCCGGTGCCCAAGGCACCTCAAGGGTTTACCACAAACACAGGTGGCGAACCACCTCATACAATGGACCATTTTAGACTCCCTTATATGACAAGCCTCAAGACCATGATTACGTCTAATGCTATGGTCACATAACTTTAACATCACCACTTACAACTCCTTCACCAAAATCAATCATTTGTGTACACATGAATTAACCATCCATTTAACACCTCACAAGTTCATACAACTAACACCGAACAATTACCCAAGATCTAGTAAATCTTGTTATTTAAACGACTAATTACCCTTCGTTCATTAACCCCCACCAAGCTGTTTCATTCAACCACATACCATTTCACCATTTGTTTACGTGGGGTCTATCCAGTAATTTCATCATGTGTTGAATCATCGCAATTAGGCATATTATGAATCGCCTACAACTTAACGACGGATTGTTACAAAACCTCTTCCGAGTCCAAACCCAACTTTACACTTACCCAGGAATTTCAGGTGTAGAACACCTGCTGGACAGCAACTTCAACCGGAGATTTCCGTGGCTACAGGAATCCGGTGAGTGCGTGTAACCCCTCGATGGAAAGGTATTTCCATGGGCTACAACTTTTATGTTCAGTCTGCAAGCCAGATCAGACTGTATCATAAATGAAATTGGCTCCAAAACCTGTTGCGTACAGAATATAATTTCTGCACACTTAGTCTGACAGCCCTCTACTTCGATCAGACAATCCCGTGGCTACATACTTCACCCGAAGACGTGTAACCACTCGTCGAAAAGGTAATTCCAAGGGCTACGACTCACGTGTTTAGTCGGAAGCCCATATCTGGCCATATCTTGCCTGAAAATAGCCAAGAAGGTCGTTGCGTGCAGAACACAAATTTCTGCACGCATCTTGAGGCGAAATGAACGGCATCGGTTCATCTTCCTTCTCAAGCCGATCCTCCCAAATCAAAACCACAAGTTCTTTCACCCTTATTCACCCTCTTAAGGCCATTCCTCTTCACGAAATCACTCTCATCATCACTTTGAAGGAAGGGGAGGTTGAAGATGACTAACCATTAGAACACAAGTTCTAGCATGGCCCTCCTAGAAACCTTCATCTCACACATCAAGACTCACTTGAGTCGATGTCTCGCCTAAGAATAACTATAGATCTAGCACCAAGGGAGAAGGGAGGAATCTCACCTCATTTTCACCAATTCCGCCATTTCCGGCCATGGATCTTGTCATCCTCCTCGTCGGTATCCCTTTTTCCTTGGCGGCGGTGGCGATTCCTCACGGAGTTTGGTTGGCTCCAGCAAGCTTTCCCTCCTTTAGAAGTTTTCTCCAGCAGATGTGGCTTGGAATAGAATGAAAACGGCTAGGGTTTCATTTTGCCCTTTTTATTCAGAGGTGACACGGGTAGGGACATGCCCGTGTCCTTACCCGTGTCCTGCTCTATCGAAACGTCGTCAACGGTTTGACTGCTGTTTCGTGCACATACACGGGTACTTACACTCCTGTGTCTGTACCCGTGTCCAGGTGACACGGTCGTGCTTATGACCGTGTCGATACCCGTGTCCTGCTCGGGACACATTTCGTCGACCTTGCCTCGACGCACACAGGTAGGGACACGCCCGTGTCTCTACCCATGTCCTTCTCTGGACAAACCATTCAACGCCATGCCACTCAAATTCATGACACTCAAAGCCACGGCACACAGGTAGGTACACGCCCGTGTCTTTACCCGTATCCTTCTCGGGACAAACCACGTCGTGCCACTCAAAGCCATGACACTCAAAGCCACGGCACACAGGTAGGGACACGCCCGTGTCTCTACCCGTGTCCTTCTCGGGACAAACCACTCAACGTCATGCCACTCAAAGCCATGGCACTCAAAGCCACGGGACATGGGTAGGGACACGCCCGTGTCTCTACCCGTTTCCTTCTCGAGACAAACCACTCAACGCCATGCCACTCAACGCCATGCTACTCAAAGCCATGACACTCAAAGCCACGGCACACAGGTAGGTACACGCCCGTGTCTCTACCCGTGTCCTACACAGGCCCAACTTCGTTTTTCCCCCACGAGTGCGCGTCTGATCGCCTGCACTCTCTGAGCCTAAATCAGCTCTCCTAACTCAAAAGCGCGCACAAGGGGCCTAGCGCGAATCAGGACATTACAGCTGATGCGCTCAGTAGGAAGCACTTGACACCGATGATTGTTCCACTAACTGAGTAGAGGGAGTTATTGCGAGAGATATAAAGTTTTGAATTGCTTACATGTATAACTACTTCCCAGTATCAAGGCTTACTTTTCCAACTAGTGGCGGAATATTCCATTAAAGAAAGGGTAAGGAAGGCAATGAACCAGGATCCTATATTTGTGAAAATCCCGGAAAAGGTAAAAAGTGGACAATCAACTACTTTTACAGAGAATGATGGATTATTATTTCTGAATAAAAGGTTATGTATTCCTTATGTTGATACACTTCGAGCAGAAATACTTTATAAAGTACATAATACAACTTATTCAGTTCATCCCGGAAGAATGAAAATGTACCAAGATCTCAAGCAAGACTTCTGGTGGCCAGGAATGAAGACTGATGTAATCCAATATATTGTCAAATGTCACACGTGCCAACTTGTGAAGGCAGAACATCAAAAGCCGGGTGGATACTTACAGTCATTACTGATCCCTGAGTGGAAATGGGATGACATAACCATAGATTTTGTCATGGGACTGCCAATGAGTAAAGATGGGAACAACAGTATATGTGTAATTATTGATCGATTAACCAAAGTTGCGCATTTCATTCCTATGAAAAATGATAGTCCAGTACAGAAGTTAATCGATCAGTACATCGATGTTATTGTAAAATATCATGGGATTCCCCGATCTATCGTGTCTGATAGGGATGGACGCTTTATATCGGATACTTGGAAGCTCGTATAGAAAAAGTTGGGAACAAAGCTACTCTATAGTACCGCAGTACATCGATGTTATTGTAAAATATCATGGGATTCCCCGATCTATCGTGTCTGATAGGGATGGACGCTTTATATCGGATACTTGGAAGCAAAAAAGAAAAAGTTGGGAACAAAGCTACTCTATAGTACCGTCTATCACCCACAAACAGATGGTCAGTCTGAGCGAACTATCCAAATGTTGGAAGATTTATTGAGAATAGTCGTACTCGATCTTAAGGGCTCATGGGAAAAAAATACTTATTGCTGGTGGAATTTTCATACAATAATAGCTACCAGTCAAGTATTCAGATGGAACCATTCGAGACGTTATATGGGCGAAAGTGTCGTACTCCGCTAAGCTGGGCAGAAGACGGCAAAAAAAGTTATTCCCAAAGAATCAAGTGGATAAAATGAATGATAAACTTACACTTGTACGGGAAAGATTGAAAATAGCACAAGACAGACAACAAAAATATTACAATGCTAGACATCGAAGAGTAGAATTTCAGGTAGGCGATATGGTATGCCTTAAAATAAAGCCCTTCAAGAGAGCTTCACGAATTCGTCGACTTGGCAAACTTAGCCCAAGATACGTGGGGTCATTCCTCATCTCTAAAAGGATTGGACCAGTGGCTTATCTCCTAGTATTATCTGATACTCTTCAAAACCTTCATGATGTATTCCATGTTTCTTCATTGAGAAAATACATAGCATGCCCAGAGAAAATAGTTCCTTATGAGCAGATTCAAATAGAACCAGATCTATCAAGCCCAACTGAACCATACATGATTGTAGATTGGCAAAATAAACAGCTTCGAAACCGAGAGGTTCGATTTGTCAAGATCTGGTGGAAAGTGCATAGTATTCATGAAGTAACGTGGGAAAAGGAAGAAGACATGAGAAATCTCTTCCCTCAATTGTTTGATGTACCTTCAGATTGAAGATTTTCGCGGACAAAAAATTCAATAAGAAGAGAAGAATTGTGACGCCACCAAATATAAGGTGTGTTAATATTACAACATTTAGTTTTAACAAAATTATATGTAATTGGTGTGTTGATATACAACGGTGTGCTGAAAAGGGCTTGAAATGGGTTTGAATCGGTTGACATGGGCTTGAACCGGCTAATTCCGGTAACGAAACATGCGTGTCGAGCTAGGGAGAAGCGGCGACCGATAAAATAGCGAAACAAAGAAAGTCGCTACTTATTCTTTCCTCTCCTGATACTACAAGAGGCGCTATGGGAGACGGACGAACCGCACGACGTCGATCTTCGCCGAGAACCCGATTCTCTTCCATTTCTTCTGATTTCTCCTCCATTTGAGAGGTCTTCTGATTTCTCCTCCATTTGAGAGGTAATCTCTTTCTCTCTAGTCCTCTTGTTTCTTTTTCAATGATTTTTCACGGATTGAAAATAGTAGAAATCCTGGTGTTTAAGATTTTCCGAAAAAATTTGTTTGTTTTCATTGGAAAAGTTTCTGTAATGAATTTTAAGCCTAAATCCGTGAGTTCTAAGGGATTGTGATGAAACCGTAGCTAAGGTTATGACGATTTTGCTTTTAGAGTTGAAAAAGGAGAAACTCTAAGGGTCCTTAGCATGAATATCTGGATGACAACTTGTTATTATGCTGCCCCTTTGACTAAAACAATGAAAGTTCAATAATTTAACATAGGGCAGCAAAGCCCTAAGTCTTTAAAAAGTTCTTTGACCTAATTAGGTCAAGTTGAACCTCTCAAAGGGGATTATGACATGTTTTGTTAGACCTAATTAGAGACATCAATTTGATGATCTTAACATAGTTAAAGATGGTATATTATAGGAAATGACGTCACATGGAAGCGAAAGACGCAATGAAAGAAATAGGAACGATAAAGGGAAAGGAAAAGCCACAGTGAGTTATCACCTTTTTTATCATTGCTTTATTTCATGTATTATTTATAACATGTATATGTGTTATGTTGAAATGAAGAGGAATTAAGTAAATGTATAATGAAGTAAGTGAATATGCATAAAGAAAGAGGAATACAGAAATGAAGTAAATGACTAAAGAAATGAAATGGGTTAAGTTAAGGATCAACCCAACAGTGGAGGTGGGGTGAATGTCCTCCTAATAATAATGGAATGAAAGTAAACGTGCGAATAGGAAAAGGCACGTTAAGAAATATGTGTAAATATAAAAAGGCACGCAAGCGCGCTATATAAATGATAATAAATGTTGATATTCCATTAACATTGCCCGATAACAACAAAAAAAGCATAAGAGATAAGGATATGAAAGTAAAACAAACGCAAAGCACGTGAAAAGATATATAAGTGTATGATGATTAAAAAATGTAAACAGTAAGAAAACGATAAAACAAAGAAGATGCAAAAAGGAATAATATGCATGCGAGATAACGAGAGATAATGTAATCAAGAGAAGATGAAATAAAAATCCGTAAAAATATGAATAAGACATCATAGTCAAAGGGAACAATGAGAATTCATTTAATTTTGACTAATAGAAAATATAACTAAACAGGTCAAGGAGGAAGCTACTCCCGGCACGTCTAGCCAGCCCCCTACTCGATGCGAGAAGATGTATAAAATCTGGGTCGAGGTCGTCACCGCAGTCTTTGGAGTTCTGGACGCCCACAAAACCGCCTGCCGTGATCCAGACTGCCCGCATTATGAGTTCCAATTCTGCTTCCAGTAATTCACAGTATTCATGGTATATAGTATACTACTATAGTTTTGATCTGTTCCTCTACTCATACTTTGTTACAAGTTATACTATTCTTTGTAGCACAGATGTAAGATACCCACTTTTTTTATATATATGCTGGGTTATCTTTTTGGTGATCAGATGTACTAGATGATCTTGTGATATAAATAAACTATTTTACTTTTCTACACTTTTCTTTATGTACTCATAAATATTGAATGTTAAATTCTCGGGCAACTCTGCAAAGAGAAGAAATGATATGTAAATTATGATGGTGCCTAGAATGTAGGGCCGTTACAGGCGCCGCTGGAGGAGAGCGTAGAACACGGCCGCTGGACAACGGACAACGACGAAAGTAGTGCAAGCGGACTGAGGCGAATGCAATGCTGGCGGGACAACGATGGACGCGGCGGAAGCAGTACAAGCAGGACAACGGCGGACGTAGCGGAAGCAGTGCAGGCAGGATGCGGTGTGGCCACGACGGGTCGCTGCAGCGACAGTACAGAGTCGACAGATCGGCTAAGACTCTAAGAGGAAGCGGAAGTATTGACAAAACCCAAAACCCGGTGGCATGATGCAGGCAAGAACGGCCAGGTCGGAGCAATGATACTCGTACAAGAATAAAATACTTCACTAGATGAACACACATGATACAATCACGAGGTATACTCATGCTCTTTTCTGGAGACTGGTTCCTCTAAGAATCTTTCTCCAAGAGGAGACCCAAAACCCTAATAACATCATAAGATGAGAAGAACTCTCTCATACCACCTCCTTATATAGGGAGGGGGGCTCGCATTAATAAACATAAAAAACGATAAATGAAGTTACACGCACGTGGGTAACATAGCCACAGATTTGAATCTTTTGTTTTAGCTTCATTTTGTTCGGGTCTTAGGTATAATAGCATCGTATAGTCGGATCCCCAAGCGATGGTGGTTGATAAATTTTGACAGCAATAAGGAAGATGAACATAAAAAACAATGTTAAAACATACTTTGGACTTCAATAATATATATTTTACATAATACTTCATCAAACCAGCAGGTCCAAAAGTATTCGATTGTTCATATGTAAATAAAAGAAAAAGATAAACATATTATATCACATATTTTCGAAGGATACTTCCCTCCCTCTCACTACTAGTAGATAACTTCTAATGCTCCTCCACTTGATCAATTTCATTGAGTGGCGGTTATAAAGAGATTGTAAATTGGTTTTCATTCCAATATACAAGATCCAAAAATAGATCAAACAATTGGCCTTTAAAGGCTTCTCCCTTCTCCCAGTGGTCTGAAAAAAACCTTGCTCTCACAATTTCCCTTCTTCAAAAATTGTTACCATTACAGAAACAGAAGCTCCGAATAAGGTTAATTTGACCAATATGCTGGAAGATTTCTGTTTCTTTTTTTGCCAAAGAAAAGCTGAACGGATCCTGAATGCACATCACATTTTCTCATAAAATAAAATGTAGGCCTCAGATTGAAGCACCTCAGCCAAGGAAACCTCTCTCACATAGGCATCACTGGCATAGAACCAAGTTGTCCCTGTGCTGCTGCTACCAGTTGATGTCCTGCTTCCTATTCCATTGCCCCGTACATAAGCGACATAGTGGCCGCCGCCCATGCTCCCGGAATGCTCCACCACCCCTATGAGATGGTAGGCTGTTCGATCCTTGATGCACCTGCATGTTTCAAGAGAGTTGCAAAGAACAATTAAGTGATATTTGGATCCTAGTTTTTCATTTAACTGAGGGGGTTTTCTTCTCATCACATAAACATAAAAAAGGGGTTTTGAAAACTTCCAGGTGGAACGTACAGATCATATGGGATGTGGGCACTAGCGAGGCATCATAATGAAGATTCATACGTGTTTACTTATTCCAACAACGAGAGGAGACCAGAACTACTGTCTAGGGGTGTATTCATATCTTTCATTTTTCTGTACTTATGTTTTCTTATTTTGGAATTATGCTTTATTATGTGGGTGAGACCCTATGTATACAAGGGGAGACTCCTGAGTTATGCTCCTGTTTTTGAAACTATAGCTATATAAAGAGGGCTAGGTCGCGGGCCGTTTGGTGTTGGACATCATAGGGAAATTATAAACCTAATACAATAATGTTTACAACCAATAAGTGTTGGGAGTACTCATACATAAATACTTGATCAAACAAGATTATAGTCGAACATTAGCAAATGATCAAACATGTTGGTATTTGGACATGATCTTTAAGTTGGGACCCATAATTTGAGAGTGCTATTGAAGAGTCCAAAACAGATGATCTATAGTTGTATGGCATCTTGTATGTAGCACAACAAATAATGTCGCCATGAGTAACAATAATTGGGAACTATCTATTGTAGTTAAAATCTCGAGCACAAGGATGAACTTAAGGTGGAGTGCAATTGGTTCGAACAATTTATTGTGCATATGAAGGTGACTAAGGATCTGTTTGACGCGGCATTTTGCTCCAGTGCGTTTGGACAATTACGTCATCATCATAACATATGTATTTGACATGACAACGGTTATGACAACCATACTAACTTTGAACATAAAAGTGGATGCAGTTTCTTAGGTGAGGTCGGGCGTTCATGAACGTCATAACCACCACGTTCACAACCTCCACCGCCGTGCTAAACGGACCCTAAACCACCAAAACAATCTTATGACAGACAATATAAAAAGCAGAAATTAATTTCCAAAAGTGGTCGATTGCAGAAAAAAATAGATTGGTTTATTAATAAATACATATTATATACAGCTTACAAGAATACCATAAAGTCAACATAATGTACAGTATGTAGAGCAAATCATTCTAAAGGCTATATGCTTCTATGAGCTCTACAAGAGCACTATTTGCCTCAGATAGCAAAATTACAGGCTATATGCTTCAATGAACTCTACAAAATGAAACATTTTAGCAGATGCGATTTTATATAAAAACAATCAGGAAGTATAGAAACATGTGGCACACAGATGTGAATTTACTATAAAAAATAATATCAAGAAAAGAATGACATTAACTTCTTCATTGATTGAGGAATGTTTTATTACAGTAACAAATATTTTTTTAATTTGCGATTGGAAAGACCTTGTTTGCTGATAAATCAAGCATTCGATTCAAAAGTGTCCGATGAATGGAAACAATAATCTCTCCTACAAAGCACATGAGACGACACAATAAGAATAAACACTAATTAGGTCCAGTATCATCCTGCGATGGAGAAATATGGAAGCATTTTGAAGGTACATAATTCTGATTTTCCTACAGAATCACAAACTATTAGGCTCGGTTAGTGTGCAAATGGTTTCACACCATATAATAAATTAGTGCCTTATTACTTTTGTTGCCACTGTTACTATTAATAATCTTTCAAAAAATAGGTGTTTAACTAATCCTTGCATAATTCTAACAATTATTATTTGAAGGCCATGTGCACTTTGAAGAGTAGAAATGATTTTATTTGGAGTCTTTTGAATAAAAGATGAATTTTACAGGATAACAGTATGCTCACAAGTTAGAAAATATTTCAAGAAAAACATCATTGCTGTGGATAATTAGTAGTTTTCCTTTATATTGTACGTTATCAAAGGTAAGTCTGTACTATATGGGGTTACCAAAGGTAGTTATTATCACTTCATCATCAATGCATACATGTGACTAAACAACGGCGAGTCGGAGACTGAAATCTCTTAAGTTGTCTTATGCCCTAAACATTCGCACAATTTTTATATAAGATAGCCATGTTTGCTGATTCGCAAGTAACTGGGGCCAAACCAGACTGACATAACATTTCCATCAAGTTGAGCATGGGAGTTGATCATGCTGCTTGCATATATTTTCAATGAAGGATGCCTCACTTAATCATTATTTTCAATGAAGGGTGCATCCTTTTCCCTTTGGTAAATCTGCAATTCAGAAAATAATACCAAATGGTATCATCCTCAAACTCCTTTTTGACAATGTTCTTATCAACTTCAATACATTTGCTTTGATCATGTTAAAAAGGATTATTGATGAGGATCATGCCAACACCCGTGAGAGTCTACTCGCACTGACCATGGACCCGGCAACGATCGAGACCGCTCATCACAAACGGATCCCCGATCAAAATATTTTAGTGTTAGCTCTTCGAATTTAGAAACCTGTGGCTAGAAAATTAATGGGAAAAGGAGAAGGGAGAAGAAGGAAGAGGATAACCCCTAGGGTTCCAAGATTCTCAATTCCACCAAAGATAACAAAATACATAGCCACGCGGGTTTATATAACACCCTCGAACGAATTACAAAATAAGGAGAGATATATTTGTTTCCAAAATAATTGTGCGTCGTAATGACTTCCGGTCAGCGTGTCATTAGTTGGCCTTTTGCGGCACTAGTATACCATCCACAATGGAGGGTGTCCCTCTCCCTCTGCATTCGTAACAAAGTCGCCCGCTGTAAAATTTGTCTTTTCCTCAAGTCAAAAATCTAGAAACTAAGCACAAAAAAGCGGACCGGTCAACCAATGAGGCCTCTGATGGAGGACGATCATGTCAGTGCACCAAGATTTGCTAGACTGAGGGCTCTTGTCGATTGATAGTACGTGTGTATGTGACGAGCTGAGGTAGGAAGTCTGGCGAGGTGAGCCTGGGAATTGGTGCTGGCAGAGACGCCTTGATCGGATGGTCTCCAATAACCCGTTTTAACTGAGAGATGTACCTTGTGGATGTGGTTATTGGGAGAAAGGCGGAAACGATACGCATGAGTGCCAACCTGTACAACAATCTCAAACGAGTCGTAGAACTAGGCAGCTAACTTGGAGTGGGTCTGCGGGGTTATCGAAATCTGCGGTGTGACTGAAGCATGACGAACACTGCATCTCCTTCAGTGAATTGAGCATCGTGGTGGAGTGATGCATCCTTCTTTGCATTTGGAGATTCGCCGTAGTGGCTCTTTACCTTTGTTATTTATTTTCTTTTTTGCATTATATGTATTTCCTGCATTTTATGTGTTTTATTTTTGCACGCAAATGTCATGTTTGAAGACGGATTATTAGATTGACCGACCAGTAATACCATGAATAAAAAAAGGTCCGGTATTTTAGGATAGTTTAGGAGAAGAAGGCAAACTCAAATTATTTAAATAACGAATAAAATATAAAAGGAAATACAACAATTTTTGAATAAGGAAATGAGAAGTATTAGGAAAGGTATTGTGAAAGAATAAAATCAACAATTTTTTAGGAAAGGTATGAATAATTTCTCCTCTTGTGATCAGAAAGATCATAAGGAAATACAGCAATTTTTCTGTATAAAAATCCTACCTAAACTACAAAGAAGGGTGGCCAAGAAATCAGAGGAACGAATCCTTTTTCTGTTTCCCTCTGACAGGCCCTCAGCTCGCGCCTCTCCCCACTGTTCCTCAGAAATTGCTGCTCCTCCAGCACTAATCGCACGCCTTGCCGCCATTCTCAACCCCAGCCGATGTCGACGCCCCTGCCAGAGTCTGCCTCCGCCACCATCTACCGTCGAACTCTGGGCATCTGGCGTATTGAAGGCCCGCCTCTTGTGCTCTGTCGCTGGATCGCTGATCCTCGTCCCTGTGCAGGCCACGGATTTCTATCGACGATGACTCCTTCCCAGAAATCCGTACTCTTGGCCCGCATTTTACTTCCAGGAATGATTTGATAAGCTCGTCTGCCACATCCCAGTTCTTCTTTCACCAACAGAGAAGTAGTCTTGCATCCCATTGGCTGTGCTTGGGTAAAAATCTAAATTCATTGTTTAAAGTCATTACTATATTTTTAGTAGTTCTCTTAAATAAATTTGAGCTTGCCTAAGTCTCCTAGATTATTCACAATTATCGTTAATTTCCCATAAATTATTGCATGGAATTCTTTCTGTGGAATCAAGGACCCGTATTAGGAGTGAAGTTGTAAGTACTCGAGATTTCCACTCTCGAGTTTGATTAATAACTTTTAAACAAAATCCGCTCTGAGATTGAGAATGTAACGGATTTCAAGGCGGAACTCGGTCGTCGCATTGATTCTGAAATTGGGTTTACATCAGTTTAGTATCAGAGCGATTTGATTTCATACTATTGTGAATCAAGCAATCTGGGTTTCAAAATAAAAATTCTTTAAACAATTCTATTTTAAAAAACTTTGAAATTTTTTTAGAAAAATTTGTTTTATTAAATATCCTTTTAATTTAAAACTGTTATTTTATTTTAAAATTTAAATCTTTATTTTAAAATTAAAAAAATGGGATCTTTTCTACCCACGCGAGTAATCTGTTGTTTTAAATAAATAAAGAAAAAAAATTAAATTATCATTTCCTTAAAATCAATTAAATTTTTTCTGAGAAAATTAACATCAACTTTTTTAAATGGAAAATTGTGTGGGAAAAATAGAAGATAACACCACCGCTCTTAGTACACAAATTCAAAATCTAACGAAATTAATTGAAAAGTTAATCGTCGGTGTCAATGAGAATTAGAGAAACGTAGGTCAAGTGCTCACTGGATTATGTGCGAGCGTTAATGCTTTAGAGGCCAGCCAACACCTAGGACTAAATCCACAGCCCCAAGTCGAGCACTATCCAAATCATAGGAACTTGGAACTAGAAAACGCTTCCTAGTTTGGAAGCATTTGTCTCTAGCTAGGCAAGTAAAGTACGTCGTCCTTAGGCTAAAAGGATCTGTTTTGATTTGGTGGGGACAGTTAGAGCGCACTAGAATCAATTTAGGGTTGTCTCTCATCACAACATGGAATGAATTTAAGGCTCAACTTAGGAAGCGGTACATTACCCATGATTATCTCCAAACTATATATCGTAAATTCCATAATCTACGACGGGAGAAATCATCGGTAGACGAGTACATTTATGAGTTCATTGTCCTACATTCAAGACTAGAACTTCATGAGGATGATGGCATGACCGTATCCCATTATCTAAATGGGTTACGTTATTCCATACGGGACCAGTTAGGGTTGCACGACTATCGTGATTTAGGGGAAGTCTCTAGTAGAGCTAGTAGAGCTCGTAGAGTGGAGTCCTTGCAGAAGCGGACATCTGGAGTTAGGTCTATTGATAGATATACATCGAGTGTCACCACTACCACCACTGTCAGAATCTCGGATTCCGCTCACCCTCCCATCACTGTCAGGACTCCGACCCCATCCACTATCCCTTCCAAGGATAAGAGATTATTAGCGCTAAGCCCAACACTGGAGTATTCTGATGTTTCAAGTGTATGGAGTCGGGGCACAAATCACCCGAGTGCCCGCAACGCAACTTTGTTGCCATTACCGATTATACTGATGGGCGTGAGCCTGAGAATGGAGTCTACATTAATAGCCTGAGCATGAACCCGAGTCTGAGGATGTTGTAAAAGTGGAAGGTGCGTGCTAGCACTTAGTCTGTTTCTTACGTTATAGTCAGATTACCCCAAGCAAGTCTACTTGGGATGACCATAGGAGACAATTTTCCGCACCACTGCATGTATTAAGGGACAATTTTGTTTCGTTATCATAGATCGCGGAAGTATGGAGAACTTTGTTTCTCAACGTATGCTCCACATATTAGAGCTTGAGATGCACCCGTTAGAACAATCCTACAGCTTATTCGGGGTCAACAGTCATTTGACTATGTCAGTTACCCACTATTGCCTAGTAGAATTTTCTATATGGATCACTTATTAAAATATAGTGTTATGTCATGTCGCCACAATGAATGTCTGTCACATCTTAATAGGGAGATCTTGGCAGTGCGACCGACATATCATGCACGACGGCACGAGAAACTCTCATTCCTTCGAGCACAATGGACACAAGATTGTTCCTCTTCCCCCAGAAGAAATGTCTTCTTCCAAGGGCACCCAGAAGAACCTCTCCATCGTCGAGCCCACACCCAGTATCTCCACCACATTACTACTTACCAAACTCCCGCCTGAACCCCCACCCCATGAAGTAAGCCACGATACGGTTGCGCCACTCACCCCAAAAGATCTAAGTACAATCCCACATTTATCAATTCCTGAAGTGCCACCCGGTATTGTTCAAATTTCTCAAACTATAGTTAATGACTACTTATCCCACACACCTCACTATCTTGATTTCATATTTGAAGGTCGCACTTTTATTTTGTCACGTTATCATGTGGATATAGGAGAACATGTTGAGTGTCATTATACTATTAAAATTTTAATAACATATCTCTGGAAAACTCTTTGGGGACGATTTGAAGTTACACTCGCGTTTTGTAGCGTTTACCACCCTCAGGAGGATGAACATACAAAGATTATTAATTGGACTTTGGGAGAGTTTCTCAAGTGTTTTGCTAGGCGAATCCAAAATCATGGAATCCTATGTTTCCACATATTGAACTTGCATTTAAGAATTCTAAAATCTGTGGTAGTGTGGTACCATTAAAATTCCATCTGAAAATGCTTATGGCCATTTTATATCATATCAGTGTCATCGTCCTTCTCCATCATTCCATGATTGCATTGTCTTTGACGCTCGGTCTTATATTAATTATCAGTGTTGTAGATGTCGGCCGACATAAAGGTTTTGGACAGAAAACGCCACGACATTGACATTTCAAGTAAAAATGTCGTTTTTTAAAATATTTTTGATATATCGGTTTTCAGGCCTCAATATATCGGTCTTACCCAATATATCGGGCGATATCTCGCAAACGCTATATGGCAAGTACTAAATATATATATATATTTATTTATTTATTTATTTTAAGCATACGAGTGATAATATTTGTTCTGTGCTACATTTCATGCATCTATCTGAGCCAAGATTTGACTTTTTTCTCGTCTCACTCTCATTTGGTACTCTGTGTTGTTTATTGTCGTCAGTGCTTCTTTTTGTGTAATTTATAAACAATATGTATATCTATCAGTGTTGTAGATGTCGGCGGACATGTCCGACATGTCGGCCGACATAAAGGTTTTGGGCAGAAAACACAACGACATCGATATTTTAAGCAAAAATATCATTTTTAAAAATATCCCTGATATATCGGTCTTTAGACCCGATATATCGGTCTTCTGGCTCCGATATATCGGTCTTACCCGATATATCGGTCTTACCCGATATATCGGTCTTACCCGATATATTGGGCAATATCTCGAAGACGATATATGAGGAGTACTATAAATATATATTTTTCATTTCTTTTAAGCGCTCAAGCGGTAATATTTTGTTTTGTGCTACATTTCGTCCATCTCTCTGAGTTAAGATTGACCTTATTTTTCGTTTCACTTTCATTTGATGTTTTTTATGTCGTTTACTGTCGTCAACGCTTCCTTTGTATAATTTATAAACATGCATTCTGTGTGTATATATGTTTATTATCTAATTTATAAACATACATTATGTGTATATATGTTTATTATGTAATTGATAAAAATATATTATGTAATTGCACATATGTACAAAAATGTTTTTATATATGAGTAAATTTATTTAAATATTAAAACCTGACATTGTAAAATATTCCTGATATATCCCCCGCAATCCGACATATGACATTTCAAACTCAAACCGACATGAACCCGACATCCGACATCTGCAACCTTGATATATATATATATATATGGGGAGATATAATATGCGGGCTACCTAATATGCAGGCGTACGGGCAAGAGGTTTTAGGGGTCAAGGAGGCTCCAAATCGAAAAGTGATCAGCATGAAAGTTGTAGATCTCGGCAACCCGAACAACTTTCATGTTGATCACTTTTGATTTGAAGCCTCCTTGACATTCGATTTTGGACCCGAAAATCGGAAATTCAGAGGCTTACTGTAGCAGTCTCGCCGCCCCCGATTTTCGGGTCCCAAATCGAAGGTCAAGGAGGCTCCAAATCAAAAAGTGATCAACATGAAAGTTGTTCGGATCACCGAGATCTACAACTTTCATGTTGATCACTTTTTGATTTGGAGCCTCCTTGCTCGTACGCCCGCACTTGATACCTCCCCTATATATCTGTGTGTGTGTGTGTGTGTGTGTTATAAACCTACATTATGTGCATAAATGTTTATTGTATAATTTATAAACATACATGCATAAATGTTTATTGTATAATTTATAAACATACATTATGTGTATATATATTTATTGTGTAATTTATAAAAATACATTAGGCATGTAACTACACATTTACAAAAAAATTTATATATATGAATAAATTTATTTAAATATTAAAATCCAATATTGTAAAATATCCTCGATATATCCCCGCAATCTGGCATATGACATTTCAAACTCAAACCGACATGAACCTGACATCCAACATCTGCAATCTTGTTAATTATATAAGAGAACTACCTAAAATTTTTGCTAATTATTCACTAACAACCTCTGAAAATTATAAACCCTTGGTCGATCGTTATCACCAAGAGTTATACTTTTCATAGTGAATTAGGTTTTTTTCTTAACTCAGCAAGCGGCGATCTACTCCTGACACACACTATAAGCTACAACATAGGAAGCCAGACTCGCTCCAAGTTTGGACACGAAGCGCATCCCCACAGATGCCGCCCGACTTGGAGTCGCTGAAAATGCCAACCACTGCCAGTCGTTTCAAGTTCTCGACGGGGTCGAGCTCGTTCAACCCCAGGAGAATTGAAGCATCCTTCTTTGTAATTGGAGATCCGTCATAGTGGATCTTTACCTTTGTTATTTATTTATTTATTTATTTATGTGTATTTATATGTATTTCCTACATTTTATGTGTTTTATTTTTGCGCGTGAATGTCACGTTTGAAGACGGATTATTGAATTGATCGACCAGTAATACCATGAATAAAAAAGGTTCGATAATTTAGGATAGTTTAGGAGAAGAAGGCAAGCTCAAATTATTTAAAATAACGAATAAAATATAAAAAGAAATACAACAACTTTTGAATAAGGAAATGAGAAGTATTAGAAAAGGTATTGTAAAAGAATAAAATCAGTAATTTTTTAGGAAAGGTATGAACAATTTTTGAAAGATCACAAGGAAATACATCAATTTTTCTATATAAAAATCCTACCTAAATTACAAAGGAGGGTGGCCAAGAAATCAGAGGAACAAAACCTTTTTTTCGTTTCCCACTAACAGGCCCTCAGCTCGTGCATCTCCTGACTGTTCCTTAGAAATAGTTGCTCCTCCAGCCACTAATCGCACGCCTCGCCGATGTTCTCACCCCCGGTTAATGATGACGCCCCTGCCAGAGCCTGCCACCGCCACCATCTGCCGCCAAACCCTAGTACTCAACCCAGTAAAGCCAATTTGGTCATGCTCATGAGTGATCACACAAAACATCGCAGATATGTCTCCAAGCAATGATTCATTACCTGGGGCTGCCCGTACGTCTGAGGGTGGTATGGTGTACTCATATGAAGCTTGGTGCATTGTATCTTGAACATCGGATGTCAAAAGCAGCTCAGTAATAAAGGATCACGATCACTCACAAATGAGTGAGAAAACCCATGCAACCGAACTACCCATCAATAAATGGTGTGGCAACCATAAGTGCAGTAAACAAGTGTCTGAGGAGAAGGAAGTGGGCGTACTTGGATAGACAATCCACGACCACTAATATGCAATCCTACGTCTTGGAACGATGGAGCTTCAAAATAAAGTCCATGGAGATACCTCTCAGATCCAGACGAGATAGGTGTTGGTGCAAAAATTGTCACCTAACTTTCCACACTCAATGACCGCCTGAGGAGTTCAGCGAAGAGATTGGAGACCGCAATCAATCAGTTACTAACCCTACGAAGACGAGCAAAAAGCGAAACACAGAAAAGAGAGGGTTGTGGGCAGCGGCGAACACCAGATTTACTCGCCGCGGAGAATACCACTTACGGCGGTCCATGTTATTGCTCCAGAGAAATGAAAACAAGTGGGTACAGGCGAGTACGAAAGAGAACAAAACGAAGGAAAGCAACTAAGAGACGGACTTAGTAATCGCACCTACAACATGGTAGATTCTGATTTCAGTCCTTTATCAGTCGAGCATCCCTTGACCCTTATTTATACTTGAAGGTAGGCTGCCCAAACAGTTGAAGGCATTTATTGCAGCATTAAATGCACAACCATCTGAGGTACACGAAGAGTCGGGTGGCAGGGTTGAGGGAAGAGACGATGTGGTAGTAGTGCGTACCGCTGTCAAGGAGAAGGGTTCGCACAGACTCCTGGTGAGTGCCATTCGCGACTTCTTTGGCAAATAGTTGAAGAGATTTCTGGGAGGGTGTGCGACCCTCCTGTCAAGTATTGTTGTGTACACCTATGTTGAAGAGAACGTGCGGCTTCTTGAAGGGTGCCCGCGAGTACTCCTGAGTACTGGCCTGGCTGCTTTGTGACCAGCGTCGCCTGATGCTGTCTCCTATTGCAGGATTTGGGGTAACATAATCCCAGCACATTTTTGAGTCTGGGCGGGCTCCAAAAAAGTACAATGGTAATCGTAAAGATTGCAACTCGATTTTCACACCGCCCTAAATCGATAAATAGTGCAAATCATCCTCCTGCTGAGATATCACCCTGAAACTGTCAACCGTGTTTTCACGACATCTTTCTAAAATGTCGAGCTTGAACGCAGAAGTTCTTACTAGGCTGGGCACAAAGAAAAATCCAGAAAAGGCACTTGTGGACCACCAATAGGTCGGGAAAGCCCCTGAAGAAGATGGTAGGTAGCTATTCTACAAAGCCATTAGTGTTATCATCTCCGGCGAAGCCTTTTGTGCCTACCAAAGTGAGGGGAAAGCCCCCACTCTCTCTGACCTTGATGTACACATGGAGGCCTTTGCCTATGTGGGGGCAAGATCCTCGACCAAGGAGACGAAGGGAAGCTCTTCTGCGACCTCGGGGTTTTCGCTCGCACCCATGATAAGCACTTGTCAGAGGAAAGGGGAGCAGAAGCCCAAAATATAAAAATTCTTAACACGAGGATGCCGAAAAGTCAAGTGCATGCTCCTGTGAACACTAGGGTGCCTATGGAGACCATGATGAACTTGGAGATGACTGTGCTGAGTGTCTCAGAGAAATAATCTTCCTGGGTGGACTCAGATCCGTTCTGGTAGAAAATTCTGGAAGAAGACGCCAAACTACAGGAGCACCCGCCAACGGATCCTCTGGAGAAACTCGCGGCGGAGAATGTTAAGAAAGAGGTAAACGCAAAAGAGAAAAAGGAAGGAGAGGAGGATGAGGAAGAGGATGTGGATGTTGACGATGAAGATGACGATGAGGACGGCGATGATGAGGACGGACACGAGGGCGACGAGGCCTTGAAACAGGCCTCCCACCTGATAATGACAAAGGGAAAACAGTTGAAACAGCCGCCCCGCTACTTGTCGCCTCCAACGCGTCCTCGAAATCCTCACCGCAGGAGGATCAGAAGAAGAAGAAGAGAAAAAGAGAACCTGAGCTCGGGGGAGCGAGTGCCCCGCGGGCGCCGAAGAAGAGCTTTGCCATGAAGGCGTCGACTTCTCGGGCAGCGTGTGCGCTTATGAGAAATTCTTCTCCTTTCCTGCCAATAGCACATTAATTATACAAACTACTAATTTGCATACCTATTGTTGGGTATTGTATCCACAATGACCCTGATTTGAAGAAATGTCCCTTGAACTAAGATAAATTGAGATTGTATTTGATGTTGTTTATTTAGTTATGTGCTTGCAGGACTATATTGCTAAGTACAACCCAATATCAGGTTACAGTGGGTCATGAAACACAGGACTATACAATGTAATCCTTCATTGTGTAGACCAATGTGTTGACTCACGTGTTATCTCTCTATTGGGGTGTACTTCTGCATCAAGTACACTAGGAGAAACAAGGAAAGACAAGTTGCTGCATTCAGAAGAACAAATTTTTTCTCTAAGTAAAATTCGTCGAGTGTAGTAGTGAATACTCATCGAATTCGTCGAGTATACTCATAAATACTCGACAAATTCGTCGTGTATACTTAGTGTCACTCGTCGAATTCATCGTATTTACGTAGGGAATAATTTCTGAGTTCTTGAAAATTAGTTAAGTAAAAATCGTCGAGTATCTTCATGTATACTCATCGAATTCGTTGAGTGTATCTATCGATACTCGTCTAATTCGTCGAATATATATGTCGATACACGACGAATTCGTCGAGACTCACTGGATATGCCTTAAGTTCTCGAATTTACTTCTCTGGATTTCTCCAAGTTAAATTCGTCGAATATCACTTTGCCTATGCGTCGAATGCGTTGAGAGTATCTGTCAATACTCGTCGAATTTGTCAAGTAAACAAGTCGATATTCGTCGAATTTGTCGAGTATCTCTTCAGGAAAGCGTTGAGTTCTCTGCTAGATCTGTCTGGAATCGTCTAAGTTATTTTCATCGAGTTTCGAAGTATTTCGACGAGTATACCCGTATATTCTCGACGATACTCGATGAATAATACTTGGGGTTTATTTTTCCTGATTTCAAATTTCTGACTCGGATCGTCCAGACCGCCATGTACAGTAACTCGCGGATTTCTCGGTATGGAAAGAATCTTCTAGCCGTTGGAGAAGAGGAGTTCTTATAAATACCTAGGGTGGATTTCGAGAAACCCTAATCGTGCTTTTGTTCGAATCGAAATATTTCAAGAAGGAAAGTTCTTGTCAGCTTTCGGTTTTCGTTCTTTGTGATTCACTCGGCCGACGACAACTTGCTGCACTATTCGTTCTTCTTCAAGTGTGACGACTAGATCCTCGATCTCTAAGGCTTCGTTTGGCACGGTGGTGGCGGTCGTAAACGCATGGGTTAAAACGTCATTCGTTAAGGATCACTTAACAAACATCATCCCTTTGAACAAAAAAGTGGATGAAGTTCCATAGGTGGGCGTTAGCGAATGACAATTTAACCCCCATGGTCATGACCGCCACCACCATGCCAAACGGAACCTGAAGGTTCTCATACTACTCAGATCTAGTTGGTCTGGGTGTTCAGATCAAGTCAACAAAGCTTTCAGTTTCTCTTGTTCCTCACGACGTTCAAGATCTACTTTTCAGATGAACGGAAGACCGAAGTTTTCAGATTTGAAGGGGATTATTTTTTAATCTTTGTTTGTGTAAATCTTTTATACTATTGTAGGAGGTTTTGCCTCTGAGTTGTAGATCCTTATTTTAGGATCGAGTTGTAGGAGAGGTTGTTCTCCGAGTTGTATGAAAGGTTGTTCTCCGAGTGGTAGGAGATTTGTCTCTGAATTGTAAGAGTTGAGGCTCCGAGGTGTAAGATTGCGTTCAATCTGAGATAAAAGTGAAGTAGCTGAATCTAACATTCGTGGTAGATAGGCGAGGCGGGACAGTGGACGTACCCAACTCGGGGAACCACTATAAATTCTCTATGTTCAATACTAAAGGATCGAGTTGTATTCGATATAATGTTAACACCTTGAACAAGATCTTCGTCTAGTTGTCAAGAGAATCCGCTCAACTGCAATGGACAGAAGCAAAGATATGTCTTCGATGAAGTTGTCTGTGTGCACTAAGGAGAACTTCCCCATGTAGAAGGAGAGAGTCAGATTCTACATGGAAGTTGTTGATCCGCACATTTTTCAGATTGTCGAAGAAGGACCTCACATTCCTACACAGTCATCAGCCTTGAATCCTACTGTAATGATTCCCAAGAAAATGATGGACTTGACCAAGGATGAAATTGCTCTAGTCACTTTGGATAAGAAGGCAAAGAATATCATAGTCAGTGCAGTGGATGACTCTATGCTGCAAAATCGATTCCACTTCAAATCTGTCAAGGAGATGTGGGACTGTCTCGTAGTCCTCATGGAAGGAATTGAAGAAGTTAAAGACGATAGGAGATCTCTACTTAATCAAGAATACGAGGCGTTCAAGCAAGGCTCAAGTGATACAATTGCAGACAGCTTTGAAAAATTCTTTAAGATCGTCAACGGCCTCAGAAACTATGGTCGTACATTTACTAATGGTGATCTCAATGACAAATTTCTAAGATCACTGACAAAAGACTGGGACACCAAGGTGGTAGTCATTAGGGAATTTGGAAAGTTGTCTGAGATTGATCCCCAAAATCTTTTCAGAAAGTTCATCTCCTAAGAACTACAAATGAATACTCGAAAGAAAGAGGAGCAAAGCAGCAAGACTTCAAGCAAAGAGAAGTCGATAGCTCTGAAGGCTGAAGGGTCAAGAAAATATAAAACGGTGTCACCAGTAAGGACAAGAGCTTCTGATGACCAAGAAGTTTCTGAGCCAAGCACGTCAGGCTCTGAATTGCCTGATGGAGAATTCTCGCTAATCTTCAAGTAATTCAAAAGACTGCTCAACAAGAGGAGGCAAATGAAAAATCAGTCCTCCTCCTCTGACTTCAGAAGATCACATCGTGATGGTGATCGGTCTAAGAAAGACTACAACAGAGATGACAGGTATAAGTCTAAACCGAACAAACAATCTTCTTCTGACATAGTTTGTTATTGTTACAATAAGCTAGGACACATAATTGCGGAGTGTCCGTATAAAAAGAAAGAAGGATCCAAGAAAGAAGAGAAGAGATCCTTCAAAGATAAGAGGAAGGAAGAGAAGAGCTTCGTTGCAAAAAAAGTCAAAGACTCTTAGCGACAGTGACTCGAGTGAGTCAAACTCTAAAAATGAAGAAGCCTACTTCAGACTGATGGCTCAATCAAATGAGGAAGTAGATGACTCCCAATTCAACGGGAAGGTAAACTCTCACATTATGCTTTCTGAATCTGAAACCTCAACTAATAGTCATGAAGATTATTCTTCTGAGGATGATGATTCTGATTTGATGGCTCAACATCAAGAACTTATGAGAGCCTTTGACAAATGCCGCAAGATAGTCAAAAAGCAATCAAAAGAAATTGCTTCTCTCAAAGCAGTGGAATCACGACTGAAGGAGGAAATTGCTGACTTAACTCCTCTCGGAGATGAAGTTCACTCCTTGAAAGAGGAATTAAAATGCTCTGTTGAACTACTAAGTCAGAATGAGAAATACTTAGATGAGCTAGAAGAAAAGTTTTTGGTGGAAAGAAAACTTGTTGAAAGTTACTCTAAGCCAAAAACCATTCTTCCTCTCATTGATGAATTCTCTACTCCTAAGAAGGGTAGTGGTCTTGGTCATGTAGCTGAGAAAGGTAAGGCTACTAAAGAGTTGATACCAAAGGCAAAGGGAAGGCACCTCAAAGTCAACCCTCTTTTAAGAAGGTAATCATACCCACAAATAAATATGACTTTGAGATGTCCTATGGTCACTTTGCTAGGCCAGCGTATGTGGAGCCTAAAAAGCACTACCAAGAATGGACCCGTCCCCGAGACTTTGGTGCTAGTGCTTTCAAGGCACCGTATGAAGAAATAACTCTTAAAGAGTATGATCCCAATGTTCATGGACCAAATTTTAAGAAAGCTTTGAAAGCTAAAACTGTTGTCCCCAAGGCAAAGGAGACAAAGAAGCCTTGTGTTTGCTGTAATTATGAGGCTTCTTCCTCCAAGTCGATTGCCCCTATTAGACCTCCCGTTCAAAAGGAAAAGCAGGAGTACAAGAGAAGGTAAAACAGGTTTGACTGTTGGTGTTGCGACAAGATTGGTCACTTTGTCGTAGATTGCTAGTTTCATCCTGTGAAAATTGAAACTCCATGAGTTAACAATGTGAGACCGACCACTCGCAATGTTAATGTTCCTAGTGGTGTTAAACTAACAAGGAACCAAGGACCAAAATCAGTTTGAGTTCCTAAGGGAAAATGATTCATGATTGCAGGTATGTCCAAAGGCCAATAAAACTCCAATCTGGTATTTGGACAGTGGATGCTTTCGGCACATGACTAAGACAAGAAGCCTATTACAAGAATATACTCCAGTCGAAGACGAACCAAAAGTCATCTTTGGAGGGTCTGACCGGGGAATCACTAAAGGCTACGGTATGATTACCAACGGTATAGTCTCCTTCACAGAAGTGGTCTATGTTAAAGGATTATAACATAATCTAATCAGCATAAGTTAATTATGTGATAAAGGCTATATCGTTGAGTTCTACAAGGACAAGTGTCTGATAAAATCGTCTGCCAATTTGGAGACAGTCTTAACAGACACTCGGAGTAGAAATATTCTCTGCTTAAATTTTCTATGCTTAGACAATTCTACACCAGTGTGCTTTTTGGCAAAAGATAATGCGTCTCTCTGTGACCAATGACACAAGAGATTAGCACATATAAATTTCAAAACTATTAATATGTTATTTTCTCAAAACTTAGTGCGAGATGCTCCCAGTATTAAGTATCTTAAAGAGAGTCCATCTCACGCATGCCAAATGGGTAAGCAAACACGGGTTACCTTTAAGGGCAATACTGAAAAAAATTCTTCTAGAAGTTTATACTTTACTTCACATGGACTTATTCGGTCTTATGCAAGTTCACAGTTTAGGAGATAAGTCTATACGTTAGTCATTGTTGATGATTACTCTCGTTTTACTCCGGTGTTCTTTCTAAAACACAAGTCAGACACCTTCGAGGCTTTCACTAATTTTGTTAGGCAAATTCAGAACGAGTTAAACTGCTCCGCGGTCAAAATCAGAAGGGATCACGGAACAGAATTTGAATCTGAGGTCATGACAGAATTCTGTGGAAGTCCAGGTAACATTCATGAGTTTTCCTCTCCACATACTCCACAACAAAATGGATTTGCCGAGAAAAGGAATAGAACTCTCATTGAAGCATATACAACTATGTTGAATGACGATTCACTACCAGAGTACTTCTGGGCCGCAGCAGACAACACAGCTTGTCACGTGCAAAACAGAGCATTAATTAACAAAAGTCATCGTAAGACTTCCTACGAACTGTTGAAAGGCAGAAAACTGACTGTCTTACTTTAGGACCTTTGGCAGCAAATGCTTCGTACTTAACAATGATAAGTATTATCGTACGAAGTTTAGTGAAAAGTGTTTTGAATGTACTTTCGTAGGTAATATTAGCCATGGTAAGGCATATAGGATTTTTAACAAAAAACTCTGGTTGTAGAAGAGTATAAATGTCGTATTTGATGAGACAAGTATGCTTCATAGCCCCTCGGCTAGTGTTATTGGTGTAGCTGCAGGTGACAGGTTGAAAGAACTAAGCTTGGAAGAAGCGGTACAGGAAGATGCTCCAAGCTCAGTCAAGGTCGTCGATCCAAGTGTGGTGGAAGAGGAACTACTAGATGAAGAACTACTTCAACATACAGGAGATGCAACAGATGTGGAAGAATCTGCTGGTGGGAGAGGAAGAAATCTAGTGTTCAGACACCTAAGAGATCACCCTGTTGATCAGATCATTGGAGATCCAGGTGACGGTGTAAGAACAAGAAGAGGTACTACTAACAAAGTTCTACATCTTAGCTTTCTGTCTCAGGTTGAGCCAAAGAAATTTGAAGAAGCAAACAAGGATGCCTCCTAGATAATGGCTATAAAAGAAGAGCTCAACCAGTTTGAAAGGTGCAAGGTTTAGGAATTGGTCCCCAGGCCCAAAAGACATAACGTGATCGGTACAAAATGAATTTTCAGAAACAAGCTGGACGAGAATTGAGTAATTATAAAGAATAAAGTGAGGCTTGTAGCTCAAGGGTATAAACAAGAATAAGGGATTGACTTCGATCAGACTTTTGCTCAAGTGGACAGACTCGAAGCGAACAGGTTGTTCTTTACGTATGTTGCTCACAAAGGCTTCAATGTCTATCAAATGGACGTGAAGTCGGCATTCCTTAACGACGATCTAAAAGAAGAAGTATATGTAGCACAACCCCCAGGTTTTGTCAATTATACTTTCCATGATTATGTATATTTTCTTAAAAATGCACTATATGGTTTAACCAAGCTCCCTGAGCTTGGTATGAGACGTTGTCTAGCTTTCTTCTTGAGAAAGTTCGCAAGAGAAAAGATAGATAAGACATTATTTCTTAGGGAAGTAAAAGGCAATATTTTGCAAGTGCAAATCTATGTCGACGACATTATTTTTGGCTCTACGGATGATCACTTTTGCAAGAAGTTTTCTAAACTTATGTAAGATGAGTTTGAAATGAGCAGTATGGGAAAGTTGAAGTATTTCTTAGGATTTCAGGTGAAACAATCTGAAGATGGAATTTTCATCTCTCAGACGAAATTCACCAAAGAGTTACTCAAGAAATTCGGAATGGAGAACGCAATCTCAATGAGGGCTCCAATGGTTTCAACTGTGCCTCTGGACAATGATGAGAAAGGAAAACTTTTTGATAAAACCAAGTACAGAAGCATAATTGGGTTCTTGCCCTATCTTACTGTCAGTAGACCCGACATAATGTTTTTCACATGTGTGTGCGCTAGATTTCAGGTGAACTCTAAGAAATCTCATTACGTCGCTACAAAGAGGATCTTGAGATACCTCAAGGGTACACCAAATCTTGGCTTATGGTACCCAAGAAATAATGATGTAGAGCTATTTGGTTTTTCAGATGTTGATTTTGCAGGAAGCATGAATGATAGGAAAAGCACTTCTGCGACTTGCCAAATACTCGAAAGAAGGCTTATTTCATGGAACAGCAATAAGCAAAATTATGTGGCAACCTCCACTGCCGAGTCAGAGTACATCTCTGCCGATAGTTGTTGCGCACAGCTTCTCTGGATCAAGAATCAACTTGAAGATTACAACTTGCAATTCAAGGAGATTCCGATGTTTTGCGACTCCTCCAGCGTGATTGCGATTGCGAAAAATCCAGTCTCACACAGCCGGACAAAACACATCGAAATCAGATATCATTTCATCCGGGAGCATGTGGAGAACAGGAACATAATTCTCAACTATGTCCCTACGGATAAGCAAGTCGCAGACATTCACGAAGCTGCTGGACGAGGCCAAATTCTCATTCTTCAAAATGGAACTGGGCATGCTAAACAAGGATTCTTGAAGACGGCTAAGAAGACATAAATCTCTCGGTGAAGTACATCTAAGCACTCAAAATAAACCAAGGAAAATTCATCGAGTCACTCTCGTGGAATCTTGTCGATTCGTCGAAATCATCCATTGTTATTCAACGAATTTAGGCGAGATATTCGACGAATTCTGCTCGGCTTTCATGGGATTTCAAAGAATTATAGTTTCGGTCAACTTTTGGAATTGGATCCAAAGAGTCACCGGTTTCAGGTACGCGCCTATTTCTCACTCCTCAAAACTTTAAGTATATATATAAGTAAAGTTTTTGGGGCAAACACTTTCACATCATCGAAAGAGAAGTCTGAATCTCGTCGATTTCTCCTTCCGCCGCTTCAAGTTTTGCGACAGCAGTCGTCGTCCGCAACAGCAGCTCGTCGTCTTCTCTGATTCCTTCAAAATGAAGGGATGAATTACTTTGACGATCAAATGGTCTACTACAGTAATACAATTGCTTCAGAAGTGCTCAAAGAAGTCACAAAAGGGAGGAGGAAGAATTGAAAACTAAGGTAGATGCACTTGAAGTTTCAATAAAAGAACAGTTCAAGGCAGCAAACACCTACTGTTATAATAACTTCAGTTGGCTACATAAAGAACTATTTGGTGGTCAAGGTCCTGCTGAGGTAAAGATGCCAGAACAGGTGATACCAAATCTTGTACATGACCATGTTCAGCCTGCTCAGGATTACACCCAGTATTGGACTGAATCTTAAGATTACTTTGTTGCTGCTGCTGATCCAGATACTCAAGTGGTTGAGGATGTCTCCCAACTAGCTTCTAAGAGAAAGAGATATGGTGAAGGCCCTTCTGCTGTCAGCTCTGATCCTAGCAGATAACTATGTGAAGTGTGGAGTCCAATCTCAAAAGGTATTATCTTGGACGCCTTCACATTAGTCGATGTAGGACATGAAGACAGGTACACTCACTATAGCAGTGAGGAGTGGCCAAAATATGAAGTTGTCAATGTCAAAAGAAGGATTCACTTCGGAACATTCAAAAGAGATGATCTTGCAGCCCCACCTCCGCCGCCAAAGTATTTCCCGAAGTCGAAGGCTTACTTTGACAAACAGTTTCAGAAAAGTCAGGGCAAACAAGCTTAATGTTTTTATTTGATGATGTGAATACTGTTTTCCCCAATAGAACCTTCATATATATATATATATATATATATATATATATATATATATATATATAATGTTTTGATGGAATTTGTTCTTAATTATATTTCTTTTTATATGTTCTTTCCTTATCATGTTCTTTCCTTATTTTACTATATTGTGTACAATTCACCTTAGTTTGTAGGATTTTGACTTCTTCAAATAGGGGGAGATTATTGGGTATTGTATCCACAATGACCCTGATTTTAAGTGTCCCTTGAACTAAGATGAATCGAGATTGTATTTAAAGCTGTTTATTTAGTTATGTGCTTGCAGAACTATATTATTAAGTATAACTCAATGTCAGATTACAGTGGGTCATGAAATACAGGATTATACAATGTAACCCTTCATTGCGTGAGTCAATGTGTTGACTCACATGTAATCTCTCTATTATGGTGTACTTCTGAATCAAGTACACTAGGAGAAACAAGGAAGGACAAGTTGCTGCATTCAGAAGAACAGAATTTTTCTCTGAGTAAAATTCGTCGAGTATAGTAGTGAATACTCGTTGAATTCGTCGAGTATACTCATGAATACTCGTCGAATTCGTCGTGTATACTTACTGTCACTCGTCGAATTCGTCGTATTTACGTAGGGAATAATCTCTGAGTTCTTGGAAATCAGTTAAGTAAAAAATCATCGAGTATCTTCATGTATACTCGTCAAATTCGTCGAGTGTATCTATCGATACTCGTCGAATATATATGTCGATACACAACGAATTCGTCGAGACTCACTGGATATGCCTTAGTTCTCGAATTTACTTCTCTAGATTTCTCCAAATTAAATTCGTCGAATATCACTTTGCCTATGCGTCGAATACGTTGAGAGTATCTGCTGATACTCATCGAATTCGTCAAGTAAGCTAGTCGAATTCGTCGAGTATCTCTTCAGGAAAGCGTTGAGTTATCTGTTAGATCTGTCTGGAATCGTCTAAGTTATTTTCGTCGAGTTTCAAAGCAGTTTGACGAGTATACCCGTATATACTCAACGATACTCGAATAATAGTTGGGGTTTATTTTTTCTGTTTTAAAATTTTTGACTCGGATCGTCCAGACCGCAATGTACAGTAACTCGCGGATTTCTCGGTATGGAAGGAATCTTCTAATCGTTAGAGAAGAGGAGTTCCTATAAATACCTAGGGTGGATTTCGAGAAACCCTAATTATGTTTTTGTTCAAATCGAAATATTTCACGAAGGAAAGTTCTCGTCGGCTTTCGGTTTTCGTTCTTCGCGATTCACTCGGCCAACGACAACTTGTTGCACGATCCGTTCTTCTTCAAGCGTGACGACTAGATCCTCGATCTCTGAAAGTTCTCATACTACTCAGATCTAGTTGATCTGTGTGTTCAAATCAAGTCTACAAAGCTTTCAGTTTCTCTTGTTCCTCACGACGTTCAAGATCTACTTTTCAGAAGAACGGAAAACTGAAGATTTCAGATCTGAAGAAGATTATTTTTTAATCTTTGTTTGTGTAAATCTGTTATACTATTGTAGAAGGTTTTGCCTTCGAGTTGTAGATCCTTATTTTAGGATCAAGTTGTAGGCGATGTTGTTCTCCATGTTGTAGGACAGGTTGTTCTCCGAGAGGTAGGAGATTTGTCTCCGAGTTGTAGGAGTTGAGTCTCCGAGTTGTAGGAGTTGAGGCTCCGAGGTGTAAGATTGTGTTCAATCTGAGATAAAGGTGAAGTAGTTGAATCTAGCCCTTCGTGGTAGATAGGCGAGGGAGGACAGTGGATGTATTCAACTCGGGGAACCACTATAAATTCTATGTGTTTCTGTGTGTTTATTTTTGTACAAATTTTTATTCCGCTAGAAGACGCAGAACTCACCTATTCATCTCTCTCTAGGTGATTTAGGATGAATACTAGACACTTTCACCTATGTTCCAAGCAGACTCTCTGGAAGGTGCCCCCTCTTTTGTCGTATTAGAGGTACATGAGTAGATGATGACGATGCCTAAGGAATTCTGAGTGTCACGCGCGCAGATCGTCCAATTGGAGAGGGAGCTGAGGCGGTGACGCAAACCATCACGCACATTGCTGAAGGCGGACACCTGCCCGCGCTGCAGATAAGCGCGCCACCGGCACCGCAGAGTTTGACCCCCCCCCCCCCAAAGGATGTTCTCCAAAGATACATGAATAAAGTAAGGGGGGATGCTCGCACCATACACGCGTCGGGCGCTAAGCCGAAGAAGCTTTCGGTGAGCGCGCAAGGCGTGCTCATCGAGATGACGGACGATTTGGCATTCATGGGTGTAGAGCGGACTCCTGCTAAGGAGCCTTAGGGCATTTGAGTGATTTGTGAACATTATGGTCTGTAATAATTAATCCTGCTAGTGAATACTCAAGATCGGGCATTCTGAGTGCTAGTTGGACTCTGCGTCGTCAACGTTTCGCATTTTGAGGCAGGGGACTCTGCGCCTCCTATAAATAGGCTCAAATTCCTTCTTTTGCAGTAGTATAACCATGAGTGATTCTGAGTGAGCGAGCTCCTGTGGCAGGCACAACACGATCAGAATGCGCCATTGCTTTCCTCCAATAGCGTCGTGTGTGTTCGCAATCTCTGACGAGGAGTTTGACACACTTCTTCCGAGAATTTGTCTTGACCCTGCTATTTTTAGCATGCGGCTTCCCAATATTGGTGAACACTTACACATTGTGTTCCCCCAAGAAATTATCCTCCCGTTCGAACACTTTGACGCGGGATGGACTTTCCCCATCTTCCTAGAGATGGTGGAAATCTTGAATTTCTTCGGTGACATACCCGCTCAACTCTCTCTCAATTCTATTGTGGTAATGATCGCCTTCTTAACCTACTTGCGACTCTAGGAGTCCAATTCAACTTGTCAGTCTTCCGAAATTTATTCCACGTGTGCGCGCATCAGCGCAGGCATATGTATATAGGCTCCAGTAGCCTGCGTTGAACCTACCCAATAAAATTCATGAGTGGAGAATGCGGTATGTCTTCTTTAGGGCGGACTTCATGGACCTCCGCAAGGGTCCCCGACCCACGAGCAAAGTCGGTTTTTCAAAAACCACTAATAGAAGGGGTAGATAAAAATATCGTGGAATTCCTCGACAAAGCCGCCCCTGATATAGAGCGCTTCGAGGAAGTGGTGGGCATGGATACCGTGGGCTGTAAGTAAATGTAGTTACATCAATACCTCTCAGACCTGCAGGAGCTGAACTTTTATGTCTGCGGTCGACCTGCGGGTTCCTGCAGAGAAGCCATTCGAGCCTCTGGGTGAGATAATGTCTGCCACAGAGAAGAGGTGTGTGCTCGGCCGAAAGGGGACCGCGCCTCCAAGTCCAACAGCAATTGCTCTGAGGACCAGAGCGAGCACTTCTACTGCCCCAAGCCGAAGGTCCGTGCAGACTGTGGCAGACACTGGAGGAGAAGAGTCCACGCTCCCGGACGTTCAGGACCTAACCGATGTGGACGGCGGTCCGCAGACGATTCGGGACGCGCGTGCACGGCCTCCCTTAGCATCAACCTTACCTCCTAGAGTGAGATGCGGAGGGCGATGCCGCATGCCATGGAGGTCTCAACTATTGTCATTGGTCGGGTGGATTTCCGGGAGATGAAGAGTATGTCGGTGGAGCAGCTGGCGCAGAAGGCGCCGCGACTAATCTGAGGTCGTTGGCGTACAGTGGCGCATCCTGGCACGCCTTTAAGAAGTACCTGGCGGAAAACACTCGCCTGCAGAAACAACTGAGGGTAACTTCGAATCAAAAAACTGTTATTTAAGGGTACCTTAGCGCGGTTACTAACAACTTCACCCCCAGCCAAAAGTTTGTGAGGGCATCCCACCGGATTGGGAAGCTTTCGGCGGAATGCACCCTGAAACATCTATGGGAACTAGATGCACTCAAGGACGAGTTCGCGGACGTTGACTACAACATCCTGTTTCCAAAGGATAAGAGAGTGGAAGTCCCTGACTCCGAGGATGAGGAAGCAGTGGAGCCCGTAGTTCCTGCTGCCGAGGAGGGCGAGCTCAGCCCGTCTTTTCCCCGGCCATGTCGCCCGAGTATACTCTGTTTAAAGATTCTCGAAGAAAGTGACCCAGATTAGGGTATGGGTCCGCGTAAGACTCCGATTATGGCAGTGAATAGTGATGTTTTGTTCTTTCATTTCGTTTCTCTAATGATTGGAGGGTGCATCCCTTTTTGTACTCGCGCCTTTGTAAACGAACATTCTGTGTACATATATTTTTTGATCCTGCGGGCAATTGCGGTTATAGCCTTTACCTTTTTTCCTTTGTGTTATGAATGTTTTTCCTTCTGGCTTGTGCGAACTTTTATTGTTGGTCGAGTTTTGCAACACTTTTCGACGAGAATCCGCGTGCAATAGGCGGGATGTTCGTGTATCTCATCTAGGCTGGTGCGCGCAGGCGCATACCTGCATTAAGCTGCATTGTGGACGCTTTTGATGACCGTCACGGATACCGCTGTCCGCAGCGCTAAGTTGGGTCGTGCGTCCGTCGGGGCGTTCACCCAGTTCTCAGCTTGTTAAGCCCTGGGAGAGAGGGAGTGCGCGACGGGTACACTGTTTCTGAGTAACCGCTCGACGTGTGACCGAACCCTAAAGAAAGATGTATGCGGTGTCTCATCGACATGGGATGTCTAGTGGGGTTGTGGGTGTCCGAGGACAGAGCGCTCCTCCAAAAATACATCCATGGGAGAATATGGTGACCGTCATCGCAGCGGTCGGGCCCGTTGCCAGAGGTTAGGGTTGCCAGTCGGGCATAAGGCATCCGCAGGGTTCTCGTCCGCAAGAAGAGTTGAAGAACGCTCTCGAGGTATGAAGCACTGATTGCTCGTAGCTTGTCCTTGGAAAGGAAGCAATACGACAGTAACGCCTCAGTCAATGCGCGGTTGGCTATCACATTTGGACCTGCCACATATGCCTGTCAGGAGTGTCTCCACGAGGGCAACTGTAGTGGTCTTAGGGTGGAGGAAGTAGCCTATACCGACAGGAGGGTCGGAAGCTTGATCACATACGCACAAGATGTTCGGATACGTCCGAGGGGGTCCAAGCAAGCTCCTGTGTGTCTCCGAGCTGGAGAAAATGGCTTAATTGGGTTGGTCGTCGTCGAGGGTCTCGAGTCATATCGCGGTATTTCTTTTTTTTTTAAAAGTGCATATTGTTGGAGTTGGAGACCAGGCGGTCTGGCGGTCTGGCTTGGCGGGTTGATGACCGCGCGGTCTGGCGGTTTCCCTTCAGCGGTTTGGTTGTTGTGTGTGTTGCTGTCTGAGGTCCAAGCGGTCTAGCGGTTTGTCTCTGGCGACTTGGAGACCGGGCGGTCTGGCGGTCTCCCATGGCGATCTCTCTCTCTCTGGTAGTAGCCGAGCGGTTAGTCCTTCTATCTAACCGCGCGGCTTGTGCGGTTTGTGTCTGTATAGTCCGCTTGTGTCCTGTATTTTTTTAGTCTCACATCTCTTATTTGTTTTCTCTCATCTCTCCTCCATTCTATATAAGGGAGGTCATACCTTTGTAATAGATCTCTTTTTGGGATAATAAAGTTTCTGTTATACCACTTCCGGCTTGTTTTTCTAGTCGTTTGTTCGCTAATTTAACATGGTATCAGAGGACTCGATTTTCTCCTCCTGATTCTGTGCGCCCTCTCTGACCGCGCGACCTGTCCGCGCGGCTTGCTTCTTCTTCTCGCGACCTGTTTTCGCGACTTGTTTCTTCTGTTTGTTTGCTTGCGCCCTGTTCGCGCGGCCTGTTTCTTTTGCTTGCTTCTTACTTGCGACCTGTTCTAGTCGCTGCGCCCTGTCGTCGCGCCCGGTTGCTGCGACCTGTTTGCCTTGTTTGGTCCTTGCTTCTGTTCGCGCGGGTTGTGTTCTAGCCGCTCTACTTCTTTCCCTTTGCTTGGTTCTGCGGCTTCTCCTCTGTTCGTGCGGCCCTCTCTCTAACCGCACGGCCTTCTCCCTGCTTTGATCTGCTTCTTGGTTGTGTCCATTGCGGTTTCCTTTTTTTTGTCCGCTGCGGTCTTCTGGTTCTCACGAACTTCCTTGTGTTCGTGCTGTGTTCGCTGGTTGCCTGCTCGCGACCTGTTTCTCAATTCGCGCGACCTGTCTCTCTGTTCGCGCGACCTGTCTCTCTGTTCGCGCGACCTTTTCTGCTCATATGGCTCTCTTCGATATCTCTAATTTCTCCTCTTCTTCGAAGCCTTCTGCCTCGGTGGTCACGTCTTCTGGTAGTGCCCACTTCGTTACTCAAGGAAAATGGCTGATCGACTCAGGTGCTACCAATCATATGACCGGCTCTCCCCAGTGTTTTTCTCTCCTGGAAACACATGATCGGTTGCCCCCGGTTATTCTCGCTGATGGCTCTCCATCCCCGGTCCATGGGACGGGAGTGGTTCAAGTCACTCCGTCTCTTCAATTGGTGAATACTCTCTATGTGCCCAAATTCCCGTGCAACTTAATATCTGTTACCTCTCTATGCAAGCAATTACGGTGTTCCGTCACATTTACTTCTACTTCTTGTTCTTTTCAGGATCTGGACTCCCAGCGGACGCTTGCTACTGGGACTGAGAGTGGCGGCCTATTCTTCTTCGACAACGTTTCCGCTCTATCCGCCTTCTCCTCCACCTCCACAGATCTTCTCCAATGGCATCTTCGCCTTGGTCATGCTCCTCAACGCCTTCTTCGTCAGCTTCTGCCCCACCTTCCTCCACAAAGTCCTCCCCTCAATTGTGAGGCATGTCAGCTTGGCAAGCATCACCGCTCCTCCTTCCCACCAAAGCAAGTTCGTGGATCTTCCCGACCGTTTGATATCATCCACTCTGATGTTTGGGGTCCTTCTCCTACCCTTACCGTTGGTCGGGAAAGTTCATATTTTGTCACGTTTATTGATGATTTCTCTCGTTGTACGTGGGTGTATCTTTTAAAAGATCGCTCCGAATTATTCTCTGTATGGACGTCTTTCTATCTCATGATCAAAACTCAGCTTGATGTTTCTATTAAAGTTTTTCGATCTGATAACGCCCAAAAATATCTCAGTCATGCTTTTTCGTCCTTCTGTATACAACATGAGATTATTCATCAAACTAGTTGTGTCTATACTTCACAGCAAAATGGTGTGGCGGAGCGCAAAAACCGTCACCTCCTTGATGTCGCTCGCACTCTGATGACACAGATGGTGGTTTCTCGTGCATATTGGGGCTATGCCGTTCTCATCTCCTGTTTCCTCATCAATCGCATTCCATCCACCGTTCTCCATAGTCAAACCCCATTCTCCATTCTCTATCCGGGCAAGAAGTCTTTTCCTCTCCCTCTCTGAATCTTTGGCTACACGGCATTTGTGCATGCCCCATCTGCCACCCGTGATAAGCTATCTCCTCGCTCCACCAAATGTGTCTTTCTGGGGTACTCCACCACTCAGAAAGGCTATTGTTGCTTTGACCCCGTTCTTCGTAAGCAGTTCGTCTCCGCTGACGTTACTTTCTTCGAGAATGCCTCCTACTTCTCGGATGACTCCTCTCCTCTTCCCCCAGCTTCTGATTCTCCTGCTATTCCCTTCGTTCCCTCATCTCCAACTGCGATATCCACCCCTACACCGTCTCCGTCCACTCCTCTTCCTCCGCCTCTCTCTCCCACTTCTCCGCCACTGTCTCTCTCATCTCCGTCGCCGTCGCTCTCTCCTCCCGGGCCAGCTCGCTCTGCCGCGGATTCTCCGGATGCCGAGGGACCCGCTGATCTAGATCTTCTTGTAGCTCTTCGCAAAGGGGAGCGGACGTGTACCCTACACCCCCTTGCCGTTGTTGTTTCCTATGATCGTCTTACCTCTTCTCGCAGGGCCTTTGTGATGGCTATCTCTGCCACTACCACACCCCGTTCCTACCAGGAGGCCCTTGCTATTCCTCACTGGAAGATGGTCATGGATGAAGAAATGGCGACCCTAACGGAGCAGGGTACGTGGACTCTTGTTCCTCCTCCATTCGGTACTGATGTTGTTGGCTGTCGCTGGGTCTTTGTGGTCAAATTTGGCCCGGACGGCACTGTGGATCGTTATAAGGCTCGTCTTGTTGCTAAAGGCTTTACTCAGACCTATGGGGTTGATTACTTTGACACCTTCTCTCCCGTGGCTCGTCTCAGTACTATACGGGTCCTTCTCTCTGTGGCGGTCAATAGAGATTGGCTGATTTCCCAGCTGGATGTCAAGAATGTCTTCCTTTATGGTGATCTTCAGGAAGCCGTCTACATGGAGCAACCTCCTGGGTATGTTGCTCAGGGGGAGACACGAGTATGCCGGCTGCAGAAGGCAATCTATGGCCTCAAGCAGAGCCCTCGAGCCTGGTTTGACAAGTTCAGCGGCATCGTGGCGGCCGTTGGTTTTGCGCGAAGTTCTGCCGATCACTCGCTATTTATTCGCAAGACCTCCTCGGGACTGGTGGTTCTTGTTGTGTACGTCGATGATATTCTTCTCACTGGCGATGACCAGGAAGGGGTAGCCTTGACAAAGATGCATCTTTGTCAACATCTGGTCACGAAAGATATGGGCTCTCCAAAGTACTTTTTGGGGATCGAAATCTCTCGGAAGCCCAACTCCTTAGTCCTATCCCAGCGTAAGTATGCCCTTGATCTATTAAAAGAGACAAGATTGACTGGAGCCAAACCTGCCCGATGCCCCATGGCAATTGGAGAAGACAAAACCTGGACAGATGATTCGCCTCTTCTTTCAGATACTACGCGGTACAGGCGTCTAGTTGGTAAGCTTATATATCTCATAGTGACCAGGCCCGACATTTCCTATGTTGTGGGCAAGGTAAGTCAATTCATGCAAGCACCTAGGGAGTGCCATCTACAGTCCGCATTGCGGATCTTGGAGTATGTCAAAGCAGCGCCTGGGAAAGGATTACTCTTTCAGAAGAATGGTCATCTGAGGGTTGAAGCATACTCAGATGCGAGTTACGCAGATGACAAAGGGGATCGCAAGTCTACCTCCGGTTTCTGCACCTTTGTTGGGGGAAATCTGGTAAGCTGGAAGAGCAAGAAGCAGTCTGTCGTTTCCAGGTCCAGTGCTGAAGCAGAGTATCGGAGTATGGCATCGACCACTTGTGAGTTAAAATGGTTAAGGGCTCTCATGCTGGATTTAGGAGAGGTCTACAACCATCATCTACCTATGTTCTGTGACAACAAGGCTGTCATATACATCTCCAAAATTCCGGTATTCCATGAAAGAACCAAGCACATTGAGGTCGACTGTCATTTCATTCGTGAAGAGATTTTGAAGGAACAAATTTGCACTCCATTCGTCACTTCTGATAAAGAGCTGGCTGACATCTTCACCAAGCCAGTATCCGCCTCGTTTCTTCATATTTGTGACAAGCTGGGCATGATCGATATATATGCTCCAGCTTGAGGGGGAGTGTTGGAGTTGGAGACCGGGCGGTCTGGCGGTCTGGCTTGGCAGGTTGATGACCGCGCGGTCTGGCGGTTTCCCTTCAGCGGTTTGGTTGTTGTGTGTGTTGTTGTCTGAGGTCCAAGCGGTCTAGCGGTTTGTCTCTGGTGACTTGGAGACCGGGCGGTCTGGCGGTCTCCCATGGCGATCTTTCTTTCTCTGGTAGTAGCCGAACGGTTAATCCTTCTATCTAACCGCGCGGCTTGTGCGGTTTGTGTCTGTATAGTCCGCTTGTGTCCTGTATTTTTTTAGTCTCACATCTCTTATTTGTTTTCTCTTATCTCTGCTCCATTCTATATAAGGGAGGTCATACCTTTGTAATAGATCTCTTTTTGGGATAATAAAGTTTCTTTTATACCACTTCCGGCTTATTTTTCTAGTCATTTGTTCGCTAATTTAACACATATATGCATATAGCATGAAATTAAAAAACAAAAGGGAAAACAAAACTACAGCATGTCATCCAAGTCTGCACGAACAAGTTCGGCAAACTCAGAATGGGTGCTATCAATATCGAGTCATACAAAGTTTTCCCGTAGGGCAAAACGAGCACAGAAATCGACAGCTCTGTCGGCCTCCCGGCCAATATGCTGGAACCGAATCTGGGGGAAGCCGCTCAGAAAAGAGAAGTCCTCCTCGCCGTCCACCGTCACGCTCCAGTCGCCCCGTCGCAAACCAACAACACAACTTACCATAAGGGACGAACAGTCGCCCTCCACAATAGCCCCGCGTACCCCATATAATGACGGCGGGATAAGATTCCGGAGAGCCAAGACCGCCTCCAGCTCCACTCCCCCAGGATCCCAGTGCAACAGCAGGGACCCAGCAGCAAAGATGAGAGCACCCCGGTCATCGCGGGCCACCATCCCAAGGCCAGCAAGCCCAGACGGGAAGAGAGTCATCCACATTGAACTTTATCTATCCAGGAGGCGGGGGGCACCAGAAGAGTGGTGTTGACAGCCGGCAAGGCTGGGTGGTACCCCAGTGCCCCTGGAGTGGTAGAGTTCGCATAATGGAGAGGGTCTCAACAATGGTCGCCGCCATGACAGTAAAGGTCGCCACCTCTCCATGGTGGACCTTAGATTGCGGCCACGCCAGGCCTGGTACACCGCACAGCAAAAAACCCTCGTCGTATCAAGCGCGCCGGCAGAGGCAGAGGAGAGAAGCTCCCGCGCAATATCCTAGCTGGAGAAGGAAGGTATACTGTATCCCCAGCGCAGAAGAGCGGCCTGAATGGCCGAAAGACTACAGCAGTCCGAGACTAGATGGTCCCGGGTCTCCTCAGATGTGCAGCCCCAAGGACATCCCCACTCAGCAGTAAGACCCCGACGGGCAAGCCACGCCCGGGTGGGGATCGCATCCCAAAGGAGCCGCCACAAAAACATCTGCTCCTGCAGGTGAAGCTTCAGCTTCCGTAGCTAGCTGAAGTCCGTACAAGCCCCGTCAAACTGGGTCATGTAGGCGAGGGAGGAAACAGAACGGCCGTTGAGGCGGGTACAGAGCTCCGACCTGTCCTGGGGAAAAGAGTTGTAGACCGGGATCTGGAGGACAACCTCAATAAGAGCCGGCCCAAAAAACTGAGACAGAGTGGAAACATCCCAACCACCACCAGGAAGCAAGAAGGCCGAAATCTGGAGAGACTCCAGCGCGCTGCAGTCAGCGAAAGTAGGCCACCGGGAAAGAGGTCGGTCAAGAATCCAAGCGTGCGCAAGCACATCCACAGAATGCCCATCCGCAATCTTCCAGCGAATCAGGGGCCGAAGGCATGCAGGGCCCTCCCTAATGAGCCGCCAGACCGGTGAGTCGCGTTGGGTGATACGGTAAAGTAGCATGATATGATTCTATGATGGGGTATGGGGGCGGGATTAGGATAAGGTTAAGCAATGGGTTATGGGTGTTGGACTAGTTGAATGAGGTCGGGATAAGGTTGAACATGTTTTGGTTACCTTTGGTCAGACCGGTAGAATCGAGTCGGGATTGCGATCCTAAAGATCCTAAGATTCAAATTGTGATCTCAGTCATAGATGTGCTGATTTAGATACTAGGTAAGATTCGGATCGATTTACAAAATCTGGATCGTATGATCTTACGATCTGGATCGCGATCCAGATAACCATGCTCGCCGGATAGTTGAAAATCCATACAAAACCTAGTCATCAACATACAAGGCACACAAACACCCATTAAGTATAAGTAATTTAAAAGTTGTGCAAGCGAACTAAATTTCATATTTGTTACAACATCATTTTGTCGAATGGCCTCATGTTGGCCTAGAGAGTACACTCTCGACTGGGTTGGGTGATATTGGGAAGCGAAAGATTTCATTGCCTCCCCTTCCTCCGTGTAGCTCAGACCCGCCACCTAAGTAACCTCTGCACATGCTAATGTCATGTGTCCTACCTTCCCGGATGTATAGCAGGTCAAAGGACCTCATCCAGTAGTGGCTCACAACACGATAGGTAGAGCCGCCTCTACCTGTTGTTGCTTCCTCTTGTGTTTACCACCCTAAAATTTCCCTTGAAAGAATGACATCTTTGGCTCTGAAGTTTTTGTATTGTATCCCTTCCTACGCTAAACCTTTTCCAAGTCTATTTCCAATGACCTAGCAGTCTCAACCAAGGTATAGAACCTACGAGATCTAGACCTACCTCTTCATCTTCAATCAACCTCCTTGTGTAGCGGCTCAGCCTGGGGAATTCGTGTAAATGCTCATCGACCTTCAGGCGCCTCTGGATCAGTCTCAAAAACTGTCAATGGGAGTGTCAATCTCATCGACCTTCAGGCGCCTCTGGATCAGTCTCAAAAACTGTCAATGGGAGTGTCAATCTCATCGAGGCATGTATATATCTTCTAAGGAAAGAATCGGAGACGTCCTACATAAAGATATAAGTGAGTAGTCTCCCACCAAAACTACGCTCCACTTCATCACTACCAAAGTCTTGCATCCTCGTTCAATAGAAAGGTAGTTAAAGTCACCATCTTCTCATCCTCTGTATTTGTTGTAGTCAGAATTCTCTTCACTTTGGCTAACCACACCTCATCCTCAATTGGAGTTTTGATCCCATAAAATGATGTAGGGATAAAGCTCAGAAAATACTTTAAATGATAATCGCATACCTACGATTCAACTAGCGATACAACAACGACTAAGTACTGTTGCCACATCAGGAGTGAGACGTGCAGCATTTGGTGCAAGCCTCTCCGGTCGGGCATCTATTGCGGCTATCACCGCCTCTGTTATCATCTGCATATCTCAACAAAAAGAGGGCTCGGTGTAGTAGAAGCAAACATACTGTTATCACCAGTGTCATGGGGTTGAGAAGGCCCCGCACCGCTCCTAGTCACATATAACCGTGAAGCACACCATTCAGCGGCCGAAAACACATCTTAATAAAAATCATGGAGCGCTAGAGTTCCGAAACAAAACAAAAAACATTTTCATTCCTAAAAGGACATTCATCTTAAACTAATCGTTTAAGTTTACACACTACATGCGCACACCGCCCCTTAAAAGGGTTTGTCCTCGAACCCAATGACAACAGATCGTTTCCTTAAGGCTCTGATACCAAATTGTAACACTTCACTTGCCCACGCAATATAATATAGGTCTGATCGTTTCCCTAGTCACCTATAACCGTGAAGCACACCATTCAGCGGTCGAAAAAATATCTTAACAGCAATCATGGAACACTAGAGTTCCAAAACAATTAAAATCATTTTGATTCCTAAAAAGGCATTCATCTTGAACTAATCGTTTAAGTTTACACAGTACATGTGCACACCCCCCTTAAAGGGTTTGTCCTCGAATCTAATGACAACAGATCGTTTCTCTAAGGCTCTGATACCAAACTGTAACACTCCACTAGCCCACGCAATGAAATATGTCTGATCCCCCCCCCAACATACCACATACACAAGTAAATGTTATAAAGACGCACAGGAACAAATTTCACAACCATAAGAATAATACTAGCAGAATCAACATCTAATAATATGAATGTTCATCACTACAGTAGGAATGTAAAAGTGGTTTGGCCTTATAGCCTTTACATCACATCATAAAGAAGTACAAAATACATCAAACAATTATAGTAATCACTTCATCAAGGATCATGCAAAATCAAAATTCATTCAATTTTCCTTTTTCAGTAGTCCTGGGCTTTAGCCCCACTAACAAGGTTGGCAGGATCGAGATCCTAGGTAGGATCATTCCGAGATTTGGATCGTAGGATCGGATCGAGGATTGCAAAATCCTACAACATCCATAAATAAAGACTAGAAATAAAAAAAATTTTGAATTTTGTATCATTCAATTACATGTTCAATTAACATAAAATCAATAAATTGAGTGGTGCGTGAATAATTATATTAAAAAGTTTTGAATAACTAAATTAAAATGATAATATCATACTAAGTTCACTTTCATTTTTAGGAAAGACACTCAATGTCTATTAACAATTAAAATAAATATGTACTGATGGATTGGTGTAAGACTAGAAGCAGGAAGACAAACCAAGACTGTCGAATTGCTCGCATGCAGGAAGCAGGAAGCTGAATTGCTCGTATACGAGATTTCTAACAGCTAGATTGCTCGTACGCTAGAAAGGAAGATAAGATGTCGTCCTGAAAGTGGGAAGCAGGAAGCCACTGGATTACCAACCACCTATGAAGCACGGCTACTCCAAAAAATGTCTCGTACGCATACCCAGTACTTTTATGGATACTGGTACGGCTTTGCGTTCGTGAATTATGACAAATATTGTAGTTATCATTTCTTCAGGGGTTTTTTTAAAATTCAAAACGAGTGTTTTTATATCAAGCTCAATGGGTTCAACTAGTGCAAATGTGCCTTCAACTAATCTTAAAGAAGATAGATTTTTTCCGCTTTGGAAGCACGTTACATTGACTATAAAAAGGGGGGGAGAGAAGGAAATTCAAAATGGAAATGCAATTATTGCAACATAGATTTTTAAGTGTCATATGTAAGAGTCAAAGCTCATTTGTTGCTAATAAAAAATAAAGGTATAAGAGTTTGTTCTGTTGTTACTTGTTAGTAGCAAAGTTGATATTCTTTCGGAGTTACAAATAGCTCATGAACAAGCTAAAAATCGAAAGAAACTGTCAAAGACTAAAATGGTTCCTTTACCACCTTCCCCCTTTAACACTACAACTAGATCAATTGTTGATAATACAGGTGATTTTAGATTAGAAGGATATGAACCAAGGAAGAGAAGGGCATTGGGCAACAGTCCCTTAAAGAAAGCGATGAATATGGGTGCTCGTGAAACTTTAAACTCTATGATTGCTCGCATGTTTTATTTTGCTGGGTTGCCTTTTCATTTATCAAGAAATCCTTACTTTGTGGATATTTTAGATATGATGCTGAGAATAATATAGCTGGGTATGTCCCTCCTAGATATAATTTACAACGGGCAACACTTCTCCAAAAAGAAAAGGCAAATATTGAAAGATTGCTAGAGCCTATTAAAAAATCATGAAATGAGAAGGGTCTTAGTATTTGTGCTGATGAGTGGAGTGATGCATAAAGAATACCTCTTATCATTTGATGGGAGCATCAGATGGTGGGGGCACTTTTCATCAGAGCTTTAATTGTGAGGGTGAATATAAAGATAAAACTTTTATTGCTAAGTTGCTTGGAGAAGTTATTCATGAAGTTGAGCATGAAAAAGTTGTTCAAGTTATCACTGACAATGTCGCTACTTGTGCTGCTACTGGATCTATTATAAGGGAATTTTTCCAAAAAACAATTGGACTCCATGTGTTGTGCATACACTAAATCTTGTACTCAAGAATATTCGTGCTCCCAAAGAAACAGGAATAGCAAGTTTTGCTTATGATGAATGCATTTGGATTAAACTTATGATTTATGATGTCATATTTGTTAAAAATTTCATCATGAATCATTCAATGAGACTAGCTATTTTCAATGAATTTGTACCATTAAAGTTACTTCCAGTTGCTGACACACGTTTAGTGGTTAGCTCATATGGCTTCAACACCTATGCTACAATCATTAGCCCTAAAACTATTGGCTCCATTGCACCTCTATCAATCATTGAGTCAACTGAGGAAGCAAAATGTGTGTCAGCAACTGAAAGTAACTTTAATGGTACAAATTCATTGAAAATAGCTAGTCTCACTGAATGATTCATGATGAAATTTTTAACAAACATGACATAATCAATCATAAGTTTAATCCAAATGCATTCATCATAAGCAAAACTAGTTATTCATGTTTCTTTGGGAGCACAAATATTCCTGAGTGCAAGATTTAGTGTATGTAAAACACATGGAGTCCAAAATAATTTTGGAAAAATGCCCTTTATAATAGATCCAGTAGTAGCAGCATTGTCAGTGATAACTTGAACAACTTTTTCATGCCCAACTTCATGAATAACTTCTCCAAGTAACTTAGCAATAAAAGTTTTTTCTTTATATTCACCCCCATAATTAATAGTTCTTATGAAAAGTGTCCCACCATCTGATGCTCTCATCAAATTGATAAGAGGTCTTCTTTGTGCATCACTCCATCCATCAGCACAAATACTAAAACCCTTCTCATTTCATGATTTTTTAATAGACTCTAGCAATCTTACAATATTTGTTTTTTCTTTTTGGAGAAATGTTGTCCGTAGTAAATTATATCCAGGAGGGACATACCCAACTATATTATTCTCAGCAGCATATCTACAAGCATCCACAAAATAAAGATTTCTTGCTAAATGAAAACGCAACCCAGCAGAATAAAACATGCGAGCAATCATAGAGTTTAAAGTTTCACGAGCACACATATTCATCGCTTTCTCTAAGGGACTATTGCCCAATATCCTTCTCTTCCTTGGTTCATATCCTTCTAATCTAAAATCACATGTTTTATCAACAATTGATCTAGTTGTAGTGTTAAAGGGGGGAGGTGGTAGAGGAACCATTTTAGTTTTTGACAGTTTCTTTTGATTTTTAGCTTGTTCATGAGCTTTTCGTAACTCCGAAAGAATATCAACTTTGCTGCTAACAACAGAACAAACCCTTATGCATTCATTCTTTATTAGCAACAAATGAGTTTTGACTCTTACATATGACCCTAGAATGTTGCAATAATTACATTTCCATTTTGAATTTTCTTCTCTTCCACCCTTTTTTAGAGTAAATGTAACGTGCTTTCAAAGCGGAAAAAAATCATCTTCTTCAAGATTAGTTGAAGACACATTTGCACTAGTTGAACCCATTGAGCTTGATGTAGAAGCACTCATTTTGAATTTTAAAAAAAAATCCTGAAGGAGTCATAACAACAATATTTGTCATAATTCACGAACGCAAAGCTACCGATTTTAAACAGATAAAATGACCTAGGCGTCGCTCACGAAAGCTACCGCGTAATTATAGTGACGTCATGAACATAATTCCACAGGCAATGAAATTGGGTGGTGGTGTCCAAGAGTTGGAAATTAACGATAATCAAGAAGATAATAATTAATTATGGCAAGCTCAAACAATTAACAGTTCATTTTAAATGTGAGCACAACAAATTAACTTTCGATTGAGAGCAAGAGGATGGATTGGTATACCGTGGAAGGAGTGGCAGCGACTGAGCAGTCCTCTGGTAAGAGGGAGGGAAGGTTTGTTGTAACTGGGGGTGGTAGGGAAAATCCAAGGTCGGGTTTGAGCGGCATGTGAAGGGGACAATCGGTGAGCCGCTAAAATGGTGGGAAATGGAGGTTACGGGTCCTCCGTCATTATCTTAATATATTAGTATTATGATGTATCGAGTCTGTATTATATCGATTCTTTATAATATTGATTCTTTATTATGATCAGTGAAGTTAGAGTATTTAGATATTTATAGATTTCGCATATTATCTGTGTAGCGGGTATTTATGTCCGTGCCATTTGAGCCTTATATAAGGAGGCCTTGTAATGTATTTGAGGTTAAGCAATGAAATATCAATTTCCTTTATCTCTCTAAAATTCCTCTCCCTCTCTCTCTAAGTTCTTCTCTCCTTCCTCCACTCTCTAGGGTTTCTTCCTTTCTCTCATCTCTTTCTCCACCATTCTAGGGCTTGCCCCTTGTATCTCCGCCTCCAACAATCCTCAACGAAGCAAGCCCATAACAACTTAGCATCAGAGGCTCTTTCCTCCCCTTTAGTAGACATTTTCGATGTTCCCCGCGGTCTGCCGCTGCTCTACCTTCCCGACCTGCACACTTCTTCCCCGGCGCCAGCAAACCCATTGCCACTACACCTCCCAGCGCCTCCAACAACCTCGCGGAAGCCCACCGCTGTCGGCTCTACTTCCGCTACTTTCCGCCATCCAGAGCCGCAACTGTGTCTCCGCAACCCAAATCCGCAGCACAAACCAGCACCCCTGACGCCATCGTCGACACCTTCGCTCGACGAGTCCTAGCCGTGGCAATTGTGGCCGCCGCCCTCAACAATCTTCCCCGCGCATGTCTTCTGCTCTTTCATCGAAGCCGCCTGCTGCTCCATCCTCGAGCCACGGTCCTTGAGCCCTGCACCTCTGCGCTAATCTCTTCCATTCAATCTCCCTCAAGCCCCTCACACACGCCCTTCTGCGTCCTGTTGTCCAAACCACACGGCACAAGCCGTATATTTTATCTTTTTTTTGTCTACAATCCGCCAATCTCTCTGCTCCACAATCTTTTTTGCCATTCATCGTGGGCCCCACAATCACGTTCTCTTTTATTTTTCTTTCACCCTACTGCCAGCCCCAGGACACGCTCGCCCACCCCACCTTTGTTTTATTTTCTTTATTATTTTCCTGCAAACCACCACCCTCTCTCTTAATTTATTTTTTCTCACCTAATCCCCCCCACCTTACATAATTAATTCCCTATTAATTAAGTACTTCGTCCCTATGAAGTAATTAATTACTACTTTAATCCTTAATTAAATATTTCATCATGTCACTTAACGCGGCCGACCGCATTGAGCTCCTCACCACCCTCGCCAAGCTGGACTGTTGTATTGCTCATCGGGAGGTTCGACTTGGCCACGTCGATGCTCAGCTCGACCTCACGCTTGATTCCCTCCGCATGTCTCGCGACTCATTGGTTGTTTTTCTGTCACCACCACCATCGGAGCTGGACTCGTCGCCTTCTCCTCCAAAGATGGTGCCACCACTGTCCTCTGTTGTTCAAGACGTGTCATCGCCATCGCCGTCACCACCGACTCTACTCATGCAGTCGTCGCCGTCGACGCCACTACCGTCGCCGCCGTCGTCGTCGCCTCCGCCACCGCCGTCATCACCGCCGCAACTGCTGTCGCCGCCACCGCCGTCGTCGCCACCGCCGCTGCCGCCATCGTCGTCGCCACCATCGTCGCCGCCACCATCGTCGCCGCCACCACCGCCACCGTCGTCGTCGCTGCCGCCACCATCGTCGCCGCCACCACCGCCACCGTCGTCGTCGCTGCCACCACCATCGTCGCAGCCTCTGTCGGCTCTTGCCCCGCCGGTCCTTGCCATGCCACTCCCATCAACCGCATTGCCACCTCTTCGGCCAACACCTGCTCCACCAATCCCGACGGATCCATTCCGGCCGCCGCATGTCGGCCCTCCGACCTCCGTGTGGTTGCTGGTCACAGCCCCTCTAACAGCCCCGACAAAGCCATTCCATAGGCCTCCCATTTTCCTGATGGCGCCGCCTCTCCTCGCCGACGCCACCGCCGCTGCTACGCGTTATCGCGCATTGTTCTGGAGGGAGGTCAAGGTACCAGATGATCCGGCCACCCGCATGGAGCACGAGCTTGAGGGCAAGCTGGTTTTGAAGGACGGATGGAGTGTTACGGGTCCTCCGTCATTTATTTTAGTATATTAGTATTATGATGTATCGAGTCTTTATTATATCGATTCTTTATTATATCGATTCTTTATTATATCGATTCTTTATTATATCGATTCTTTATTATATCGATTCTTTATTATATCGATTCTTTATTATATCGATTCTTTATTAGTGCAGCCTAACGGATTCTAATTGTTTTCATCTACCTGATTCTCTCATGAGTAAGATGGGGTTCATTTCAATTGCTACTGTGAGTCGTCCCGCGTTCTTTATTATATCGATTCTTTATTATATCGATTCTTTATTATATCGATTCTTTATTATGATCAGTCAAGTTATAGTATTTAGGTATTTATATATTTCGCATATTATCTTTATAGCGGGTATTTACGTCTGTGTAATTTGGGCCTTATATAAGGAGGCATTGTCATGTACTTGAGGTTAAGCAATGAAATATCAATTTCCTTTATCTTTCTAAAATTCCTCTCCCTCTCTCTCTAAGTTCTTCTCTCCTTCCTCCACCCTCTAGGGTTTCTTCCTTTCTCTCATCTCCTTCTCCACCATTCTAGGACTCGCCCCTTGTATCTCCGCCTTCAACAATCATCAACGAAGCAAGCCCATAACAATGGCCTGGATGGGTCACCAGGGGCTGAAACACACCCAGACAATGGCGACGAGCCCTGCAATGGTGGAGTCGCGCAGCTGGAAGAGGGTGGGCGCCAACCGAGCTTCTGGGACAGAGAACGACGGAGCCCTAAAGTTCTGTCGAGGTCAACAGGGCTCGCAGAAGCCGATGGCGTCGAAACAGGAGACTGGTATTCGTAAATCCGCCGTTGTCGGGAGGAAGACCCACTGTCGGAGGTTTGTCGATGTCGAAGACGATGGATACTGGATCGATAATTTGCCCTATCGAGAAGGAGGCTCCGTGAATAAGCGCTATTTTTTTGGACCGGGATGTATTGTGCCGAACCGGGAAGTACCGGGCCGTACCAAAAAATAGTAAAAATACCGGGTACGTATTTTGCCGTACCGGGACGTACCGAGCCATACCACTACCCATAAAAGTACCGGGTACGTGTACCGGACATTTTTTGGAGTACCCGTGCTTCATAGGTTGTCATATAATAAATTTGGAATTTAGGTGAAGTGCAGGAGCGTATTACATTTACGTAAAGAAACAAGGAGGTCATTAGGATTTGACCTTAAGGCAGGCGTTGAGCCACCTGATAAGACTAAAAGAAAAATTTTGTTCTATGGAGTAGATAAGTGATTCCTTACCTATAGGTTGTTATGCCAAAGTATATTTTGAAGAAGAAAGAGAACTCACGTCAATAGGAAAGAATACCAGAATATAATAATGTAGGTTGAAATCACTTCACTAGCACTCTCCGCATTAAGGAGGGGAAGTAAACACTGCTACATTCCTGACAAATTCCCCCTCAACAAGATAAGGACATGGAGCCGCCACCTCGGGATAGTGGAATCCACTGTGAACAATAATAGGGTTCATTTATGTATTCATTTATTAGTCTATACTTCAATTTGTCTTATAATGCATACTTACTCCTATATATGCATTACGAAGAACATGCTACATCTTAGTTTTTGGAGTCGGCCTAGTGTTGGACAAGGGAACCAACCCTCGAGTATATTTTGGAAAAAGCAACTAAATCAAGTTTGTATTATAATCCTTCATCTTTGTGTTTCACAAGTGTTTTCTTTTTTTGTTCATATTTATCTTCTAGTTCATAATAATTGGTTTGACTTGTAATTCGCAGCGGCTCATTTCTAATAGCCGCGGGGATCTCTTACCATTATGAATACCTTCGTAAAGATGGACATCATCGTGACCTTCATGCATGCTAATTTTGATGCATGGATATTGCCCTGTCCAAAATCAAATATTTATTGTGCAACAATTACGGCCACATCTCCCACCCGCAAACTTTCTCAACTCACCCTTGCCCACTATAGCAAACCCTAATTCTAGCCCGGTACTCGTCATTGCTCTCTGCCCACATCAGCACAACTTTGACCCTCACGTTCCATCCACCCTATCAATCCACAGCTTCATACAACAATTGTGTCCCCAATCACCTCAACCACGACAACTACCTCCTAGCCCATGATACATTTGATTTCTTTAACTCCGCCAATTTTCTCATTCATCACGACCACTTCATCATAGTCATATTCTTTGAGCTCCTTCCTAACAACCCCGTCAACTTACTTTGATTGCCGACTTCGGTCCCGTGCCAACAAACAGATCCTTGCTCCTCAACTCCATCGAGCAACCCCGCTATCCTTCCTCCCTGTAGAAAGAGCTCGAAACTTGTATGTATTTCTTGTGTATGTAAATACAAGGAGAGAATACAAATATATAGGAGAGAAAAAGATAGAGGAAATCCTATACAAGATGTGGGACTAATAAGAGAAGAGGGAAAAGAATAAAACATGGGCCCAATAATGGGCCCTTTACATGGGCTTTTCTAACACTCCCCCGCAAGTTGGAGCGTATAAATCGTATGCGCCAAGCTTGGACAAGCACTGATAGAAGAGGGTACTGGAAAGAGCCTTTGTGAGGGCATCCGCAACTTGTTCTGTCCCTGGAACATGCACCAGGTCGAGCTTCTTCATTTGAACCTTTTACCGGATGAAGTGACAGTCGACTTCAATATGTTTAGTTCTCTCATGGAATACCGGGTTCTTGGCTATATGTATGACAGCATGGCTGTCACAGAGGAGGAGAGCTGGGGAAGGGAGCTTTACACCCAGATCGGTAAGAAGACCTTCAAGCCAAGTTAGTTCAGAAACCACCGACGCCATTGCCTGGTACTCTGCCTCAGCTGATGATCGAGCAAAGACCGCTTGTTTCTTGCTTCTCCAGGTAATCAAATGTCCTCCAAGATATGTGCAAAAGCCACTGGTTGACCGTCGATCATCAAGGTAACCAGTATAATCGGCATCAGAATAAGCCACCAAAGTTGGAGCTGAAGATGAGGTTTTGTAAACCAGACCTTGACCAGGAGCCGTTTTAAGATATCTGAGAATGCGTTCAACAGCCTGAAGATGAGATCTTCGAGGGGTATGCATGTACCGACTGACAATACCAACAGCGAAGGAAATATCTGGTCTGGTTACCGTGAGGTAGATCAATTTTTCAACGAGACAAGGATAGTATTCTGGATTCTGGAGTAAGAGATCTGAGTCAGATGCCTTAGCGCACAACTTGTGATTTGCATCCATTGGGGTGTCAATCGGCTTACAACCTGAATAGCCAGCATCCCGAAGGAGGTCGAGGCAATACTTCCGCTGAGAGAGGACGAGACCGTCTGGCCGTCTGGCAACTTCAAGACCGAATAAGTATCGAAGGGGCCCCAGATCTTTTGTTTGAAAAACTGTGCCCAGGTGTAGTTTGATCTCCTGTATTCCTTTTGAGTCGTCTCCTGTAATTATGATATCATCAACATAAACTAACAGAAGAACCGTTCCCGTTGTTCGGTGACGAGTGAATAGCAAGAAGTCTGTCGATCTGCGAGTAAAACCAACCTCCCGAAGGGTCTTACTGAATTTGTCAAACCACGCCCGTGGGGATTGTTTGAGACCATACAGAGCCTTCGTAAGACGACAGACCTGAGACTCCCCCGTGGTCTCAAACCAGAGAGGTTGTTGTTATACACCGTTTCTTGGAGATCGTCATTCAGAAAGGCATTTTTAATATCGAGTTGGAGCAAAGGCCACCGGTGATGGACAGCTACGGAGATGAGGACTCGAACGGTGTTGAGTTTGGCAACCGGAGAAAAGGTTTCTTTATAGTCGAGCCCCTGTTGTTGGGTGAAGCCACAAGCCACCAGACGAGCTTTCAGGCAGTCAATCATTCCGTCAGCAGCATGTTTGATAACATAGACCCATTTACACCCAACGGGTGCCTGACCCGGAGGAAGGGGTACAAGAGTCCATGTCTGGTTGGCCCAGAGAGCAGTCATTTCCTCTTCCATGGCGGCCCGCCATCCAGGATGTTGTAGCGCCTCCTGCACAGAGTTAGGAACCAAAATCGAGGAAAGAGAAGTAGCAAATGTGTAGAGGTGAGGAGAGAGGCGATGCAAGGAGACAGTTTGCCAGAGGATGAGCAGTGGAGGCAGGTACCTGATCAGCAGGGCGCGGAGTAGCCGAGGTCGAGGCCGACTGCAGAGGGGCAACGGAGTCGGATGGGCGGCGAGAGTAGACACGGATAACAGGTGGCTTGGAGGGGGCAGGAGTCGGAGCAGGTGGTACCAGCGGCAGAGGTATAGTAACGGGGATAACAGGTCGTGGGATGAGTGGTGGTAGAGGTGTCGGCGTGAGAGGAGTGGGTAAAGGAGCCGAGAAGAACGGCTGATCTTCCCGGAAGGTAACATCGGCAGAAACGGAGACCTTGCGGGTAGCGAGAGAGTAACATACATAGCCTTTCTGCGTACGCGAATAACCGACGAAGACATGTTTATCCGCCCGGGGTTCTAACTTGTCCGAGGACGGACCCAGGCGGTGGACGTAGCAGGTGGAAACAAAAACCCGAGGCAGGAGAGGGAAAGCCGGAGTAGAGGGAAATAGTAGGCTAAACGGAGTAGCATAGTGGAGGATGGAGGAAGGGAGACGGTTGATCAGAAAGCACGCAGTAGAGACCGCAAAGTTCCAGTAACTTTTGGGAACATGCATTTGAAGCATGAGAGAACGGGCAACATCAAGCAAGTGTCGGTTCTTCCGTTCGGCAATTCCGTTTTGCCGGGGTGTGTAAGCACATGATGTTTGATGAAGAATCCCGAATTCAGAGCACAAGGCCGCAAAACTGTGGCTAGTGTATTCGCGAGCATTATCGGTGTGTAATGTTTTGAGGGTGGTGTGGAATTGCGTACGGGTTTCAAGGACAAAGGCCCAAAAAATACGGGGAAGCTCGGTACGATCACGGAGTAAGTAAAGTCACGTTGTGCGAGAGTAGTCATCAATAAACGTGATAAAATAGCGATAATCAGAAATACTAGTAACTTTATAGGGTCCCCAAATGTCTGAATGCACTAAATCAAAAGGAGCAGTGCTCCAGGTACAATGTACAGGGAAAGAAAAATGCAGCTGCTTGCCGAAGATACAAGACTCGCACTAAAAAGGATGATGTGATACATCAGGAAGAGCCCGTTGGAGCACCGGGAGAGGAGCGTGGCCAAGACGTCGATGCCACTCACAGGAGGAGACAGAAGATAGGACAGCGGGATAGTCATCGAGAAGGTAGAGCCCGCTCTGCAGTGTGCCTTTACCAATGGTAGTCCGCGTCCGCTGATCCTGTATGAGAAAGGAAGAGGGGGTGAATATGATAGAGCAATTTAGATCATGAGTAAGACGACCAACAGAAAGCAAATTGAACGGGGAGCTCGGAACATGAAGAGCCGAGCGAAGGGAGATCGATGGGTTGAGTAAAAGGTCAGTCGAGCCGGAGACGGGAACCGTCTCCCTATTTGCCACGGTGATAAACTTTGGATGAGGAGAATCCATGTATTTGGGTGGTCGTTGCAAGGTAATATGATGAGTGGCACCCGAGTCCATGATCCATCGCAGACTGGTGGATAAACAAGATGTACCTGCGTTGGAGGTGGTGGCGAAGGAGGCAGAGGGCGGGTTGAGCATCCCTTGGAGTTGCTGGAGCTGGAGACGAACAGCCTCAAGGTCAGAAGGAGCGGCAGAGGATGTGTCCTCAGCAACCGAGGCTGTCGGACGAGGAGGATAACCAATCTTCTTGTAGCAGGTCGTCGCATAGTGGTCGTCCTTTCCGCAGTAGGAACAAGTCGGCCGACCCCGACCACCGCGCCTGCGGCCCTGAGATCCCGAACGTCCACCACGAACGAAGGTAGGTGGGGGCAGTAAGGTGGGAAGGGTCTGCTGAAGAAGGGCTGAGGGCGGAGGCGTAGTAGTATCCGGAAGAGGTGAAACACGAAGGAGCATGGAGCATACGTCAGATAAGGAGGGTATAATGGAGGAAGCCAGAATCTGGGTGCGAATATTCTGAAGGTGAGACGGGAGACGAGCCATCATGATGGAAATGCAGACGGCCTCCTTCTGAGCACGCTGAGTAGCATGATCATTGGCAGATGGTTGACGGCAGATGGTTGATGTTGTATCCAGGCCTCAGCGAGAGTCTTTGCACGAGCGACAAAAGAGGTCATGTCTGAAGCCCCCCCCCCCCCCCCCCCGTGTCGAGAGCCAGAAGATCGGTGAGGATGTCATAGAGATGCTGGAGATTGTCTTTACCCGAGTACAGGGAATGCAGTTCATCCCACATAACTTTGGCCGTTTTGTAATACATGGCCATCTGATAAGGTTCATCATCGAGGGAATTGAGGAGCCATGTCTGAACACGACCATCATTGCGGAGCCAGTCGTCGGTAGAAGGAGAAGGAGGAGCCTGAGTGAGGTGAGGCAAAAGGTCCTTGGCCTGAAGAACGCGGCGAACAGAATGAACTCAAGGGATAAAATTCTTCTTCCCGGAAAGGGAAATTGTTGTAATCCGCAGCTCATCACGGATTTCAGGAACAGGTGTTGGGCATTCTGTAGAGGGGCTAGCCGAAGTTGAGTCGCTGGAAGCCATTTCGAAACGGCCAAGGGCAGGGCAGGTCAGGCGGCCAGCAGCAGCAGACTGAAGCAGGAGCCTGCTGGGAAGAGGGCGAGCAGTCCGCAGCGAACTGGAGCAGTCCGCAGCGAACTGGAGCAGTCCGCAACGAACTGGAGAAGGCAGGCGGCCAGCAGCAGCGGACTGAAACAGGAGCCCGCTGGGAAGAGGGCGAGCAGGAACCCCGAAGAGCGGGTCGCGGCGACTAGAGCAAAAAACGAGGAGCAGTCCGCAGCGAATTGGAACAGTCCGCAGCGATTAGAGAGGGCAGGCCGCAAGGCGCGATTTGAGATAGGCCACGGAGGACTGGAGCAGTCCGCAAGAAGGGAAATCGCAGCGGATCTGAACAGCTCGCGAGAAGAGAGCCCGGTCTGGACTGGGGAGAAGCTCGCAAGGAAGGGGAGAAGCAGAGCTGGGGAAGAAAGCCCGCAGCGGACTAGAGGAGCTCACAGCGGACTGAATTGGACCAGCAGGGAGAAGAGACCACGGTTAAGAAGAAAGAGAGGCCGCAGCAGTTAAGAGGAGACCGCGCGGTAAGAGAGAAGACCGCTAGACCGCCGCGAGGAGAGGCGGGTCGCGGCGACAAGAAGCAGGTCGCGGCAACAGGGAGAAGGTCGCAGCAGGGCGCGAATGGAGGCAGCCCGCGGCGACTAGAGACGGGCCGCGGCGACAAGGAGAAGGTCGCGGCAGGGAGAGAAGGCTATAAGAAGCCCGGGGAGGAGGGGTGGAACCACGGAGAGAGGAGGAAGCGGGTTCAGAAAGGCAGTCCGCAGGAGGGAAGGCAAGCCGCAGCGGGGAAGTAGGTAGTCCGCAGGGGGGGAAGGAAGGCCGCACGGTTAACAAGCAGGCCACGCGGACAAACAAGGACAGGCCGGAGAACCTCCCTCTGATACCATGTAGAAAGAGCTTGAAACTTGTATGTATTTCTTGTGTACGTAAACACAAGGAGAGAATACAAATATATAGGAGAGAAAAAGAGAGAGGAAATCCTATACAAGATGTGGGACTAATAAGAGAAGAGGGAAAGGAATAAACATGGGCCTAATAATGGGCCCTTTACATGGGTTTTTCTAACACTCCCCAAACTTGGCTATCATAAATTGCATCTAAGACTTTAGTACTGCACCCAACAATTCTCCTGCAACATGACGCAGCGTCCCCTACCACCAGAAATTCAGTGAGATCCCTTACTGCCAACATATTTTGCATGTCGCTATCATTATCTCCTCCATCGATCTGTCACTGTCTCATCCTCTTGCACCTTGCTCTACATCTCCAACTCCAGCATGCATTTCTTTCATCGTTGACACCCTGTACAATCCAACTTTACTATGTGCTCCCATCCTAACACATCTCTTAGCCCAGTCAATGTGTTCTATTCCCACCTCAAGCCAATTCTTTTTAACTCACAATGAGTCCCACGCCATTTTCCCCTTATATATCTTTAATGACTCCCTGATGCCGAATGCAACCTTCAGTAGCACCTTCATCTCATATTCTACCGCTTACACCAACTAAACCCCAAGTAGCGGACACAAGCTCACATACCAACACAAAACACTTCTCAGTTTATATTTTATATGGCATCTTTTGAACAACTTTAAAAGAATACAGTTTAATATGAAAGTCGTTATCTCTAAAGCATGCCCCCAAATTAAATAAGAAGATATGCAAGACTCGTCATGGATCATACCATGCTCAACAACGTTCGACTTCTCCTACAGATACACCATTATGCTATGGTGTTTTAGGTGGAGGGAGTTGTGATATAATGTCACACTCCTTCACATAGCAATGAAACTCTTGGCTCAATTATTTTTCACCTCGATTTATATGAAGTCTTTAATACTTATGTCAAGTAGTTTTGTACTTTATTTTTAAAATCCTTGAACTTTATAAAGAACTCAAACTTATGTCTCATAAGATGCATTAATTCAAATCAACTGAAATCATCAGTAAATGTTATGAAGTAATAAAACTCACCTCTAACCATGGAGCTTATGGGTACACATATCAGAATATATTATACCCAAAAGATCAATCGCTCTCTCAGTTTGTCTAGTGAAAGCACTATAAGTCATCTTGTCTAACAAACAAAATTCATATGCCTCACATAGTTCAAAATCAAATGAGTCCAAAAATCCATCTTTATGAAATTTGGATATATGTTTCTCATTTACATGGCCCAAACGATAATGTTAAAACATGTTAGATTTGAATCACTCGATTTGAATCTCTTTGTATTATTGTTATAGATAAGTTGATCTAACTTCAAAACAGACCATTGAAAATTTGCGCACTACATAAATAAATATCATTCATATAAATAGAACTATTATTCTTTATAACTAAAAGAAATTCATGTCTAAGCAAAAATTAGAAATCATGTTTCTAATAATTGCAGATACATAACAGTTTTTTAACAATATTAGACCCTCAACAGGAATGGATAAATGTTAAGTTCCTACAATTATGGTCCCAACTCCTGCTCCACTTTCAACTTGTGGGTCCACTTCGCCTTTATCTAAAATTTTGCACTTTCTCAGTGCCTACACATTTGCACAAATGTGAGAACTACATATGATATTCAATACCCAAGATGAAGTGGACAAATTGACTTCTATTACAAAATACATGAAGTAGAAATCTCACTTCCCTACTATTTCAAATTTTCAAGATAAACTGAACAATTTTTGTTTTAGAGTCCAGATTTTTGTCAATGGTGGGCCGGTGGCAACTCCCTTTTTTGGCCACACTTTCCATAGGCTTCAATGCAAAAGATTTACGCCTGAATTTAGACATCATATTATTGTGTTTACAAAATCCTTGACCTTTCATTTACCCATGTGTACCATCAATATGGGGCTAGGTTAGTCTTATTCATATTGTTTTTGGCAGTTCATAACATACCTAGCAGTTCTGAGAATGGTTTGTTAATTTCATTCATATTATAATTCATGGCAAATTGCTCTCAATTCTCTGGGAACAATTGCATAATTAAATCAATGGTCAACTCTTGGCACAATGGAAAACTCAATGTTTTAGAGTTCTCGGAGTACCCAATCATCTTCAGCACATGAGTTCCTATAGGGTTACAAGGTGTCATTTTACACTGAAATAATGTCTTGTAAATTTGATACCTCTCTTAACGAGCCTGGTCATGAAACATTTTTTTAAGGCATGAAACATTTTTTAAGGCGCTCAATCATTTCATAAGCATTCATGCTCTCATATTGCTTCTAAAACTAAGATGTTATGGTAGCCAACATGAAGCAACTGACATCTAAAGGGTCATTTTGATAATTCTTATAAGTATCTTTACCTACACGAGGTGCATAATCAAGTGGCAACAAGAGGATTTTCTTATAGGACATAAAGCTTACGCTTTCTTATAGAACATAGACCTTATGTTCTTGCTTGAAGACAGTCCTCAAATTCCTATATCATTCCAAAAAATTAGCCTTATTCAATATGTGCTTCTCAAGGACTAGTCATAGTGAAATTGTGTGATGTATGTCTGTTGCCATGAATATCTATAATTACTATATAAAGAAAATTAGTACTATGTTTTAAAATAAAATAAAAAAATTAATAATGTCTTTTCTTAAACATTACTCACATTATTTTCTTTGAATCTGTTACTGAGAGTAAAATATTTCCTTACCAAGTAAAAGGGGGGTCCTCCTCTATATATAGAGGAGGATTACATAACACGCTACGCAAATAAAATAACATATCGTAACACTCCCCCTCAAGTTGGACGTGAGATATTAATCATGCCCAACTTGATTACAATCCTATCAAAGTTACTTCCATGCAAATCCTTTGTGAGAATATCCGCAAGTTGCCTTTCTGAGGGAACAAAAGGAGTACACACGACTCCTTTTTCGATGTTTTCTTTGATGAAATGACGGTCCACCTCAATGTGCTTGGTCCGGTCATGTTGGACTGGATTGTGGGCAATGCTGATAGCGGCTTTATTGTCACAATATAGCCGGATTGGTGTCTCTTCCACAAGGCCTAAGTCACTCATCAAGGAACGTAACCAAAGGCCTTCACATACGTCGTGTGCCATAGCTCGGAATTCTGCTTCGGCACTTGACCGAGCCACTACCTGCTGTTTTTTACTTCTCCAAGTGACTAGATTCCCACCAATTAGGGAACAATACCCGGAAGTTGATCTCCGATCATCAATGGACCCAGCCCAATCTGCATCAGTGTAAACCTCAATATCCAGGCAAGAGTTAGGAGAGAAAAGGATCCCACTCCCCGGAGAAGATTTAAGATAACGAAGGATCCGATGGGCTGCATCAACATGGTTGGTCTTTGGAGCATGCATGAACTGGCTGATAACACCAACTGCGTAGGAAATGTCAGGGCGAGTATGTGAGAGGTAAATCAGTCTTCCAACTAGCCTCTGAAATGCTGGAACATCATCAATGGACTTTCCATCTTTCCCCAATTTGTGATTAGCTTCAATCGGGGTGTTGACAGGCTTACAACCACTCATCCCTGTTTTTTCAAGGAGGTCCAAGGTATACTTTCTCTGCGAAATAAAGATCCCGTGATTAGACCTGGCCACCTCAATTCCCAAGAAGTATCTAAGTTTTCCCAGGTCCTTGACCTCAAACTCACTTGCCAATTTTTGTTTCAGGATCTTGATTTCTTCCACATCATTGCCAGTGATCACGATGTCATCAACATAGACAATGAGAATCGTGAGTTGGGTGGCCCTCTTCTTGATGAACAGGGTATGATCCGCATTACTCTGGTGATATCCAAATGAGACCATAGCTTTGTGGAATCTTCCAAACCAAGCACGGGGAGACTGTTTCAGGCCATATAGGGCCTTCTTTAATTTGCACACCTTCCCTTCAGAGCCGCTAGATATAAGACCTGGGGGAAGGGTCATATACACTTCCTCATCAAGGTTCCCATGGAGAAATGCATTTTTAACATCAAGTTGACAAAGGTCCCACCCTTTGCAGGCAGCGCAGGATAATAGAACCCTGATAGTGTTCATCTTTGCTACTGGGGAAAAAGTTTCCTGGTAATCCACCCCGAAGGTCTAAGTATAGCCACGTGCCACCAACCGTGCTTTACATCTTTCGATCACTCCCTGAGGATTCTGTTTAACCGTGAACACCCATTTGCACCCAACGGTCTTCTTCCCAAAAGGAAGCTGCACCAAATCCCAAGTGTGGTTCTTCTCAAGGGCCATCATTTCCTCAAGCATTGCCCCTTTCCACTCAGGGATCCCAATAGCTTCCTGCCAGGACGAGGGTATAGTGATGGAAGCCAGGGAAGATATAAAGGCCTTGTGGGCAGTGGAGAATGAGTCATAAGACACATAATTTGAGAGGGGATGCTTAGTGCACGATCTGATACCTTTTCGGAGAGCAATGGGAGCATCAGATGAACCCGATTCCGGATCCAATGATTGATCTGGTCGAATGGCGTGGTCTTGTGTGCTTGGCCCTTTGGACCGCCGAGAGTACACCTGCAAGGAAGGCACACCCGGGCAGATGGGTGGAGGAGGCACATAGGAGCTCACTTCCCGAGGTAAAGACTCCCCCTGAAGTGAGGGATAATAAGGTGGAGGAACCGGTAAGGGAGTAGTAGGGGAAGGAGCAGAGGTGGTGTCAGCTGTAGGGGCATAATATGACTCATACTCATGGAAAGTAACATCCATGGAAACAAATACCTTCCGGGTAGGAGGATGAAAGCATTTGTAGCCCTTTTGCGTCGCAGAATAACCAATGAAGACACAACGGAGGGCCCGTGGGTCAAGTTTAGAAGGGCGAGGATGATGAATATGAACAAAGCAGACACACCCAAACACCTTAGGAGGAAGTGTCGAGGGTGTGAGGTGTAGAGCACCCAGAGGGGTATCATTCCCAAGGACGGGCGTGGGCATGCGATTAATAAGGTAGGCCGCGGTAAAGACAGCATCACCCCAGTAGTATTTAGGAAGATGCATGGTGGATAGAAGACAACGGGCAACCTCCAACAGATGTCGGTTTTTACGCTCGGCAACAGCGTTCTGAGCGGGAGAATAGGGACAAGTAGTTTGGTGGAGAATACCGTGATCGGCAAGGTAGTGAGAAAAGTGGGAATCGATATATTCCCGACCGTTGTCACTACGGAGAATTTGGATGTCTGTGTGAAATTGAGTGGAGACCATTTTGTGAAATCGTTGAAAAGTAGGAAAAACATCATTTTTGTTCTTGAGCAGATACAACCAGGTGGTACGAGAAAAACAATCAATAAATGAAACAAACCGGCGTGCGGAGAGGACGAGCGCCGAATCGAGCGGCTAGGGCATCGCGCCTCGCTCTGATACCATGTTACTGAGAGTAAAATATTTCCTTACCAAGTAAAAGGGGGGTCCTCCTCTATATATAGAGGAGGATTACATAACACGCTACGCAAATAAAATAATATATCGTAACAGAATCAATAGCCCTTAACATCAATTTGAAAAGTTAATAGTAAGTTATGCCCAATGGGATGAGATCCATATTTCACCATGTCATAAGTGGTTTTGGCTAATCACTTATAAGGTGGCTATTTAGGTTGACAATACTTATCAATTGTGTATCACATACAACTCTTGTAGCTAAGGGTTTACATTTTGTTAACCTAACAAGGTTTAGTCTTATAGAATCTTATTGAGATGCCTGGTTTAGGTAGAGAATACTTTTCAATTCCATCTAATGGAATTTCTCAACTCTATAGCCCTTAAGAACTCAATCAGATGCCTAGTTAGGTTAACAAAATGATTAGTAATTGAATGTTATTTGATCACATCTCACCAAGACAGATTGTGCACCTACTTTTGGCAAGCCCGTACTTTATCGATTAAGGCTTTGATGAGCATCATGCATTGAAAGACATTTAATCACGCTTAATATTTATTTTAGGAATTTCATGAAGATGATTGATTATTAAACATGCATATATCTAATTCAACTCATGAAATAATTCAGCAAATTGCACAAATTTATATGCTATAAAAAATAGATTTAAAAATGCTATGAAATAACGAAGCATTGGTTTCCAAGGGGCATCGCCCCTGGCAGGGTCCAAGGGGCAGTGCCCCTGGCGGATGATCGATGGTCGACGAACAAGGAGGCTGCTCGAAGATCGGCACTTAAATGAGATGTTTGACAATTAATAATACCACTCGACGATGGTCGACAATCGTCAAACTACTCCACAACTTCACAAATCGCTTAGAGATGGCATAAGCTGCTCGACGATCAAAACTATCGTTCAACAATTGATGGTCAACAATCGTCCAGTTGCTTAACGATTTCATAAATAGTTCAGATATCGTATAACTCCTTAAACGTTGCACACTCGGCGATCGATGTTCAACGATCAACGAATAACAATTTAAGTGAAAACAGGAAGAACATTCTGGCTTAGCAGTTTTGCAAGGCTCTCTAATACTATAGCTGAGTTTCAAGGATATCTAATGCACACAAAAAATACATGAAGCTCTCACAAGATCCATTCGAAACATAGTAATCAAGAAATTCGGATATACATGCAACAAACTAATGAAAATAATTTGGTTTAGGGGGATGTTTGTCGATGACCGAATGCAAAGAAGGTATTTGCATCTCTATCAATATCCACACAAATGTCTGGAATTCTGATGCAAAACATTCAACAGTCTCGTGAAAGGAAGGAGATCGGTGTCTCTTGATACGAAAAATTAGCTTTGTCTCTCTCAAGAGTTTTATCTTACATTCTCCTTTGCTCTGGAAGTTCCCTCTAGAAATAGTTGTCAGAAAAATGACCCACGAAAGAGCAGTTTTGAAAAGTGCTTATTTTATGCGCGCTGAGAAAGAAAGTTTCAAAAAAGAGTCATGGCCATTTAGTACTGTGCCTTTTCAATTCAATAACTATATTTTCTCTTCAGTTCAAAGCAAAAATAATATATAATTGGCCGTTATTTATATTTCGGGAAATTGATTTTATTTAATTAAAACCCGACTCAATTTTCTTATTCCAGTACATTCTTCATGTACAACCATAATGTTGATACTTGATAGTGACACTAATTCATTGATTGGCTCTTGGGTTACATACTACAACAAAAAATGGAAACACAAACGGGTGGAAAAAAACTTTTTCTACTAAATAACAATAATTTGAGCTACAAAAACCAATATGTTTTGGATAGGATTATCGAATTCGGGTTATCAAAGTATATGATTCGATTCACTTTCTTGTTTGAGATTTTCGTGAACAAATAGAGTTTGTCAAATACTAATGAAAGCACGATAGCATAAATGAAAGGTGAATCCACCGTCGCATCATCAATTCACAGTCAAAATGGGTGCAAACAAGCAAACAATATACTAATAATAAAGATAATCTAAACAAAAATGATGTGAATACACGTGCTAAAGCTCACATAATCGTGAATAGACATTGGTATCAAACCAGAATGGAGCAACGGTCGTGTGTGGTGGAGGCGAAGCAAATAGGATGATGATGAACTATTAAGAAAGTGTAGTGGTCATAATCGGAGATCAAGGTTATAGATGTCGGATATCGGCATTCTTGTCACGGAGTCAAGGCGAACCAATGCGAGCGTCGGGCGCCTGGACGCTTAAGCGACAAGGCGGGCACCTAGATGACAATAAGGCGAGTAAGTCGCAAGGCGACAACTTAATATAAAAAAAATCTAATGCAGACTATAAACAATGATTATTATAATAACCGCTGTCTATAGCCTGTCAGGCAGGCTATAGACAGTGGTTATAATAATAACTGTTGTCTATAGTCTGCCAGGCAGGCTAGAGACATCGGTTATTATAATAACTGATGTCTTTAGCCTGCCCGGCAGACCTTTAAACAGCGGTTATTATAATAACTGTTGTCTAAAGGTCCTTTTTTTTACTTTGACAGATTGTTTACCAACACACAACCACACAGGTTGTTACTTCATATTTTCATAGCAGTAAGCACATATTCTGATATCATGAATTCATGATATCTCAAATTCTCAAATCTCAATATATTTATATCATTAGGCAGTAAGCAACTAAGGACACAGGTTTTGAATCTTCTGATATCAGGAATTCATGATATCTTCATATTTCAACACATTCATACCATGAAGTAGCAAGCACAAAGGTTCTGATATTATGAATTCATGATATCTCAATTCTTAATACATTCATACCATGAAACAGTAAGCAGTAAGAAAAAATCATGTCACTAAATACAGACTTCTGAGAAAGAAATAACAGAAAAATGAACACAAAATATCATAGTATAGTATTATGGTCAAATCCAAAATGTTTTCATCATACACAATAACATATTAGCATGAATAATATTTTTAACATAAACTTTAAATAATCATAAAAGAACAAATAGAATCATCATCTAGTAAGTCGTCATTGGCATTGCATGTGTTTGGTTGGTTATAGGTACTCTTCATTTGCCCATAATTATCATCAATATCTCCATCATCATTGGCAAATCCAAAATGATCTAAATTTTCATCCCCTTCAGCTATTAGTTGAAGATTAGCTCGAGCTCCACTTCGTAAATTTCGAGGCTCAGTTCCAATAGCTCTCTCTACAGCTTCCCATGTGAGATTATCATCATCAAAAACTAGAGCATCCTCTGCTTTGTTCATCATCCACTCACTACTCCAATCTAGCTCATCAAGCACTAAAGGGTTGTAATTTCTTCCATTTACACGTCTGTCTTGGAATCGTGTTTGTAGATGACGATTATATTGGATGTATACAATATCATTAAGCCTTTGATGCCCCAATCTATTTTTTTTTTTTAGTGTGAATCTGAATCAAGATAATTACAAACTTATTAGTAGATATAAAAATATTAAATTTTATATTGAATATTTGTATACTTGGTTACTTACAAATTCAAAATTACTCCAGTTACGCTCACAACTAGAAGAAGAACAACATAAGCCAAGTATGCGCAGTACTACCTTTGTAAGGTCAACATTCGTCATCCATATGCACCCCAGCAATCCACTATTTATTTAAGACAAATATAAATTATTTAATATATAAATAATTTAAGAAAAAACAAAAACGTAATCAATACTTACTTGAATTTAAGGTGGCTCGTTGCCTAATAGTCATAGGCTTTCCAAAACTATTTCGAGATGCTTTGTAGTTAGTATCTTACTCTGCAATCTTGTCTTGCACTTCTTGATCGGGCACTAGTCTTACAATAACATCATTGAAAGCATCTTGAAATTTTCAAGCATCATTGTTATGTTTTTCCTCGTATTCAAAATATTTGTTTGGATTTAGAAACAAAGTCGTCCTATATAATTTTTGCTTCATTTAATTTGTCCACCTATTTTCAACAATCTCAATAATCTTTTTAAATAATCTTTCTTTATTATCAAAATGTTCTTTGATCTTTTGTTTAGCCTCTTCATTACCAGTTATACTTCAGGTCTAGCTGGTCTTTCATCTCCATCTACTAATCGCAAAACGACAATCAGTGATTTTCCTCCTTTTAGGCAATCTCTTGCTCTATTCCAAAAAACAGTTAAAAGTATTGTTTCAACAACTTGTTTTTCGGCTTCAATTTTTGCCAAATTAGCGACATTCCATGAAGACAACACAGAATAATTTCAACTTCTCCTCATGCTTAAGCACATTTTGTAGAGTAAGGAATGATGTTGCAAATCTAGTCACTTAATGGCTCACTAGACCACCATCTATAGTAGCCTTTACTGCATCAAGTAAACAATTTACGCTGCCCTACCTTACCTACTGAGAGTTCTTTCATTTGATTCCCAGAGCTCCCGCAGCCATCGTTCCTGCTATCGTCAAGGGCTCCTGCCGTCGTCGAGGGTTCCTGCTCTTTATCCTGCAGAGGGCTCCTGCACTAGATCCCGTCTAGGGCTCCTGCACTAGATCCCGTCTAGGGCTCCTGCACTAGATCCCGTCTAGGGCTCCTATCCTTGATCCCGTCGAGGGATCCAGCACTCGATCCCGCAGAGCTCCTTTCGTCGAGGGCTCTCCGGCTCTAGCACTTGATCCCGCCGACCTCCTTCCGTCTTCGTCTTTGGCTCCTGCACTTGTACTTAACTTATGTATTTTAATTTTTTAAAATATATATATCTCATCTTTTTTGTTATATAATTTATAGGTAATTTGAGCCCATTCAATGATATTGACAGCTTATCAGATAGAGGCGCAATAGACCCTAAGATCTGGTGGATAACATATGAGAATGCAACACTAGAGCTACAAACTATAGCACTTAAGACTTCTTGGGCAGCCATGTTCATCTTCTTGTTGCGAAAGATATTAGAATACTTACTCATTTATACATTCAATTAGAAGGAACAAGTTGCATCCTAAATGAGCTGAAGATCTTGTGTATGTGCACACAAATCTTCGTTTATTATCCAGCAAAAGTGAAGAATATCGAACTGGTTCAAATCAAATGTGAGACATTGGTGGAGATGAATGGGATTCTCTATCGGGTATCGGTGTACTTGAAGTTGCAGATCTCTCCCTTGATGAACCAGATATGGAGGCTATGTTATTCACTGATATTATTGATGAGAATGATCAATGATGATATATAAGCACTTTGAGTGAATAATATTTTATATCAAGTTTTGTAAGGATATATTACTTGACTTTTAATTTTCATATGATCAAGTCATTATATATGATTTGTAATTTTTTTGAAATTTTTATAAGGTTTTAAGGCATATAATTTTTAAAAAAATATTAAAATCATATCGGATCGTATCGGATTTCCGATTCTTCAAAAATTTTGTGTCGGCGTATCGGATTCATATCGTATCTGATTCTCGTATCCGTATCGGGGCTTCTTAGGTATTCTCTATGGATTCGTATCTGATCTCATTCCATCACAAAATATTATCCAAGAGAGGGTCGCGCCAGCCGCCTCAAGAGGCTCCACGATTCCCAATACTCAACGACAACGATTCAAAAGAAGACTGAGGTAAAATCAAGATTATTCAAGCGAAGAGCTCGCGTTCTACGACGATCATTTTGAGCGGCTCTTCTACGTCTTCCTTCGGCATAAATATTGGGTAGTATTTCTACATAAGTTTTATCTATCTATTTTATATTCTCCTTTTGATTTGAGCATATTTTGAATATCTTGCATCACGTGTGAGAAATCGCCTCGTGTGTGGCGACTAGATCTAGGAGTAGGTATAAGAGAGAAATTCGCCTCAATGTTGGAGACTAGGTTTTTGTTAAATCTAGGGAAGTTTTGAGGCAAATCAAGGGTTGGATTAGCTAGGGTTAGGCGTGAGGCCAATTCGGGAATGGATTAGCTAGAGTAAACTAGTTCTTAGGGAGAAAAGTCGATGTAGAAAACCAAAACGTAAGAATTATCGTCTTTGATCTCTGAGTTAAATGATCACAAACTTCGTAATCATTCATCCTGATTAATATATATATTGAAATTATTTTCTTTTATACATGCTCTTGAATTTGTCTTTGTAAAATAAATTATTTTGAATGTGCAGCGTTTTAATTTTTATAAAAGAAAACTTATTTATATCAAAATTTTATTTAAATAATAAAATTCTCTTCATTAATAATTTTTGTTGCGCTAAAACTCTTTCTATCATTTAAAACATGAAACAGTGAAAAGAAAAGTTAACAATTTTTTAATATTCTTTATTCACTCCCCCCCCCCCTCCTCTTTAAGAAAGTCTCTAGATCCATCAGGTGATATCATAGCTAGGGTACTCTGAATAGGTCTAATAATCAAGAGTTAAGATGCTACCCTTAGAGACCAATTGAAACGTGACGGTGGAACATCTTTTATTCCTCCATTATTCACTGGAGTCAATTAACCTACATGAAAAATATTAATGAACAGCTTTCTTATCTCTATGAGTGTAGATGCATGGGGTATAACTATTAATAAATTCACTATACCATCTACTTTAAAATTACGGGAATATGAACCACAACAAAATGTTGTGATTCTTCACGTATGTACAAGCACTCAAAAAGATTCATATTCTGGGGGCTATATAGAGAACAAATCAGAGAGAAGAAAAACTGCATTGCATCTTTTTATTCAAATGATTACTACTCACCTGATGGCACTGTAAGCACATCGAAATACTCTTTTCGTGATTCTAATTTAAATTCCACATCTAAAATTCAGAAGTTGAAAATAGAGCTCTTACTAGTAAACTAGACTCGCCAAAAACTTCATGTGAGACTAATTTCAGATGTACACTAGACTCGCCAAAAATTTTATTGAAAATATTGCTACTAATAAAAATTCATTTTTGTCTAGTTTGTCGAGTGGGATATGCAAAACATCTACCAGTGTCACAAAATTTGTTAAAAAACATACATCTAGTTGATTATTTTATCATATGAGCACACCTTACATCAAGTGTTCGGTTTGTTCCAAATTTGGGCATACACCATCTTATTGTAAAGGTAAATCAAAACATTCCACATCTCACAAGATTTGTGTTCCCAAACCTCATTAACCAAGTAACCTAGATACATATGGGTTCCCAAACCATGTCTTCATGTTCCTTTAAGTTTTATAAATAACTAGGGTTACATCTATCACGATATGATTTGATTACGTGACTCATGATATTTTGTTTTCAAATCTACTTTAATCTCAAATCATATATTTACAATAACTACTTTGTTTTTCTTGTGTTTTTTGTGTCATATTATTTTATTTTTGTTATGTTTCTTACTTTGTTTTAGAAAAGACATTGTAAAGGCCAATCTAAATGGCCCATTTATTTTCTTTTCCTCTTGTTGTATTAGTCCCACATTGTGTATAAGGGACTCTTCTCTCTTTTTCCTCCTATATATATGCACTCCTACATTGTATTTACATATAAAAGAAGGATATACAAGGTTGATTGTTTTGTTCCTCATTTCTGGTGTGCTTCTCTACATGGTATCAGAGTCATACAGTCCAACCGCCTAAGTCGAGCGGCTTCTCCTGTTTTAACCATCAGTCTTTGCGGTCTTCTACCCGCCGACTATCCGCGCCTCTCCTGCGGCTTCCTTCTACCCGCCCTCTCTTCTCTATCCGTGGAACCACTCCCCTTCCTTCTCTCGTGTGACCTTTTTAAAGCTGTCTTCTGCTACAGCGTGGTGGGCCCCGCCTCGTGCGGTCTTCTCTTCCTACCCGCGGGACTCCTTTTCTTGTCGCGGTGCTCTGACCACGTGTATTTGCGGTTACCCGTGGGACAAGTCTTCTCGTGCGGTCTCTTCTTATCTTGTCGCGGTCTCCTCATCTTTTCTAACCGCTTCCTCTAAACCGCACTCTTCTCACTTTCCTTCTCGCTTCTCTAACCGCGCGGTCTGTTTCGCTGTCCGCGCCTTCTTTGGACTACCCGAGCGGTCTGCTTCGCTGTCCGCGCCTTCTTTAGACTACCCGCGCGGCCTGCTTCTCTCTTCTTCACGCACGTCTTCTTTTCGTGCGGTCTGTCGGCTGTTTATCGCACGGTCTGCCATTGCGACTTCTCTGTTCCTTGCCGCTTGACCGCTTTGTGTGCTCTGTTCGCCACGGGTTGTTCTGTCTGCCGCGGATTGTTCTACTTGCCGAGCGGTCTACCCGCTGCAGCTGTCGTTGTGATCACCTCTTCCTTGCCGCGCGGATTGATTTGCTTGCAGCGCGGTGCCGCTGCGATCTCCTCTTCCTTGTCGCGGCTTGCAGTGTGTTGCAAACTGTGTCTCTTGCCGGCCTCCTATTCTATCGTGTGATTTGCTGGTTTTGTCAGCTAGCTAACCTGTGTAACCGGCTACTATTCATAGATACGTCTACTGTTACTTCTTCTCCTGCAGCAGTGTCTGCTCCGGCTCCTGAACTACGTGACGAGTTACGCATCACTACTATCTCTCTGACAAGAAAGAAGAACTTTGTTGAACGGGTACACTCTGTTCACCGAGTTCTTCAGTCTAAGGGCTCTGTGCATCACTTAACGCATGATGTTCCCGCTACTCCTACTGATGACTGGATTCGTAATGATGGGTGGGTTCAGACGTGGCTTCTCAACTCTCTTGATGATGAACCTTACCGCATGGCCATGTATCACGAGACAGCCAAGGCCATGTGGGACGAGCTTCATTCCCCGTACTCTGACAAGGACAGTCTCCATCACCTGTATGACATCATTACTGGTCTTCAGACTCTTGACACTGGCGATGCTACCGACTTGACTTCATTCGTTGCTCGTTCCAAGACTCTTGTTGAAGCCTGGATTCAGCATCAGCCCCTAACTACGGATCTCACTACCCAACGTGCTCAAAAGAAAGCCGTCGAAATTGCCATGTTGATGTCTCATGTCCCGTCTCATCTTCAGATTATCCGGGCTCAGATCCTCTTGGCTGCAGCAACTCCCTCGTTCTCTGATGTGTGTTCCATGCTGCTAAAGGTGTCACCGCCTCCTGATACTACTGGACCTCCTTCATCGGCCCTTCTCCAGCACTCTTCTGAGCCATTACTACCCCTCCCTCCTCCCACTCGTGGAGTTTGTTCTGGCTCTCGGGGAAGGGGTCGCGGTGGCCGACCACATCCTCAATGTTCTTTTTATGGTAAAGATGGGCACCTTGAGGTGACCTGCTACCGCAAACATGGTCGTCCTCCTCGTCTGACTGCTTCTATTGTTGATCACAGTCCCTCTGCCACTCGTGTTGATCTTGACGACATCCACAGACAGCTCCAGCATCTTCAAGGGCTACTCAGTCACCCGCCTGCCTCTGTTGCCTCCGTCTCCAATGAAGGTATCGCTTGTCTTTTCGCTGGTCCACGCTGGATAATGGATTCAGGTGTTACTCACCATATCACCTCAGTACTTGGGTTCCTCCTATCCTAAGTGTATCACTGTGGCCAATGGCGCTACCGTTCCTGTCTCCGGCTCTGTTGATATCCCTCTGAATTCCTCTATAACTCTCTGTTCGATTCTTCATGTCTCGGGTTCCCCATTTAATTTACTGTCTGTTAGTCGTTTCACTGTTGATTTGAATTGTTCTATCACATTTACCTCTACTTCTTTTATGATGCAGGATCGACGGACGCGGAGTATCATTGATAAAGGACGACTGCACAATGGGCTCTATCTTCTTGATGATTCTCCTGTCATCCTCTCATTAGTCTCCTCCATTGATTGGCATCGACGTCTCGGGCATCCTCCTCCACCAATCCTCAAGAAGGCCCCACCTGATATTTATCTTCCTCCTTTTACGTGTAATTCATGTATTTTGGGAAAACAACATCGTTCATCTTTTCCTCCTCATTGTACTTGGAGCTCTGCTCCTTTTATTTTAGTGCATTCTGATGTTTGGGACCCGTACAAAATATCTAGTATATCTGGCTACCGGTATTTTATCACATTTATTGATGACTATTCTCGGACGACATGGTTATACTTACTACGTGATCGCTCCAAACTTCCCCGTGTGTTTCGGGCTTTTGTTCTTGAAACTCGAACGCAGTTCTCCGCCAACATTAAAACTCTTTGTACCGATAATGCTTGCGAATACACTAGCAATGAGTTTGTCAACATCTACTCTGAATTTGGAATTATTCACCAAACTTCATGTGCCAACACACCGCAGCAAAATATTGTTGTCGAACGTAAAAAAAAGACACCTCTTTAATATTGCTCGCTCCCTCATGATTCAAATGCACGTTCTCAAGGTGTATTTGAATTTTGCTCTTTTGACAACATGTTATCTCATTAACCGTCTCCCTTCTTCCGTTCTACAAAATGTTATCCTATTTAGTCTACTTTTCCCGTCTACTCCGTTGTTCTCTCTCCAGCCTCGCATTTTTGGTTGCACCTGCTATGTTCACACACTTGGTCCGTCATCGGACAAGTTGGATCCTCGGGCAACCAAATACATGTTTGTCGGATACTCCCGTACCCAGAAAGGTTGTGTGTTATTCTCCTACTACCCGCAAGGTGACCGTTTCTACTGACGTTACTTTTCGGGAAGATCAACCATACTTCAACGCCCCAACATCATCTCTATCACAACAACCTTTGCTCAGACCTGTTATTCCTGTTACCTCTCCTCCACCTCCACTTTTGCCCAACCCAGCTCCCGTTCTTCAAAAATCCCCACTTGTTCGTGTCTATACTCGTCTTCCTTCTCGCTCTGTCACCCCGGTGTAATCGGCTTCGACCTCTGACACTCTACAGCCTGATGATCCGATACCGGCCTCAATCGCTCATTCCATGACAAATTATGTGTCTCTACATTGCCTATCTCCGGAGCTTCACATCTTTGCTACATGGTTGTCCTCTGTTCCTGTCCCTAACTCTATGCAGGAGGCTCTTCAACATCCAGGTTGGCGGGCAGCTATGGACGAAGAAATGACAGTCCTCTGGGCTAATCGGACGTGTGATCGGGTTCCTCTTCCTCCAGACCAGACTACGGTGGGGTGTAAATGGGTCTTCGTCATCAAGCATGCTCCTAATAGGACAATTGACCGTCTGAAAGCCCGCCTAGTGGCTCGTGGGTTTACTCAGCAACATGGTCTAGACTATGAAGAAACATTCTCTATAGTGGCCAAGCTCAACACGGTTCGTGTCCTTCTTTTAGTGGTTGTGCATCGTCAATGGCCCTTACATCAACTGGATATCAAGAATATCTTTCTGAATGGTGATCTGCAAGAAACTGTCTATATGCAGCAACCTCCGGGGTTTGAGACCACGGAGGAGTCCCGGGTTTGTCACCTCAAAAAATCGATTTATGGTCTCAAACAATCCCCCGGGCATGGTTCGACAAATTCCGTAGAGCTGTGTGAGAGGTTGGTTTTACTCGGAGCTCGCGAGACTTCTATCTGTTTACTCGACATCACACAACAGGCACTGTACTTCTCTTAGTATATGTCGATAACATCCTAATCACAGGTGATGACTCAAAGGGAATACAAATGATCAAAAAGCACCTGAGCTCAGTGTTTCAAACAAAAGATCTGGGGAACCTCTAATACTTCTTCGGCATTGATATCACAAGACGACCGGATGGTCTTGTCCTATCTCAACGGAAGTACTGTATCGACCTCCTTCAGGATGCCGGTTACTCCGGATGCAAGCCGACCAAAACTCTCATGGATGTCAATTATAAGCTTTGTGTTGGAAGCTCGGATACAGATCTTCTACTCTCAAATCCGAAATACTATTGACGGCTTGTTGGAAAACTAATTTACTTAAGGGTTACAAGACCTGACATATCCTTTGCGGTTGGGGTTGTCAGCAGGTTTATGCACTCTCCTCGGATGTCTCATTTACAGGTTGTCGAACGCATCATGAGATATTTAAAAACAGCTCCTGGTCAAGGGCTGGTATACAAAACCTCTTCTACTTCTATTCCAACTCTGGATGCGTATTCAGATGCAGATTATGCTCGATCCCTGGATGATCGACACTCTACCAGTGGATTTTGTACCTACTTAGGAGGTCATCTTATTAATTGGCGGAGTAAGAAACAAGCTGTAGTTGATAGATCTTCAGCTGAAGCTGAGTACCGCTCAACGGCGTCGATTGTATTCGAGCTTACTTGGCTCGAAAGTCTCCTAGGTGATATGAGAGTAAAACTTTCCTCACCGGCTACCTTACTGATGTAGGGGTAGGCTAGTGGTGCACAAAACCTACAACGCTAGGTGTGAGAGCAAGGGTGACAATAATCCGAACCTACATGCAATGTAATGATCGATGTTTGACAAATAAATTAAAGCAATGTAAATTTTTAGCACCACGCAGATATTTAAATAGAAAACAAATATTTAATTTTAGCAAATTTTATAATGGCCTCCTCCGCTTGGAGGGCTAAAGCAAATCACGCGGAGAATGTCTCCTCCTGCAAATTATTAGTGTATCAACACAAATTTCAACAAACAGGAATCGCGGCAAAATATAACAAATCACTAAATGGAAAATGTCGAATCAAATAATACAATACTACAAAAGCTCACAAAGTAGAGGGTTGAACCGAGGCACTGAACAATTTGAGGTCCAGATGTGTAGATTGGCGATCGAAGGTGGAACCTGTGGCGAGGCGACGGTGGAGGTGGCTGTCCTCGACGGAAAACGGTGAAAACGGACAATAAAACGGTAGATCCGGCCACGTATAAGTAGATCCGGGCCGGGGAGGGGTAGATCCGATGCGTAAGAGCGGATCCGGACAAAAATGGTAATAAAGGTGGAGGAAAACGTCGGAACGAGGGCTGAAATTCTCAGATCTAGCGTGACCTAGAGAATATAGGCTATTTGGTAGTGGATCCACGGAGATTAGGGCTAGGGGAATCGGGGCCGGCGGCGGGAGGCTTGCCGGATGCAGGAAAGGGTACTTGAGGGACTGTGGAAACTTGGATCTAAAGAGAAAATGGTTGCAGGAGGGATTTAGAGGGAGAGGAGGGCTCTGATTAAGTGGGGGATTAGGAGGAGGGCTGGGCGGAAGGCAGATTCTGCCTCAGGCGGTGGAGGTGAGGGATAGGGTGGCCAGATTCAGGGAAGGAAAATAAAAACTATAGCCATGAATAGTGAATTTAATTTATGAACAGTAACTGAAGCTTTTTTTTAGGGATCTGCAGTGGAATTTCAGCCAGCTGTAGGGGGTGTTGTGGGCGGTGAAAGGAAGGTTTTACGGTGGGGAAAAGAAGGCTAGGGTTAGGGGGTATCTTGGGGAGGAAGAAGACCACCTAGGAGTCGTCACCTAGGGTTCCACGGAGTCGGCACCGTGGCTTGATCGCTGAAATCCGAGATTTCTTTTCACCAAATTCTGCAATGTTCCATTCAGCCTCCTACCACTCTTATTTATAATAAAAGAAGCACTATGGCATCCCATTCGACGGCTATGATTGGCCGGCGGGAGATGCCTCAAAATACATGAAATAAAAGTCCAAAAAACATAAAGTAATATAAGATTTTAACTCGCGGCGACGCTTTGGACGCAATCGCGGAGTCCGATCGTTGATCCGGGCACGCCATATATGGAAAGTTGTCAAATCAGCCCCGAACGGGCCCAAAGAGCGTCTTCGTCTTTGCTCCACATCAATCTTCCCGGCTTGAAAGAATTCATCTTCAGATGAATTGGGATCGGAATTCTCTCGCTGATTGTCAGGTACAACTCAAAGAGGTTCACCGGAAGTCGTCCAAGTGTCGTCGGCGGAAGGGTGTCCTCGCCAATCAATTCCCCCTGCCTGAAAAGCTGTCATCTCCGGTGAATGGAGAAGGTCGTGCTGATGTCGAAGTCCAGGGGTGAATCGATCAAGCTCTGTTGTAAGTATCCAAGCGTCAACTATGTCGAGGCGGCCCCGCTAATGTAGCAACTAGCAACAGCGTGACCCATCTGAAGTAGGAACAAGCTGGTGGAATCTAAACTATGTGATGATCTCATCTCTCATCTCTCATCTCTCGAAAAGTGGGTCCCGGTGCGATCGGTGGTGAAACTAGAGAAGACAAGTCCCCAGGTGGGTGGATATCAACAGTAGGTGGACTGGAGTGGCCATCAGACGGTGGTGACGTATGAGGGTGGTAAGGTAACGATAGTGGGGGTGGGGGTGGCTGGGTATCTCCACCGCTCGGGTCCACATACTCATGAGGTTCATAGTATGGAGTAAGATCCTTGACATTAAACACCGGGTAAATTTCCATACTAGCCAGGATATCGAGTCAGTAGGCATTTGTTCCAATGCGACTAATAACAGAGTACGGACTCATTCGCCTAACGCTTAACTTCTTGGCAGGCCCCGAAGGGAGCCTCTCGGGACGGATTCGTATCATTACCCTTTTGCCTTCATTAAATATTCATTCTCGTCTTAGCTTGTCTGCATGGGCTTTATAATTTTCATTGCTTGTTAATATTCGTCGGCGGACCGACTCATGCAACTCATGCAAATGTCGTGTAAAAGACTCAGCAGACTCATGCAGGTAATGCAAATGATGCAAATAAAACACGACAGACACGGTACACTCCTTATAAGAAAATCTAATAATGTCTGAGATGTCTCTCAAATGTGGTGGCCTATCAGGAGGTTCTTTCGGTGGAGTGTTGACAAACTCATCCCGTGTGTGACGAGTGCTCAGATGACCGTGAGAGACAACTATACTCAAATACGGGCTCGTAAAGAGCCAAATGTCTCTCGGGGAACGTGGCGCATCAGGGGGCTCCCCAGGAGGTGTGTAAGAGAAGTCATCACGAAGGAGACAACCACCTGGGTGAAAACTGTGCACACAGACTAGAAGTCGTGACTCTAGAATATGGTGAGCATCCAAGACAAGAAAGAACTCATCGGGTAGTTCAGCGGGTGGCGTGTCTCAAAACTCATCCAGAGTGTGAGGTGTCATAAAGTAGGTCCTCACAATATGAGTATGCTCAAGTGAACTCACGGTAGGCCCTACATATGTCATGCTCCACTCAAGGTCCCTTCTCTGGGACAAGGCCAGAGATGATAATGAAAGAGGCGTCATACCTGAGTGGCTTACCCGAGTCTCATCCTCACCAAGATGTGGCGGATCAACATGAGGCTCAACAGGGGGCTCGTCATAGGGCTCATCGCTAAGGTCAAGGTCCTCCCAATGAGTACCATCGAAAGGGGTAGTGCCCCCGTGCATGGGTGACATAGCCACTACGAGATCAACATCATGCTCCGAGCTCTCGGCCGTACCGTGGCTCAGGGTAATGCCAAGGGAAAAGCGACATAGACCTACGCTCAAGAATGGGTCTGTGGGTGCAGTGTCAAGACATGAGTCTAGGGTATGAGTGTTAATCAACCCCGGACATGCCAAAAGTGGAGGCGTGGGTGAGGGGCACAACATTACAGACTCAATAGGTCGCTCCGGCTCATTCTCCGTCAGAGTCACAAGAGACGTCAGAAATAAGAGATAGATCACTCACGGGGCTAAGCATATCGCTGGGGTGAGAGCAATCTGTATCGGATATCACTTCCGTCGAGGGTGACAGGACAGTGGTAGGCATCGTGGTGACCTCAGTATGAGAAGGACTCGTACTGCGGAGGTCAAGGTGAGGTCCAACCGACCAGCTCTGGCGGATCTCAAAAACTGTTCGTAATGAAGGGCAAGCCGGTACGTCTGCTCGAGGGACTTCGAGCTATGATAAACCACCTTAGTACGGATGTCAGATCGAAGCCCAGATCGAAATCTGCAAGTGGTCATGGCTGAATCCTCTTGGATATCGCTCCTCACAACTAACTCATCAAAACAATCTCTGTACTCAGCGACAGACATGGATTCTTACTGAAGGGAAAATAATTGGTCGAACAAGCGACTCCGATATGATGAAGGTAGGTACCTGTGACACAATGTACGCTTCATGTCCATCTAACTAGTAATGCGACGAAGACGTTCTCGCTCGCGGGTCCTCTCAACGCTAGCCCAATATGCCCTCTCCTGATCTAAAAGTCTAAGTTTCGCAAACTTAACGCGACGCTCACCGAATAACTCAAAATGATCAAGATAATACTCAATATCCATGAGCCAATAACTAAAAGACTCGGGACTCGATGACCCGTCAAAGGAAGGAAAAACTGTACGAAACTGACTCTCAAGATCTCTCTCAAAGTGACGATCCTCATAATAGTCATCCCTAAGGTAATCGGGTCGAGTCGAAGGATCAACGCAATCCGCTCGCGTGCAAGGATATGAACGACGACAATCATCATGCTGATCGTCTCTGACATAGTGAGGTTGTGTCGATGGATTGACACGATCTCGGAAATTGGTGTGCCGCAGACGATAATAATCATCGTGATAACGTGAGGATTTCTCTGAAGTCGCTCTATGAGAATGGGTATAGGCGGACTCAGAATCTCTCAAGAGAGGAGAGGAACGACGCCGATAATTAGTCATGGATGAACTTAAAGCTTCTATATGACATACCACTACATATATAAATGGCCTAACCTCCCTCTGATACCAAAAATGATGTAGGGGTAGGCTAGTGGTGCACAAAACCTACAACGCTAGGTGTGAGTGCAAGGGTGACACACTAATCCGAACATACATGCAATGTAATGATCGATGTTTGACGAATAAATTAAAGCAATATAAATTTTTAGGACCACGCAAATATTTAAATAGAAATCAAATATTTAATTTTAGCAAATTTTATAATGGCTTCCTCCGCTTGGAGGGCCAAAGCAAAGCGTGCGGAGAATGTATCCTCCTGCAAATTATTAGTGTATCAACAAACTTCTACAAACAGGAATCGCGGCAAAATATAACAAATCACTAAATGGAAAATGTCGAATCAAATAATACAATACTACAAAAGCTCACAAAGTAGAGGGCTGAACCGAGGCACTGAAGAATTTGAGGTCTGGATGTGTAGATCGGCGATCGAAGGTAGAACCGGTGGCGAGGCGACGGTGGCGGTGGCTGTCCACGACGGAAAACGGTGAAAACGGACAATAAAACGGTAGATTCGGTCACGTATAAGTAGATCCGAGCCAGGGAGGGGTAGATCTGATGCATAAGAGCGGATCCCTTAGTTATTAAAGGCGCAAGGCGCACCAAGGCGCAAAAGAGTCTTGGAGCCTAGGCACAAGGCTCAAGGCGCAGGCGCGCGCCCGAAGAAGGCAAGGCGCAACCACATTCATTTTAAATAATCAGCATCAAACATCAATTCATCTTTTTGAACAGATTCTTTATATATTCCACTCATTAGTCATTCATTACTATCATTTATATCTCTTAAAAAAAATCAAAATGGTCTCTTGAATCATATCTAAGTCTCAACGATCGATTATATTTCAAGAACACTAAATTGTATAAAAATTAATGAGTTCTTACATCATTTTTTTCATTATTTTAAAAACAAAAGGTTTACATCAAAAATCGCATTCATGTGCGCCTTTAATGTCCAAAGGCGCAAAAAAGGCGCACGAAGGCGCAAACCTCTGAGCCTGGTGAGCCTGGAGCCTTAGGCGCGCCTGAGGCGCGCCTTTAACAACATAGGCGGATCCGGACAAAAATGGTAATAAGGGTGGAGGAAAACGTCAGAACGAGGGCTGAAATTCTCAGATCTAGCGTGATCTAGAGAATAGAGGCTATTTGGTAGTGGATCCATGGAGAATAGGGCTAGGGGAATCGGGGCCGGCGGAGGGAGGCTTGCCGGATGCAGGAAAGGGTACTTGAGGGATTGTGGAAACTTGGATCTGAAGAGAAAATGGTTGCAGGAGGGGTTTAGAGGGAGAGGAGTGCTCCGATTAAGTGGGGGATTAGGTGGAGGGCTGGGCGGAAGGCAGGTTCTGCCTCGAGCGGTGGAGGTGAGGGATAGGGTGGCCGGATTCAGGGAAGGAAAATAAAAACTATAGCCATGAATAGTGAATTTAATTTATGAACAGTAACTGAAGGTTTTTTTTGAGGGGTCTGCAGTGGAATTTCAGCCGGCTGTAGGGGGTGCTGTGGGCGGTGAAAGGAAGGTTTTACGGTGGGGAAAAGGAGGCTAGGGTTAGGGGGTACCTTGGGGAGGAAGAAGACCACCTATGAGTCGTCACCTAGGGTTCCACAGAGTCGGCACCGTGGCTTGATTGCTGGAATCCGGGATTTCTTTTCACCAAATTCTGCAATGTTCAATTCAGCCTCCTACCACTCTTATTTATAATAAAAGAAGCACTAGGGCATCCCATTCGACGGCTATGATTGTCTGACGGGAGATTCCTCAAAATACATAAAATAAAAGTCCAAAAAACATAAAGTAATATAAGATTTTAACTCGCGGAGACGCTCCGGACGCAATCGCGGAGTCCGATCATCGATTCGGGCACGTCATATGGAAAGTTGTCAAATCATCCCCGAACGGGCCCAAAGCGCGTCCTTGTCTCTGCTCCGCATCACTTACTCTGTGACAGTCAAGCTGCTATACACAGCTAAGAATCTGGTCTTCCACGAAATAACAAAACACATTGAAGTTGATTGTCACTTCATTCGAGAGAAAATTCAAATGAAGAAACTAGAGTTGAGACATGTTCCGGCTACTGACCAAGTTGTTGATCTTCTCACAAAGGCCCTTCCCAGTACTCTATTTTATAAGTTCTTGTCGAAGCTTGGTGCCTACGACTTGTATGCTTCAGCTTGCGGGGAGGGTCAGAAAAGACATTGTAAAGGCCCATCTAAATGGTCCATTTATTTTCTTTTTCTCTTGTTGTATTAGTCTCACGTTGTGTATAAGGGACTCATCTCTCTTTTTCCACCTATATATATGTACTCATACATTATATTTACATATAGAAGAAGGATATACAAGGTTGATTGTTTTGTTCCTCATTTTTGGTGTACTTCTCGACACTTTGTGATAAGTTTTTTTTTAGTATCACAAGTTATCTCAAACCTCAAATACACCATGATAAAAATGCTAGAACATATTACCTTTACATGATTTTGGCTCCTCTTTGCATAAGTATCGTTGGGCAGTAGCCTCTACCGACAGTGATAGCCTACAGGAACAATTGTTTCTGAGCAGCGATCTACCCACTCTTTATCACCTATGAAATATAAAGCCTAAAATGGCTAGCTCTATGATGATAGCCTACTGTTTCATGCATTAATGAACTTGTTTGCTGAGCACGGATATGCAGTTATTCTAGCGGCAAAACTAAAGAAAAATTACATAATGCATGATAAATTAGACTTAACTATTCAAGGTAATAAAAACAATTGCGTTGAAGTATAGCTGACTGCAGGTTTTCTGGTGCTACGGCCAACGATATCTCCTACCGCGCGGCGATGACTCCCAAAAACCCAAAGCTAATAAATTTAATATTTATATCATCCATTTTAAACAAAAAAAACTAACTGCAATAAAACGTCTTGTTGATCACTCCCGGTGGCAACTGGACTCTCCTGCGGATCTCCATCGTGGAAACTGTTGATAGATCTCAGAACGATCATCATCATCTGAGTCTCTCCACAACCAGTCCTCCATAGAGATAGTTATATTGAAAGCTTGCGCATCAGGAAGCACAACATCTTCTCCACCATGCTCTATTTCTTTAGGGACAGTTGGACCCCAAGCTGACAGTTGGACCGCACGGCCAAGTTCTTTTCTCTTATTTGCACAGCATGTTACCTCTCAGCTCTGTTTGGTTCTCCTGTAGCCTAGGCAGCCTGTAAATTTAGGCCATGCCCATTCGGGCAGCCCCCCTGATCTTATAAATAGGGGGTAACAGTACCCATAAGGCACACTGATTTGAATCTCCAAGCTCGCCACCTGTGAAAGCGGTCTCGAATCTAGTGCCTTAGCAAACTCTTGTTTGCCTGCTAGCTTCTTTTTTCTTCCCCTTGTAACTACATTCTTTGCAATCAATAAATTGCTCGCCGCAAGTGGTATTCGCCACGGAGGGTAAGCCTGATCTTGTCAATCGCCAGCCCTCTCTTTTCTACGCATTTTCAGTCGATAGTGATCGACAGCTCGTAGTCTCTCCTCCCCTCTGATTCCATGGTTATCAGGATCGCGATCCTATGATCCAGATTTTGTAAATCGATCTGGATCTTACCTAGGATCTAAATCGACACATCTACGACTGGGATCGCGATCCGGATCTTAGGATCTTTAGGATCGCGATCCAGACCCGATTCTACCGGTCTGGCCAAAGGTAACTATAAATATGTCCAACCCTATTCCCACCCCATTCAACCGGTCCAACGGCCATAACCCATTGTTTAACCTTATCCCAATCCCGCCTCATACTCCATCACAAAATCATATCATGTTGTTTTACCGTATCCCAAGTGTCGATTGCTGACTGCAAACTGAGGCCAAGAGAAACTTCTTCGGTCGCTTTCAGTCAAGATTTGTTTTTATTGTTAGTAAACATTTAGTGTCTTACCTGAAACCGAAATTGAGCTTAATATGATATTAACATTTTGATTTAATTATTCAAAAAAAATTAATATAGTTATTTACATATTACTCGATTTATTGATTTTTTTTGTTAATTGAGCATGAAATTTAATGATACAAAATTCAATTTTATTTTTTTAGTCTTAATTTAAGAATGTTGGAGGGTCTTGCGATCCTCGATCCGATCCAACCTCAAAACGATCTCACCTAGGATCTCGATCCTGACAACCTTGTTTGATTCCCCACAGAGTGAAATTGTGGAGGTGTAGTTTTTGCATCAACACAATTGTTACGCCACTATCCCAAGATTATATACCCCGCCCCCTCCCCGCCTCAAAAAACAAAGGTCTGGGCGAGAGGGACAGTATGGTGTTCGAGTGATAAGCAGCCTCCAGCTGCTCAAAATCTGATTGTGCGTGAAGAGAATGCCTAAATGATTTGTCACCTTTTCATGTAAATGATGGAGTATATATAAAATTTTGGGGAGCTTACCTGATGAGCTCCAGTCGAGCAGCTTCGCATTTTTACAAGCAACACAAAATAGGAAGCCACTCGTCAGGAGCCCGCGCAGGAGGTCATTATTGAGACCTCGAGGATCAAACTGATGTCGCATTCTGAGATGATTTGTGGTCCCACATAAGGAACTATGTGAGACTCCTCACGGTTGGACGAGACTTCTCCCAGGGTCACACGAGACCACTGGGCTAGACCTTCAACAGTCTTTCGTCTTGATCTTCCTCTTCCAATCCTTGCGCACAAGCCAGAATTAGGGCGTACACAATGGGCAGCCTATAATGCCCAAGTTGGGACTAGGAAATGGTCCAAGTTGGTCTAATCTAACTTCCCCAACCAATACATTTTTAAGTCTACTGGAAGTAGGTGGTAACGAATGTGTCAAAGGGTCCAGGAGACGACCTAGCAAGTCTCAGAAGACAACATGGCAAATCAAGGAGACAGTTGGGTGGCCACACATAAGCTCTAAAAGATCTCTTTAATGCATCGTCATGTGGTCATCATGGTCCACACTTCCCACAGTATCGTCTAGAAATTTTTCTTGTGAGACCACATTGCTAAGACCTTCTTGGTGCCAAAATTCACACCTCCACGTCACCTTACATAGCCCTTGACACTGATCATTCTCTAGGCCGACAGATCTTGGAAGTACAAGATCGGTTCAATTATATGTTCAAATTCGTAAGTCACGCTAATGTCATGAATCAAATATTCTAGACTGGATAAGGAGAAATTTGTATTAAAGTTAATCAATTTTCTTTCTTATTTATGGTTGGGCTGATAATCTTTAGTTTGATTTACCTCCATTGTGATCTTACAATAATGGTAACACTTTTCTTTTTCATAATGTTAAAAGTATCTCCTAGCTTTATTTAGTAATTAACTTAAAATAAAATTAGCTTATATCAATTTAAACTCATTGTATGCCAAACATATGCTATATAAAAACCATAAATTTTTGCTATCAAACTTATAAATATCCAGAATATATTACACATATGTCACATACTCATTTTCTATTAGCTTATTTTGACCAAAATTTTTGATAATATTAATGAAGAAGTGTATATTGATTGTAGCTCTCATTTTGCTAATTAATCGCATATCTATGTTGGAAACTTATTATAAATAAGAGGTTGAGCACAAAAAAGAAAGTTTACCTTGGATCCATAAATGGCCTCATATCAAGAGTCTCTTGGAATCTAACATGGCCACTCAATTTAGATATGCGCCCACGACCATCTTGACTAAATCTTTTCAAATGGATTGTTAGAATAGGTGGAATTCGGTCAATTAGGATCCTTTTTGTTGCATCCCTCTTGACCATCTTGATTACCTCACCTTTATTTTCTTTAGGTGGATGAGCATTGCCAGACTTTAAACAATTCTTCCTCCGTCGAGTAACTTCTTGGGAGTTTTCTTCGCTAGATTTTTGGAGTGCTGCATTTGTACAAGACTGCCAACTATGAGAGGTATTTTCTGGTTCTTTAGCATCATTTCCAGCACTGCTTCGATCATTTATGTCATTGAAGGTACCCTCTCCATCCTGTATCGGACTGTTTACAGCAGCTGGAGAACTAGAAAATTCGTGAGATGTCTCTGAATCCAGCATTTCTTTGTCAAGTACATCAAAAGGACAAGCTAAACTGCTGCAAGGAGCAGTCTCTGCAAAATGTAAGTTTTCAATGCTGCTGCTTTCTTCATTATAATGAGATCCTTCAGCTTGTGTAATTGGTTTCTGGGAGGTATTGATTACCACAACTTGATTAAAATGATCTTCCGCCAGAGTGGTATTTTCGGCTGAAGATGCTGATTTTCCATTATCTAAAACTTTCTCAATGGCAGAATCCCAATGGGAGTTGGACGCGAACCTATTACTTCGGAATTCATCTTGATTCACCATTGACTTCACCGTTACAGGCTGATCAGAAACTTTAGCAGCTTGAAGTTTGCTTGATCGAAGTTCCCTATTCTCTTGCAGCAACATCTTAGAGCAGTGCTCGCAATACCATGCTTGTTCATCAGAAAGAAGCTCTGGTTTAGTAAATAAGGCAAGACAGCTATAAATTGACACTGGAGCATTTGTATCATCAACTTCTTTCAGAGTAGATTCACTTATGTTTCCGTTCCAGAGCGTTATGTCCATATCTTCACTAATAATGGTATCTTCCTTTAAATCAGAAGTAACCTCGGGTTCATTAAATAGGTCACCAAAGCCCTCAAAATCATCTTCCACTTGTTTGCATGTGGAGTTTGCAGCAGAAGATACACTTATAAAGTTATCAATGTGATTTGAGGCATCAGGATCCTGTATAAATGATGTTCTATTATTTACATTCAGGCCAATAAAAGCATGTTCCTGCTCCGTGTATGGGAGCAATATTACACCGGGAACAGGAAAACAAGAATCCGGGACTTCATCTTTACAAGATCTCTCCACAGATGTATCCAAGAAAACGGTCAGATCATTAGAACAATCAGCAGTACAAAATTCAGATAAAGATTGCGCATTACACCCAGTCTGATTATGAAATTCTGAAATAGATTGTGCATTTGTCTCGGTCTCTTTATACAATTCAGAAACATAATGTCCATTCTTCTTTATCTCACTTGCATGATTGCTCAAAGAACATTGACTTACAGAAGCTTCAAGTTCATGAGGACCGAAGTTATTGCAATTTGGGGGCTCACCACCAAGATAGTCCATCCATGTATATTCCGGGGCTTCAGAACTATTAGCATGTGTTTTATTGAGTACAACTATTCCTGATTCACTGCATTCTGAGGGCTGTGCATCGTTTTCTACTTTCGGACTCACACTCATGGTAGATACCTGAACAACAGCCGTTTCTCTAAAACACCGTGTTTTGTTTTTATCCCTTTGGTTAGACTTTTTTGAAGGAAGCTTTTTTGATGGAGGTTTCCTTGAAGGAACTGGCAGCGAGAGATCCAGGAAAGGCTCATTAACCACTGAAGTATGCCCGCATTCCATGCAAGACACAGTGCTCGATAGACATCCACCAAAGATGGAATCAACTAAAGTAGCGCTTGTTTCCACATTTATCTTCCCTTGGTCCTTAGAGAACTCTGATGTCTTCCGTGTATTTGTTTCCTCCATTTGCAACCCATCAAGCAGGTAGCGGAGCAATTCATGGCTGTCTTGTTGCTGGTAACCCCTGAACTGTGGTGCTTTAGCACATATACACCCAAAAAGAGCTTTAGGATTTACGACGACACCCTTAGAGTCTGCACTTCTACTTGTTTCTATGAAAAGCATCCTAAGCGCCATAAAAAGAGGACCAACGGGCCTATCCAAACAAAACAAAGCATCTCGCAAAAGATCCATAGCGAAGAAATTTTGCATGACACTGTTAAAAAAGCAAGTGTTCCCAAGATTTGAAAGCCCTCTAACTTTGTACCCTTTTAATTTCTCTGAATTTAAGGTCCCAAGTGCATTGCCACTCATATTCAAAATCCCATCATTTATGGTTTCCTCAGTATCTTCTGTTATTACTTCCTGTGGTAACTGAATAGGAAAAGAAGAAGAACAAGAATAACACCAGCTGATGAGTGGGTTGTCAGCACGAACTGCGCACTGATGACGCTCCTGTTTCCCATGTCGCCGAGCATGGCCATAAGGCTCTAAAATACTCACTTCACCTCCACAGAAATATTGACCACAATCCAAGCAAACCCACATGAATTTTTTATTCGATTTTGCATCAGCAGCTCTTGTCCCAAGACCCTTCCTCTTGGGGTTCTTTCCTTTTTCCTTCCCCCCTCTCCTGCAATGCTCACAGGCCACAACATCCATTGAAGAGGGCCGGATTTTAAGTAGAATCCAGTTCAATTCAATAGTGCTTTTAGCACAATGATTGCACGCCCCCTTGTCTCTATCACCATTAGTGACAGAACCAATGTTCGGACTAGAGCCCTCAAGAACTGATTTTGGGGATCCAGCAGGAGCACGGTGTTTGACATTACCAGGGTATGGAGCCTTCTTCTTTATTTTTTTTCCCATCAGTTTTTCTCAGGGAATGCAATGAATATATGAAAACAAAAAAGATGTGCAATCAGCAACTGAGAAGAAAGTTGCAAAATGAACCAATACCCAAAGGAGCAAAGAAGTCAAAAGGAAATTTTTCAGAAGTAGCTAAACTGTTCTAGCCAAGATTTACGAAACCTCTGAAATCTCTACTGAAGAACTCAGATCGTTCGTTATCTTTCCTGGAATTACGAACGATATTTAGGTTATGAGCAGGCAAAACAATCAAAACCAAATGCATATTTGTAAACATAACGGATGCAATCTACAATAGAACGGAAGTCTTTTTAGTTTTCTTCTACCTGATTCGGGTAAAAAAATGTAGGATCTGAGGAGTCCAGAGATGAGAATTGAGAATGGAAGAAGAGCTCCGAGACGCACGCGACCGGGCCCCTGGAAAGGGTTTATCTATCCGCAGCCATGGCCCGGCTCGGGGCCGCGGGGGGAACCAGAGAAGTTGCCTTTGAAACATAATTAACCTTTAATTGTCTTAATAGTCAACACTTCGGGCGTGTTTGGGAGGATTTTTTTTAGGTACGTTTAACGCATGTATTAATGCGTGCGAGATTAAATACCCTCTTTTATTTTTGTGAAGGGTCTACATCTTCATTTTGAAACGCCTCTTCCCCTTTTTCCTCCTCCGGCGCCCTTGCATTCGGACGAACTCGCCGCCCTGCATTTCGACGATAACGTCGGTGAGCTCGACGCAGTGAGCGCCCTCGTTCCTCAGCCCCTTAAAGTGGAAAAAGGTAATCTTCCGGCGGAGCATTGTTCCCCCTTCTTTTTTGTCTGGTTCTGTATTGAAACTGTCATTTTAACGATTTCCAACTTGTTCTTTCTCCTCTACCTTCCTTTTAGCATTTTGTCGGTTTTAAACCTATATCGTTCTCGTATTTAGCCGTAGTAAACTGCTGTGAACTATAGATACAGATCAAATATAGTCGTAAAAGGCTAAACTAGATACAGATCAAATACCTGTACCAACGATTTTAATCTTATTTTTTCTCCTCTACGTTCTTCCATTTAGCATTTTTAGGTTTTAAACCTACATCATTCCAGTATATACCTGCAGTGAAGTTATGTGAACTATAGATACAAATCAAATATGATTGTAAAAGGTTTTACTAGACTCACTTCTTCTGACTAGAGTGACTAAGGATACAGCCATATTTATTTTTGCATTGCATTATTATTTAGTTTGCATACGGCTCTATAAGTGTTATGTACAACCATATTGGTACAAAACAGTCCGTAATTTTGTTGAATTTATTTGTAAAACCTGATATAATTTAAAGGTTGGAATTTTTAGCCTACAGCCGGATAATGGAAAACTGCACTACAATGTTTTTTGTATGAAATATGGTCTTATAATTGTTCTGTGCAGTCGTATTAAGTACAGTTATGGTCGTAATTATTTGTACTCTCTGAATCTAAATAGCTTTATTCGGATCTTTGGGAGTTAAAATATATCTTGTATATTGCATGTTTGCAGATGACAGGTTCCACGACACTTAATTGTTGATATGTTGTTTCCGCTTTCAAGGAAAGAGCAAAACTCATACTAAATTTTCTGAATGAAAGTTCGCAACATGATTTACATGATGCTGAAATTCTTTAGCTCTTTCAAATACCAAACCTTATTCAAAATATATCTCTTCTGACGGCATTAATTAGAGCATACTCTCCAAGGCATAGAGCTTTCCAATTAGGAAAGGTATATAAGAGGATGACAATCAACCAAGTTGTATTAATGTTTGGTTTACTCAACAAAGGTCTTTCATTCAACTTTATTCGGACCCCTTTAGCTAATTATGAACAAAAAAATGTTATTTGAACTTCTACGCCTTTTTGAAGCACAATCTGTTATTGTGCTCGAAGCATCCTGTGTGGCCGTCAAGTTTGGAACGATCTTCACGCTGTTCCCAGTAGAGGTATTTATAGGCGTAACCCTAAATCCCCGATAATGGATTATTGGATGTCTAACGGATCCAAACCGAACTCAATAAGCACCTGTTACCATTATATCAATATACTTCAACAATTTTCTCATATATTGTATATAAATGATAGCATAAAATAGTTCACTTAAAACAAGAATTAATAACAATAAACATGAGTTTTTCAAAAACGATGAGTTTTAGAGTATACATAAATCTAAACTCAAATACATGGTTCCAAACATAATAGTAAATAAAACTGAAAACTCAAACTGATGACTGATCTCTGGTCTACACAAGCAACAGATCATTGCCATGAAGGTTAAAATTAACTTTCTCTCCATCATTCTCCTTTTGATTTGCAAGTAGTTACAATATGAATGTCATGAGACAAATCTCTATGAATTTAAACATTTGGTTTCAAAGATAAAGTGATTAGTTTTATCAGTAAAAAAACGCAATACTTTAACTAGGAAGAAAAAATAACAAATCGGCATATTTATCTAATTTACAAAAAAATAAAAAATTGATTTCATAGAATCAAACTATGTTCCTTCGATTATTAAGATTATTATTAGTCGTTTCACAATTGTGTTATACCATCAAGTTTGGAATGATACAACAAGTTGTGATCATTATATCATCAAGTTTGGAATGATATAATTAATAATTATAATATCAGGACACATATCAGCAACGTCAGTATTCTTTTTTGAAATGATACTCAAATCAACCTTTGAATAAAAATATTTGTGTAAGTCATCAAGTTTGAAATGCCTGATAACTATTCATCTCTAGCTTTCATTAGATAGCATCTGAAATACTTCAGTGTACTCACTCTAGATACTTGAATGTAAGCAGACTACGGTTCTAAAATTTAAAATATAAGCAAGGTATTAAGTCCTACTAAATGGACTTTAATCTTATCTCTTTCGATATTTTAGTTGTTAGAAACTTACATAAGCCCTTTGTAAGGATATCTGATATATTATCTTTTGATCTTACGTTCAATATGGAGATTATCCGCTTACTAGTGAAATAGGTCAACTATGTCTGTTTCATCCTTAGTTTTCTTCGCTTTCCATTGAATAATCTATTTGTTGCAATGATCTTTGTGGCTTGATTGTCACAAAAGATCGAAATATAGTACATTTTCAGACTCATCATTGGAATGTACATTATCAGATCTCTTATCCACTTTACTTCTTCTCATGCTGAGACGAGAGCATACAGCTTTGATTCCATAGAGGAAAGTACAATGTACATCTGCCTTTTTGACTTCCAAGCTACTACTGCTCCTCCTGATGTAAACACAAAACCACTAGTGGATTTACTATCAGCAATTTCTGAGCACCATGAAGTGTCAGAATACCCCTCAAGTACAGGAGAATGTCTACTGTAACATAAAGCATACTTCTCAGTGTACTTTAAGTATCACATTAGCCTTTCTAAGGCATCTTAGTGGTACTTCCTAGGATTACTCATAAATTTACTTAAAATACCGACCGTAAAAGCTATGTCAAGTCTAGTATAGGTTATACTATACATGAGACTTTTTATGAGTTTAGAATAATCTAACTGTCTAACAGATGAACATTTATTAGGTTTCAGTTTATTATTATAATCATATGAAGTCTTAATCTTTTTGCTCGTATCGTGTAACACCCCTATCCGTCGCATAGCATATAGCAGTAGGTCCGGCCGGGGCCCGACGCCATATACTACGGACAGACCGGTTGGTTACGCGTTGAAACCATTCAACCAATCACAACGTCCTACACAACACCTAGCGGAAGCAATTTATTAGAGTTGCAAAGAATAAAGAACCCTGCCAAGCATGAATGTCCACTACTCAAACCCATAGGAATGTATAATATACAAAACGGAAGAAATAGCCTTAAGGCTTTACAAAAGTGTTTGCTTAACAAGATAGCGTCTTTCATACATCGGCGCGCAGGCCGGCCACACATGAGTACAAGAGGTAAAACACTCAAAACAAGGCCTTCGAGGGCCAGCACAGCAACTTGGGTTTTAGCCCGCTAATTACCTCTCAGCTCCTCAGCACCTGCAAGCAACAACCCACCGCACGGTGGTAAACAAAGGCAACGGTCAGCAATGCTGACCAAATTATAACGATTCCGCCCCCAAATCGGGGCGGCAAAGCTTCTTCCCTGCACTTGTTAGCAAAACACGCAACACAGCCAAACAAGCATCTCAACATAGGTGCACGCTCTCACGGCCGTACACCCCGTGCTCTCAGGGCACTTACTCGGCGAAGCCAGTCCGAACCCCGTCCGGTCCTCGACTCCACCACCACCCCCAGGATGGCAATCTTTGTGAGCATTTAGTCTTCTCAGCCGCAGCCTAGACTCGATCTCCAAATCTCAGTAAGTCCCACGTAAACTTTAGATCGCTTTAACCGAGCAGGTGGAGCGGGTAGAGGGCTACTAGTCCGTTGCTCACTCCGCCACTGCCATTTGGCCCTTTGGCGCGGACTAAGCTTTCCCCAGTCCCAAATAACGATCAAACACGGTACTTAGCCCCGCTAAGTACCCGGTTGGCTCCCAGGCCACCGATATGACAGAACTACATTTCCGTCCAAGATTTCCGGGTGCACCTCGGGTTTCATCCCCAAGGCTCCCTGCCGCAATCAAACATGATACATAGCCCCGCTATGTTCCCGGCTGGCACCCAGGCCACCGAGATGGCAGAACTTCGTTTCCGCCCAGATTTCCGGGTGCACCTCGGGGTTAATCCCCAAGATTCCCTGATGCATTCTACCGCATAGCAACCCGAAAACAACCACAACGCTCGGAGTCTTCTCCGGCTAAAATATGCATAACAAAACATCACCGATCCGGAACACACGTCCGGGTAGGCTTCACACAACATGCCTATGTCCGTACTACGATTCCGGACTCTAACAAGGGGGACTTTACATATCTACCCCAAGGAATACCACGATCTCGCCGCACACTCGCGGGAGAGGGGTTTTCCCATGCAAAGGAAGAAGAGCTTCACATGCTCAAGAAGAGAATCGTTACCCTCGTAGATTTCCGTGTGCCCTCCATGAAGATGTAGACGGATGGAAAGCTTCGCCTCGCCCTTGCCTTCGAGGATCCGGACTCGGATCGCGAGTCGGTGCTCCGCCGGCGGCCGGAACTTTGCTCCTCCTCCTCTTGGCTCTCACCTCTCTCTAAGAGTTTAGAAAGAGAAAGGTAGGGTTGAAATGAGGGAATTCAGCCCCAAACTCAACCCTAATACCCCCTGGGTTAACCCACAGCCGTTAGATCCAACATAAAAGATCCGGACGGCCCGGATTCAACCCAAAAAATCAGTTACGCCGATCGACACGGGTCCTGACACGGCCGTGTGCCACGGGCCGTGTTACCTGGAGCTTCAGGAACGATCGTCGGGCTTCATGAACACGGCTTCGAACACGGCCGTGTTCGAGGCCGTGTGCCCCACGCACGGCTTGAGACACGGCCGTGTGTCTCAGGCCGTGTCCTTCTCTGACTCGAGACTGCACAAAACCACACTAGACCACTGAACACGGGTAGGCACACGGCCGTGTGCCCCTGTTCAGACCTCCAAAAGTGCTGTTTGATCGCCCCGCGATCAACTCCGAGGTTGGGGTCTTACAACTCCCTCCCCCTTAAGAGAATTTCGTCCCGAAATTAAGAACAGAGACTTAACTCAAAACAGTACCTGAGCGGAACAATTCCGGGTACTCCACGAGCATAGACTGCTCCCGTTCCCAAGAGAGCCCCTCACACCCGCAATTATTCCCACTGGACCTTAACCATCCGGATCTCCTTGTTACGGAGTCTCTTGACCTCCACAACTTCGATACGAATGGGCTTGACCTTAGTCGTCAACCCCTCGTCTACCGGCACTTGGTCAACCGCGATCACCTGCGAAGACTCTTGCACCGCCTTCCGCACACAGAAATGTGGAACACATCATGTAATCCACTCAATTTCTCCGATAACCTCAAACGGTACGCAGCTTCGCCGACTCGCTCCAGAACCTCAAAAGGTCCAAGGTATCTTGGGCTCAACTCCTTCAAGCATCTCACCCGCGAAACCCCCCTTGAACGGCTTCACTTTAAGGCATACTCAATCGCCTACCGCGAACTCCACGTTCCGGTGCTTGGCATTGTGATACTTCGCCTGCCGGTCTTGAGCGATCAACAAGCGCCCCCGAATGATCCGCACTAACGAGGTAGCACTCTCCACCTCCAGCTTCTTGTACAACCTTGCCTCACCCGTTTTTAACCAGGATAACGGCGTGCGACATTTTCTACCATATAGGGCCTCAAAGGGCGCCATTTAGATACTCGCCTGGTAGCTATTGTTGTACGAGAATTCCACTAAAACAGGTGGTCCTCCCAAAACTTCCCGAAGTCTAGAACACACATGCGGAGCATGTCCTCCAGCATTTATTGACCCTCTCGGTTTGCCCATCCGTCTGCGGATGGAAAGCCGTGCTGAACTTTAGCTTTGTTCCCAGCATCTACTGCACTAACCTCCAAACATTTGACATGAACCGCCCATCGCGATCACTCACAATACTACGGGGCACACCATGCAGTCTAACAATATTGACAACATACAACTTTGCCAACTTCTCCACCGAGTCATCCTTCCTATGCGGAATGAAGTGCGACACTAGTGTCACCACAACTATGATCACACAAACGGCGTCGTTAATTCACTGTGAATTTGGCAAACCATGCCCACAGTCCAGTCGAACTTCTATTCCGAACTAGGCATGGATTCAAGAATTCCCCGGCACTTGGCACTCTGCCTTCACTAAGGCGTAAGGCTGGCACTTTGCCACCTATGGTGCCACGACCTTCTAAAGTTCTGGCCACCAGAGCACTTCTTTAGATATCGGCACAACTTCGTGCCACTTAAGCGAGTTGAGTACTCGATATGACGTATCACAACTCCACCAACAGATTATCCATGCTTGGGCCGCACAAACAATGGACTTACCTTGGTAGCCCACCTACAACCGTCGATTCGGGATCTCGACCCATCGAGCCGCACTTATGATTTCCTTCATGCAGCTACACATCGCCGTGTGCATGATAAATCTTGAACATATAGTCCCCCAGGAACTCCTTTCACCTCCGCTGCCTCAAGATCAGGTCCTATTGATCCAACAGATATTTCAGGCTCTTGAGGTCGGTATGAATATCGACCTAACGTCATACGAGTAGCGCCTCCACAGCTTAAGCGCAAATATCACGGCCGCCAACTCCCAGTCGCGGACCGAATAATTCCTTTCATGCACCTTTAGCTGACGCGAACCATAGGCTATCAAGTTCCCATGCTGCAACAGCACGCAGCCCAAACCACTACCCGAAGCATCACTAAGAACCTCGAAGCCCTCGGTCCCACACTGCGAACTAAGCACTGGCGACGTGGCCAACCGACTCTTCAGCTCTTCAAAAGCTTGCGCACCCTCAAGCGCCCACACAAAACTCTGATCTTTCCTTGTCAAAGTCGTGAGAGGTAGCGCTATTCGCGAGAAGTTTTCTACGAAGTGCCTGTAAAAGCCGGCATGCCCCAGCAAACTCCGGACTTCCTCTACCGAAGACAACACAGGCCACTTCCGTATTGTAACAGTCTACTACGGATCCACCGCAACTCTTCCCTACTGACTAAGTGACCAAGGAACGACGCTGAAGATAACCAAGGCTCGCCTCTGGAGAACTTTGCGTATAGCACGTTCCTCCTTAGTGTCCCCAAAACCAAACGCAGATGCTTGAAGCGATCTTCTTCGCACTGCGAGCACACCGATAGGTTGTCAATAAAGACGACCACAACACAGTCTAAGTACTCCCTGAACATTCTGTTCATCAGGTCCATGAACACCGATGACGCATTAGTCAGCCCGAACGACATGACCGTAAACTTGAAATGCCCATATCTTGTGTTGAACGCTATCTTTGGGATAACACTTTCCTTGATTCTCATCTGATCGTAACCAGACTTAAGTTCCAACTTTAAGTACACCGATGACCCACCCAACTGATCAAACAGATCGCCAATACTTGGGATCGGGTACTTGATCTCTTTTAACGACTTGCTCAGTTTTTCATAAACGATTCAGAGCCGCAAACTCCCGTCCTTCTTCTACACGAAGGGGGCCGGTGTGCTCCAAGACGACAAACTTGGACGCACAAAACCTTGATCCATACGCTCTTCAACTTGAACTTTCAGTTCTGCCAACTCATTAGGCGTTAGCCTATGAGGAGAGCATGACCCAGATTTGGCACCTGGCGCCAGCTCACTCGCGAAATCGATTGCTCGCTACGGAGGGACTCCAGGGAAACACATCAGGATATTCGGATATACCCGAGATACTACCCAATGTAGGCTTGGGCTTCAAAGCCTCCCATGGTGGCAGTAACGACGCTTGCACGTCGAATCCCTGACCCCTAAACCGTAACCTTGCAACACAGAATCTCTTTTCGCGCGCATTGAACATCCGTAACGCAATAACGCATCCAATTTGTCCTTTGCCATCGAAGAAGGTACTTCAATACATGATATAAACCCCTTGGACAAAAGGTGCGCGAATCTCCCGTATCGAACAATGCTCTCGCCGGATTGCCAATAATCCAAACAAAGCCTAGAACCTCCAGTCCTAAGCTAACACGCAAAAGGTGGCAGGTATAAGAAGCTAAATTGCTATCAATTAAACCATACCTGTCTTCCCGACGGTCGGCCCCATGACCTCCTGCTGGCCAAGGATGTTCACTCCCAGTTGTGCCGGAGTAAATAGCGGTGCGGTAGACGCCACCGCCTTTCCTTTCCCCTCCAAGATTGCCCCCGACTTCTTTTTGGACATTGGGCGTCCAAACCAACAGTCCCGGGCATAGTGCCCCGGCTTTCCACAAACAAAGCATTCATCCAGGGTTTGGACTGTAGTCGCTCCGGATGTGCTAGAGGAAGGGACTAGACCCGACCTCCTAGCCTTCTTGTACCACCTACGGTACCCAGATTTTGAGGTTGTCCGCTTGACCACCGAATCTCCGACTGTTCCTGCCAGAACTTTCCTTGTCTTCTGAGCACTCTCCCAACACTCTGGCGAGGTGCCCTTTCTTGCCACAAGAATAACATTTGACGGTAGTTTGGGTAGTAGATGACCCAGCCTCTTCTCTTGGCATCTTTCGATACGCAGTCCTTATAGGATCTGTAAGGTTTGGTACCATATTCACCGGTACTTGGTGAGTTTCCCCCAACTCCACTTCCAACGCTCTGGCCGATTCCACCAAAGCTCGGAATCCCAATAACTTTGGTCCTAGCAGTAGGATATGCAACTCGCTGCGCATACCGTTATAAAATCTATCCACTATAGATTGCTCGCTTTCCCATTCAAAGCCTGGGTAGCGCCTTACCATAAGGAACGTCTGCAAATATGCGTCCACTGAATGCGCTCCCTGCGCCACAGTCATGCTCCTCTGCTGCTCTACTTGACCCCCAAATGCCCTTTGCTCCAACATACCACCCGATATTGGGGCCATCTCAGGGACAAATGGTTGCACATTACTCCCATGATGTGCGTTGCTCACAGCGAACACCACTTCAACCACCCTTCTTATGGTTTCCAAAGACGTAGGGGTCTCCAGTACATCGCTGGGTGCATTACTTTTCTCAGAAAGTGCGCATTCAGACTGCTATGCGCCACTCTCGGACACCTACAGTCGAACAGAACACCAATAAGGGACCGAACAAAATTGCAAAAAGCAATTATAGGAACACGCAGGTTCCCCAAACATGTGTATTTTCATTCCTAAGTGGACATTCATGGGTTCTTTTCATGTTATAACGATGACGCACATACATGTGCTCACCATCCCTTAAAGTGAATTCGTCCACGAATTCATTTAAGCGTGACCGAAACCAGTAGTCTGATACCAATTTGTAACACCCCTATCCGTCGCATAGCATATAGCAGTAGGTCCGGCCGGGGCCCGATGCCATATACTACGGACAGACCGGTTGGTTACGCGTTGAAACCATTCAACCAATCACAACGTCCTACACAACACCTAGCGGAAGCAATTTATTAGAGTTGCAAAGAATAAAGAACCCTGTCAAGCATGAATGTCCACTACTCAAACCCATAGGAATGTATAATACACAAAACGGAAGAAATAGCCTTAAGGCTTTACAAAAGTGTTCGCTTAACAAGATAGCGTCTTTCATACATCGGCGCGCAGGCCGGCCACACATGAGTACAAGAGGTAAAACACTCAAAACAAGGCCTTCGAGGGCCAGCACAGCAACTTGGGCTTTAGCCCGCTAATTACCTCTCAGCTCCGCAGTACCTGCAAGCAACAACCCACCGCACGGTGGTAAACAAAGGCAACGGTCAGCAATGCTGACCAAATTATAACGATTCCGCCCCCAAATCGGGGCGGCAAAGCTTCTTCCCTGCACTTGTTAGCAAAACACGCAACACAGCCAAACAAGCATCTCAACATAGGTGCACGCTCTCACGGCCGTACACCCCGTGCTCTCAGGGCACTTACTCGGCGAAGCCAGTCCGAACCCCGTCCGGTCCTCGACTCCACTACCACCCCCAGGATGGCAATCTTTGTGAGCATTTAGTCTTCTCAGCCGCAGCCTAGACTCGATCTCCAAATCTCAGTAAGTCTCACGTAAACTTTAGGTCGCTTTAACCGAGCAGGTGGAGCGGGTAGAGGGCTACTAGTCCGTTGCTCACTCCGCCACTGCCATTTGGCCCTTTGGCGCGGACTAAGCTTTCCCCAGTCCCAAATAACGATCAAACACGGTACTTAGCCCCGCTAAGTACCCGGTTGGCTCCCAGGCCACCGATATGACAGAACTACATTTCCGTCCAAGATTTCCGGGTGCACCTCGGGTTTCATCCCCAAGGCTCCCTGCCGCAATCAAACATGATACATAGCTCCGCTATGTTCCCGGCTGGCACCCAGGCCACCGAGATGGCAGAACTTCGTTTCCGCCCAGATTTCCGAGTGCACCTCGGGGTTAATCCCCAAGATTCCCTGATGCATTCTACCGCATAGCAACCCGAAAACAACCACAACGCTCGGAGTCTTCTCCGGCTAAAATATGCATAACAAAACATCACCGATCCGGAACACACGTCCGGGTAGGCTTCACACAACATGCCTATGTCCGTACTACGATTCCGGACTCTAACAAGGGGGACTTTACATATCTACCCCAAGGAATACCACGATCTCGCCGCACACTCGCGGGAGAGGGGTTTTCCCATGCAAAGGAAGAAGAGCTTCACATGCTCAAGAAGAGAATCGTTACCCTCGTAGATTTCCGCGTGCCCGCCATGAAGATGTAGACGGATGGAAAGCTTCGCCTCGCCCTTGCCTTCGAGGATCCGGACTCGGATCACGAGTCGGTGCTCCGGTGCTCCGTCGGCGGCCGGAACTTTGCTCCTCCTCCTCTTGGCTCTCACCTCTCTCTAAGAGTTTAGAAAGAGAAAGGTAGGGTTGAAATGAGGGAATTCAGCCCCAAACTCAACCCTAATACCCCCTGGGTTAACCCACAGCCGTTAGATCCAACATAAAAGATCCGGACGGCCCGGATTCAACCCAAAAAATCAGTTACGCCGATCGACACGGGTCCTGACACGGCCGTGTGCCACGGGCCGTGTTACCTGGAGCTTCAGGAACGATCGTCGGGCTTCATGAACACGGCTTCGAACACGGCCGTGTTCGAGGCCGTGTGCCCCACACACGGCTTGAGACACGGCCGTGTGTCTCAGGCCGTGTCCTTCTCTGACTCGAGACTGCACAAAACCACACTAGACCACTGAACACGGGTAGGCACACGGCCGTGTGCCTGGCCGTGTGCCCCTGTTCAGACCTCCAAAAGTGCTGTTTGATCGCCCCGCGATCAACTCCGAGGTTGGGGTCTTACATATCGTAACCCCACTTTTCTAATAGAATTCTAATATAGTGACTCTGACTCAAGGTAATATCATTTCCAGTGAAGTTCACTTCCATTCTATGATGGTTTTCACCACACCTAAGTCTGTCATACTAAATTATCATATCAAAATAACTTTTGTGTCTTCCACCTCAGACTGATCTGTATCCAAAATTAGCATTTTATTATTGTAAAAACATATAATTGCCACTTTATTTGAACTTATTCTTACGTACAAACTGATAAACTGTATTTGAAACTCATGGCTTTAACACAAGTGCCAAATTTATCATGTCATAATTTTGGTGTTTGCTTCAATTCGTAGAGTGACTTAATAAACTTACAAACCTTATTTTTTAGACCTTTTATGACAAACCCTTCAGGTTGGTGCATATAAATCTCCTCAGCCAGATCTCCATTAAGAAATACAGTCTTGATATCTATCTAATGAATGGTAAAATGTTCAATAGATGTTAATGTAAAAAGAATCATAATTGTCGCAATGTGACAAACATGTGAGTATATATCAAAGTAGTCTATACCACTCACTTGAGTGAAGCCTTTTGCAACTAAACGTGATTTATATTTGGCGATACTCCCATCAGGATTTAGCTTATTTTTCAGGACCCACATACTTCCAATGGTTCTATCCCCTTTAGGCAAGTCAACCAAGGTCTAAGTGTGGTTTTGTAGGAGGGAATTCATCTCATCATCTATGGCTTCTTTCCATAATAGAGAATCCCTAGATCACATTGCGTTCATATAGGTAGATGGATCAGCTTCAACTTGGTAAGTCGCAAAGTCTATACGAAAGCTTTTAGGCACTCAATCTCAATTAGATAACTTTTTAGATGTTAAACCACTATTGTTTATGGGCTTAGTATTAGAGATTCTTAGTTCTGGTTCAACAGTTTTCTTAGTATTAATGGTCGATAGACCTAGAAGGGTCAGGTTTTTATCTTTAAGGAACTTATCCTCAAAGAAATCTACATATCTATATTCTATTACAGTATTAGTTGAGAGATCTAGAAATCTGTCTGCAACACTATCCTCTGCACATCCTATAAAAAAGCATGTGTTTGTCCTAGGTCCAATCTTAGCTCTCTTAGAGTCAGGTATCCTAACATAAGCAATACAGCCACAGGTCTTAAAATTGTCAAATCTAGGAGGTCTATTAAACCAAAGCTCATAGGGTGTTTGTTTCAACTTTGCATGAGGAACCTTATTAAGAATATGATTTGACGTAAGAACAGCTTTACCCCAATAGGTCGCAGGCACGATAACAATCAACAGCATAGAATTCAACATTTTTGTTAAAGTTCTACTTTTCCTCTCAGTGATGTCTTTGGATTGTTGTGAGTATGGGGCGGTGGTTTTAGGGATAATGCCATTACTGGCGAGGAAATCTCTAAACTCTCCTGATATATATTCTCCTTCTCTATCACTTCTTAACCTCTTAATTTTCATGTTAAGTTGATTTTCAATCTTATTTTTGAATATACGAAATTTTTCAAAAGCTTCATCTTTGGATTTAAGGAGATAAATATGACTAAATCTAGAGTAGTCACCGATAAAGGTTATCAGATTTTTCCGATCACCTCTTGTGACAAAGCTTTTGTAGTCACATATATCAGAATGTATTAACCCTAGCAATTGTGTGCACCTAGAAACCTAACTAAAAGGTATTCTAGCTATTTTTGTCTGAGTACAAATTTCACATTTGTCAAATTTGATTGATGTTTTTAAAGGAATATTATGAGTTTTAGCTAGCATTAGTAGTTTCTATAGTTCACATGTCCTAATCTTGCATGTAAATTCTTGGGATCTATCAAATTAGAACTAACTTGGCTTGCTAATTGGTTTACTAAACTCAACCTATACATCTCATTTACTATATAAGCACAACTAAAAATAATGCGAGTTAACAATTAAAGTTACTCTACCATTACTAATGTTAAATGGCATACCAGCATCACATAACAGGCTAATTGAAATAAATTAACAGCTAATGTAAGTATAAATTTAACGTTCTTCAAAATTAAATGCATACCTAACGGGAGTACTAGATCCACAGTCCCAGTCTAGGGTATCTGAGCAGTGTCTCCATTCGCTACGATAATTGTCTCATCAGCTGCAGTGACATCCTTCAGAAGCGTATAATTATTGTTACATACGTGGCATGTAGTACCTGAATCTAGCCACCACTCGGTACTGACCATTTCTTTTCCAACCATGACAACAAAGTTGGTAGGCGCGGTCTGATAAAGCATGTTTGCTTTGTTATCAGTGTTTGATGTGTTAGATTCACCTCTTTTAGGTTGCTTGCACTCGGAAGCATGGTGACCCTACTTATTATAGTTGTATCACTTACCTTTAAATATCTTCATTTTTGTTATGGTGTCAGCTACTGCAGGTGCACCGGTTGGCGGTTTAATCTTCTCAGGCTTAGGCTCTCACTTAGTAAGTCATGTTAGCAACAGAGTTTTGCTTACTAACCATCTCTAAGGCGTGTCTAGTCTGGTTTTCATCCTCAATTCAAGTAAATTGTTTGAGGTCTTTAAGACAGACCAGTGCCTTCTTCCAATACATCTTCATTTTGATTTAAAATAAAAAATTAGAGCAAATTCACCTGATCCATACGGAGATGATAAAGTCTTCAAATCTAATCCAGTAAATTTTGTTTTGCTCCTCTCCAGCTGAATGCAGTCGTCAAAGAGTAGATCTCGATTAGCAGACTTCCACAACAAAACTCAGCAAAGCTCATAGAGATTCGAGATTCACAGTCAGAACATGCTCCTCATCTGATCAAATCTCATAAAAAAAACCTGAGGCTTAACTCTCTTCCTCCTTGAGATGAAGAGAAGAACATGAATCTTGCTGTAGAAAAACAAAAAAAGAAGAGAATTTCTCCTTCACAAATCTGCCTCAATTCACGAGCAATAACTTACAAGAAGACAAATCTCTTCCCAAATCGAGAGATCAACAAGCGGAGAGCTCCATTCCAGCTACCTTCTGATGATCTTGCACAGATTCGGCAAAATCTGGGACAGACGAGACTCTCTGTCTGAGACCTGAACAACAAGCAAGACCCAAAATTCCAGATCAAAATTCTAGAGATCTCTCCTTAGGTTGGCAGTGGATTCCTTCCTGGAATCAACAACATAGGAGCTTTTTCCCCCATTTTTTTTAAATTTGGGAGAAATAGTTGAGAGAAAATCAGAATGGGAGAGATGGAATCGCGGATTGACAACAACTCTGGAATCGTGATTTCTTTCCTGCAATCGAGAACAGTGTTGGAATCGCAGATTGACGAGATGCGTGAACCCTCCCCCGAACCAGGAACTGTTGTGCTTTCTTTCTTGCGAGAACAATGAACGGGAAACTTGTAGCGGCAAGCTATCCTTCCTCCTTGTGATTAATGACCGAAAACAGTATATCGGCAACGAGAAGAAGCCAAACCTCTTTTACTTCTTTTCGATAGGCCACAGAAACCAGCGGGCTGTCGGCAGCTGCTGTATGCAAATGATAGTAGAAAGCATCGACCACCGAACCCACGATCAGGAGGAAACGGACAAAATCACAGAAAAGATGAGAGTGGTGGGTTGATTCCATGATCGTTCCTATATTGGCAAAGAACAGTGGCCGATTTTTCTCCTTCATGCGAAAAAATCTTACAGCGAGGAACAGCGCAGTCTTGCAAAATAAAAAATGCAGAGATTTTTCTGACAGCTCCCTTCTTCCTAGACGGTGATCCCGATCTGAGGTGGAAATAAGGGTGAACTTTCACAAAAACCCTGACCGGCGACGCCAACGGGAATACGTGAAAAAGGGAGCGGACGGTTTCACGCACAGGACGGGGCTAGGGCCCTCAAATGAAAACTTCGAGAATGTTTGTGTGCTTGAAGCATCCCGTGTGGCCGTCAAGTTTGAAACGACCTACATGTTGCCCCCAACAGGGGTATTTATAGGCTTAACCCTAAATCCCTGACGATGGGTTATTGGATGTCTAACAGATCCAAACCGAACCCAATAAGGATCTGTTACCATTATATCAATATACCTCAACACAATCCACTGAAGACATAGAGATTAAAAGGGTTAACACCCTCTTAAATACGTTTTGTGCAAGTTGTTTTTTCCATTGAAGGTTTTGAAGATACCAACTTGTCTATATAACTTCAGAGGGTTGGAAGAGTTCTGAAAATTCAATTGGCCTAAAGCAGTGCATAAGTTTTTGCACTCAGAATTCCAAGCACTCAGTGCTACAGCTACCAAAAAGAAATCAAATAAGACTTTGGCTTATCTTGAAGGTTATTTGATGCTATTAATGGTAAGACACAAATTAATTTTTCATTACTTGATTGATTGTCTTTTTTACTTTTAAGTTATGTGTCATAATTGTAGGTCTGGTTTAATGAGTTGACAAAATTTCAATCATGTATTAATGACTTGGCGAGCCCTCACCTTAACCGGTGGTCTGCTAAGTTTGCTTTCAATACGAAATTTTGTTCAGATTTGAAATCGAAGTTACGTGTTCGTAGAAGAGTATGATATAATTCCTAATTTATTTGTATAGTTTGATTACATTACATATTCTCTGATCACAATATATGACTCTTAAATAAATGTACGGGTGAAGCCGTCTTTCGAGTCCATTTTGCCAATTGAAGATGGGTTATTAGGAGTTGAAGAGCAAGAAGATAGTGATTTTGAGGAATTACATCCTAAAAAGGAAGAAGAAACGGAGAATGAAAGATCAAAGGAAGATAAAAATAAAAAAGGTGAAGGAAAACCAAGAAGAATTCAAAAAAATAGATGAAGAGGAAGTTTGAATCATTTGTGAAAAAAAGAAAAATATGAAAGAAGCATAAAAAAAGGCAAGGAACAAGATTAGGAGCCCGATAAGGATTACAAATAAGAAACAACATTTTAAAAAGAGTGACAAGTGGAAGGGAGGAGTATTGTGGAGGAAGAGGGGAAGATAGAGATGGTTGACGTGAGAAGAATGGTTGATTAACTGGCTTTAGAGCTAGTTGTACAATCGTAAAAAAACTAAGAATTTTATTTTATAAGAGATGAATAAATTATATACTCATATCGATAGTAAAATAGATTCATTAGCAGCAACAATCTCAAAAAGATGCAAACGCCGCTCATCACCGATACTATCACCTATATTCAAGGAACCAACTCGCTCCTATGCTTCAACACCTAGAGAACCATCAAATGAGGGAGATGTAGGTGACCCCAAAGGTGATGTATTATCATCTTTAGTGGTTGTTGCACCTTCTTCAACCAAGGTGGAGAGCGATAGAAGTTTAATTAAAACCATTAAAACGTGTCATGATCGGAAGGGAAAAGTAAAATATAATTCATCCTCCTCTCAAATAGATTATTCTGTAAGAAAAAAACATAGCAAAAAGTAAGCGGCCAGTATTAGACCATGTTTTCTCCGAGTTCCTGAATAGGTTTTCACTATTTTCTATAGTTTCATTTATATTAGATAGCTTTAATTTATAATGAAAGATTATTTAACTATATAATCCTTTGATGCAGGAAAAATATAGTAATTAAACATGAAAATATCTATTTGTACTGATCACATTTTGATGACCTTTTGGGAAAGGGTTGGATTAATGATGTACACTTAGATTTCTATGACATTGTACTAACACTCCAGTAATCAATGCATCCTAGAAAGTTTAAGCAATTCCTATATGTTTTCCCCAATCATGCTGATAGTATTTGTTTTCAAATAGACTTGTAACATATTTCAAAAAAAAATTAGGCCTAAGCTCAATGTACTATCTGAAGATATTTGGCAGAATCTAAAGAGCAACAAAATGAGTGCAAAAGTTATAGTAGCCACATCACCTCAAATTCGGTGAAGTACACTGACTTTATATTTATCCATATACATCTAGTTAATCATTGTGCTTTGCGTGTTAGGAATATAAAAGAAGAGTGCTGGCAATATTAAGATTCACTCTACAAGCTCTTAAATTACAACAAACTTCCAAAGATGGTATGCATTTTGTCTCAATGTAACTCAAACCAAATAATGAATATACACTAATGATTTCCTTTCACAGATAAACTTTTTCATAAAAGATGTTAACGAGGTATTGCCCGAGAACATTCACAAATGGCCAATTTTATTTGATGAAGAATGTACATCTCAAACAACTGGTAATGACTACGGAGTCTTTGTCATGATGTATATGAAGACTATAATAAGAAATGGTGAATTATCTTGGAAAAAGCATACAAAATGGGGAGAATCAAGACTCAAGATTTGGGCAGAACTTGCTATAGAGTTTTTAAAAACTTTCTCGGAAAGGATAATCTATAAGTATGAATGTTTATTTCTGTATGTTGTTTTGGCAACATTAGTAAACCGTATTTTTGTAGCTTGTGTTCCATATTTGCAGTTAAAACTATACAGCAGATATTTCTAAAATATTGTTGCTGCTCTTTTATACGGAAATAATGTGATCGTATACAACCCAATTTATACGCAAATACAGTCATAGTAATCTAGTTAATCATTGAACATTTTGTGAAATACTCCATAACATGTTCTCTACATAATTATGTTTCTATTAGATTGTTCCTTCTACCTGATCATTGTCAGATCTGTTAAATATAGACTCTATGATATTTATACGATCGTATGGTAAATATATAATGTTTTAAAAATATTATCAATTAGTCACAGCTATCCCACATATTGTATTATGATTATCTTTGGCTATAATAAGACTGTAGCTGAACCAATGCGCATGTACTCGATTAATTTGAAGCATGTTAAATTATGCACATGCTATCCTTCTAATAAATGTTTAATTAAATTTCACGCAGGCTGGCAATTGACATGTGTTCGTGGAGAGGGAACGGAAATAGGAGATTGGGAATTAGCGGTTATGAAGATGATGATGATTTAAAAGACAATTTAATAGGGTTTATCTTCCATAAAAGATAGTTTTAAATCGTTGATGATGATGAATTAAAGGGCAATTTATGTTTAATTAAAAAGCTTACGATGTTTATGACACTATGTTTGACATTTTGATCATATTGTTTAACGCTCTTACTAATTTTTCATTACACTGTATTTGATGTTATTTCATTCCATTTGATTCTTATGTATTGTACCAATATTTCTGGGAATAGTTTTGTGTTTTATTTGATGCAGGATAAATTTTGTGTTTATGTAAGTTATAGATACAGTCGATACCGACCAAATATGACAATATAATTGTCTTGTATAGTCGTATTCAGTGCAGACACAACCGTAAATATATTGATTCTATGTATCGGAATGGCTTTTATTAGCCTTATTTGCGAGGTAAACCATATAGGTGTGTGGTGGATTTGAAGGTTGGGAGAGGACGCCTGCACACACAACTACAATTAAGTAAAAAAGTCATTTGTGAAATAAATCAAAATTTTAATCTTTAAATATATAAAGCCACATGCACACACAAATTATGAACTTCATATTTCCAAACTACTTAACTCATATTTTCATATACTATGAAGTTCAAGCTGTACAAAAGCAGAATATCATTTACAATTACATATAATTCACCATTTGAATACATCAGGGATGGACAAAAAATTAGGAGGTATATTAATAGAGAAATCATCATTCATAAAGAATTCGTCGTTCGAATGAACATTTGGTGGAGTGGGATTTGAATTTGAATCAACCTCGCAAGAAAATTCCATGAAATTATGCTCCTTTCCTTGCATCGGTACATCAGTAGAACTCGGGCCCTTCATTTTAGCACTACGCACCCTCTATGTTTGAAGAAATTTGAATTTAATAATACATAAAATGGTGTGTGAATAGTAATTTACTAGAAAGAACATATTAAAAAATAATATTACTTGGTTTCTTGGAGGTTGACTCCCAATGCGTTTGAAACTTCTTTTGGTTGTAATGAGGGTGGATCTTTCAAAACACCTTTGCCTTTGTCAATTTGGTCAACAAAGCCCTTTTTAATCTTCTCATCATTGTCAACCATATCTTTTATACATACACCAACCACATTATTACATTCACAAGGTATTCGTTTGCTATTTGACAATTTTCAAATCATTGGCACATGTCATAGGTGTACCGCATCATGTGGTTTTTATAAATTAAATTGGACTCTCAATTGTTGGAGGTAGTGGGCATTGAAAAATTGTTTCGCTTCTTATCTTGTATTGTAAATCTCCTCAAAATATAATCTAGTTAAATATTCTTTACATTACGAATATTGTATATCTGCAAGTGCATGTTCGCACAGTAAGCCCTTTGTTTGAAATCCCCTACAAGAGCACTATATATCATTGCTCTTAGTGTTTATTTTCACAATCCACTCCTTTTCAACACCGCCTCCATTGCAAAGGCATGTGTTGTATACAATCATTTCTTGGTCATATATTGTTTCTTCTGCCACCATCAAACCTACTACACCCTCCATAAAAGCTTGCTCAAATATAGAATATATTTTTCTAGTATATATCCGTGACATTTGATTAAGGATTAAATAATTTTTGAATTTTAAAGTGACAGTACCTTGTTTATATTTGTAGTCTTCATCATATTCACTCCTTCGCCAATCATAAATCAATTTTTCCATTCCAAGAAGGCATTCAACTAGTGAACTTATAGCCTTTGAGCATCCGTGTAGACAGCTATTTGTTGATTCACTAAATTATGTAGATAATGTGCCCAGATCCAAGACTTCCATATTGAATGATGTGGACCACCTCATTTTAATATTGTATAGATCATGTAACCATCGATTCTTTTGCAAGTTACCATTGGTTATCATCTCTCTCCAATATTGCTCAAACTCTGTTTCATTGTCATATTTGTTGGAGCATGTGTTTCACACTCCTTGATTTGAAAATAATAAATCTCAAATGCATTTGATCGTAATGTATCTATGGTGTGTAGGTATCACTGGTAAAATACTCTAATGATTATGCTTTGGAGTCAAGCCGTATTTTGTGAAATCTAGAGATATCGCTGACAATAACTTACTATTACCAGATGATAACATAATGATGTCAACCATGACGTGGGCCACATTCCGCATAATCAGACATGACGCACATTATTCAATGATATCTACCTATCATGGTGTGATAGCCACATGATTAAACACATTCTCCATCTTTTCAACACGGTTATTACAGAGTTAGACACGTGGCAGCTGGAGGAGATATCACGGGCAATAACCACGTATCACCGGGCGATAACGGGAAATTATAAATAGGCTAGATTTCGGGAAATTTTTATTACACACCTCCAGGAGCCTTCATTCTTGTGCATCCATAACCATATAACTCCATAAGCCAGAAAAACTCCTACATGCCTAAGAAAGTTCAAGAGCAAAGAAGAGACCATTTGTGTACTTAAACTCTTACGATCTTCAAAAGGATTCATCGTCTTCTTCAGTGCTCAAGACCAGAGGGAGTTTTCATTTTCTTTCTACTTTTTGTAATCCTTTCTTTATATTTTGTAATTCGTGGAAAATTCATCGCCTTGTGAGTGGTGACTACGCCCTTGTGTGCTTTTGGGGAAAATTTTCGCCTTGTGTGCAGCAATTAGATCATGGAGAGATTCAGGGAGAGGCTAGTGGCTATATCTAGGGAGAGATAGGCTATATTCGGCTGATCTTTAGGAGAAGGACCGGTGAAATCACAAAAGAAAATTCTCACTTGTAGCCTCGATTTCAAGATCTATTGAAATCATAGTTCTTTTTCTTTATTATTTATGAAATAAAAAGTTCGTTTCATTTTTCCATAAAATTTCTAAGTCCTAGTTTTATATTTTTTGTTGTGTGAAAATCTGCTTAAGTTTCATAATTAATTTGCTAAGTTAAAAATTTTGGTAGAAATTATTATTGTCTTTATTCACCGTCTTTTGATAATAATAAATCACTTTAGAAATAAATCAGCGACAACCTATATGGATGTTTAGAAAATTGATTAAGCAAGATAAATAAGTGATCGTGTGTACAAACTCCCCCTATATGGATGCTCCCCCTACACTGTACTCTCCCTTAAGAATTTTAAAAATAAATTTTGTACCTAATTCTCACTCTTTTGGTATTATCAAAAAAATGGGTAAGTTAATTACCAAGTTAGAGAGCATAATACATAGAGAGAATATTATGAGTTAATTATTAAGTGAGATGCGGAAGCACAGAAATGTGAAATTGGAAAAGTAGAGATATAGATCAAGTATGCTTTAGAAGTAATGTGCAAGAGAATGTGGAATTATCAATGTAAAGATAAGGTACCAATGTGAAGGAATTAAATTCAAGTAGACAATAACATTATAACAATCATGTAGAGATATCTAAGACATGTACGAAAGAGGAGATAGAAATGATGAAATCATTTTCGGTCCAATTCTTATGAGAAGAAATTTTATAATAGATAATGAGATGTACAAGGTATACTTTGGTAAAGAAAACAAGAGAATAAATTAAAAATTACATGAAAATATGAAATGTATACTCATAATAATGAAAGTACATAAACAACTTAACATTCATAAATGAATTCATTGCACTTTAATTATGAAGAAAATGGCCACACAAGTTTGCACAAGGTACTTTATGATTTCTTCCAAGATGCTTAATCTCACAATGCTCATTAAGGATTACCAGGAGGGTGAGTAGTGCTTGGTGGAGTGTCCTTATCAATATTTTTATTTAGCAATTTTTATATCATCAATTTTTTTTAATTATCCTTTTTTTGAGCAAGGACTCCGAATCCACTTATTTTGCAAATATAGATAACAATTTTTAATGCCTTGATATTTGAAGAAATAGGTGCATGAATCAGTGATGAAGCAAGCGTTTTATGTAAATCAAGTGGTTAAGCCTTTACAAAACATATTCATGTGTATAGAAAATTTAAACACACTTGTAGGTTGCCAAAAAGTGTAAGTGTAATTTTATTATCTAATATAAAATATTACTCATATTTAGAGGCTTGTGGAAATAACTGTAAACATCTGTTACTCTCTATTTCATTTTAAAGACAAGATATACAAGGCATGATATAATCAAAAACAATGTTATATGAATACTTGAAAAGTAAAAGCCACATTGAAATTATCTGTAAATGATAAATCTACAAAAAACCTGACTGTAGCATATATAAGAAAAGAAGAAATATCAAAATTGGAAATTTGAAGAAGAAAATCGCTATCACAAGCGATAACGACATCGCGTCACGATATTGTTTTTGTATATAAAGTCAAATCGGATTCCAGACTCATTTCTTACCTAATTTCCTGAAATCCTTTTGCTAGAAATGAGAGCTTTCGCTGGCAAAACTCTAAATCCAAGGCATTTTCCAATGATTTGCTTAAAATTTTTAAGGATCTTGGATTTGAAGTTATTTTGGAAGATCCTTTGTGATTTAAAGTAGATTTCATGAGAAAAATTTGGGATTTTATAAATTTCTTGAGAACACTTTGAAAACTTGAGTTTTGATGTTTTTATGTCATGAACTCTAGATCTATAGAATGTAGTTGAGTTTTGTAAAAAAAATTAGTGAAATCGTGAAGAAAACTTAGGAGAACTGAAATTTTTAGTCAATAACACTTAGGAGATCATGGTTGTCATGTTAATACGAAGAAGATGATGAATAGTAACATGATCTGAAATTAAGATAAAAAAATTCAAGAAATTTTCTTACAATGGTTAATGTACACCATATTTTGTTTTTAAATATTAAAAATGACAGTTTTTTGTGAAATTTTTGGATGTTAGAAGAATTCCGGCTATCACCCAATGATAGTCATTATCACCGGCGATAGTGAAAGTTAAATATTTTTCTTTTCATTTTCAGGAAAAATGGCTTCAGGATCGAGAGCACGAAAGAGCTCCTACAACAACCCGCATTCCTCATATCAATCATATTTAGGAATTTAGAAAGTTGTTATAGGCATTGTGAAGATTGTGGAATTCCACGCGACGCGTGATGCACACGTTTATGACTTGCTTGCATAGGCAGGTATAGTGACTCTGATTATTCCTAATATGTTCAGTTTAGTATTGGTTAGAGAATTTTATAATTATTTGGAAGACCTAACCTATACTAAATTGAATGGAGGAGTGAGGTCACGTATTTAAGGAGGGATAGTAGAGATCACTCATGAAGATTTGAGAAGTGAGTTTGGACTCATTTCTAGCACAAATATCCTAGATGTGGCTGAAAATTATAGGAAGGATAGAAATTGGACGTGGTTAAATAAAACACTTCGTGGAATTTCTGATAACAAAAATCTAATTCAAACCACCACCTCTCTCACTTTTGAAACCTTCTTAATTTAACGTATTTTGAGAAATACAATTATGTTAAAGGCGGTAGACACCAAGAAAATTACTGCCCACTTGGTTACTTATATGATTGTAGAAGGTGTGTGGTGTGATATAGCTGATTTATCTTATATATAATCTGATATACGTTCAAGATGAAAAACCCCAGTAGAAAGTAGATCAACGCACTTCCATTAGGAGGTATTATTCAGCGTATTATTTATCAGAAATATAGGTGGATTCATCAGAATTTCTATGTGGATGATTGTATTCCCTCGATATATAATACAGAGTTGACTCGATTTCCTACGTCTACTACTATGAGACCGGCTCAGGTAGAAGCATCCACTTCTGCACAACCACCATTACTACGAGGAGGGTCTTTTCATGAAATGGTTGAGGACATTAGAGATTCATTAGAAGAACATAGAGCTAAGATAAAGGTAAGGCTGAGTGGATTGTAGAAATTTATAGCTAAAGGATTGAAGCTCGGGCCGACCCTAGCAGAGGAACAAGAGTGGGAGAATCTCATGGTAGATCTTCCCCAACACTCGATACATCGTATGAGATGACCACGAGAGAGGGGACATAGCTCCATCAAAGATCAACCTGAGAATAGTGCTGAGGATAGCAGGAATTTTTGAGGAGTTAAGATTACAGGTTGTTGACTTTAGAAGATAGCGCCGACGACAGTTCATTGTCGCCCAATGATAGTGAAATTTTTAATTTCTGAGTTGTATTGTTAAGGCTTCTATGGGATGTTAAATTAAGTTTAGACTTTCATAATTTATCTGGATGTTTAACAATTTATTTGAATGTTGTGTTTCCTTTAATGAATTAGCATATTTGTTGTTAATTAATAATAGTTTTTTGATTAATTTTTTTTAAAAATGGTTGATTTAAAATTTCTAAAATTCCTAACTCTAATCTTAACATAAAAAAATGTGAATCAGGAAGCGGCTTAGTAAAAATATCAGCTATTTGTGAATTAGTTCCTATAAAGCTTATTTTCACATTATCCTTTTTAATATGGTCTCTAATGAAATGATGTCGGACGTCTATGTGTTTAGACATAGAATAAAGTACTCGATTGTTTGTTAGATCCATTGCACTTTTACTATCACACCTTAACTCTATACTATGTTGATGTACCCCAAAGTCTTCTAATGTTTGTTTCAACCATAAAGCTTATACAAAATAACTACCTAGTGCAATATATTCGGTCTCAGTGGTGGAGAGGGAAATAGACTTCTGTTTCCTACACGACCATGAAATAAGTGGAGGGCCTAAAAGTGACAAGTGTCATTTGTGCTCTTATGATCTAAAGAACCAAGCAAAATTTGAATCAGAATAAACATATAAAATAAAAACATTATTATGAGGATACCATAAACCTAAGTTAGAAGTACCAATAAGATATCTAAAAATTCATTTAACCGCTTTCAAATGTGATTCTTTAGGATTAGCCTGAAATCTAGCACATAAATAAACTGTAAACATAATATCGGGTTTAGATGTGATTAAATATAATAAAGATTCTATCATTCTTCTATATAATATTTGATCAATTGAAATTTCACTTTCATATTTTCCTAACTTTAATGAAACACTCATAAGAGTACTCGCTTGCTTAAGGTTTTCAAGTTCAAATCTTTTAAAAACATCATAAATATACTTAGATTGACAAATGAAAATATCATCATGTTTTTGGGTAATTTGAAATCATAGAAAATATGTAAGTTCTCATACCATGCTCATTTCAAATTCATTTTTCATAGCCATAACAACTTCATTATATAATTCTTTATTAGTGGCTTCAAAAATAATGTCATCAATATAAATTTGTAAAACTACTAAATCATTATTAACATGCCTAATGAATAGTGAACTATCTACACTACCCATTTGTAATCATACTTTAATAAATATAAAGTCAATCTTGCATACTATACACGTTGCGCTTGTTTAAAACCATAAAACACTTTTTCTAACTTATAAACATGAATAGGAAAATTTTCATTTACAAAGTCAGGGGTTGTTCTACATATACTTCTTCATTAATATACCCATTTAAAATGCAGTTTTAACATCCATTTGAAATAGTTTAAATCTCCTAAATCTAGTAAATAAAAGAAAAATTCTAATTGCTTCAAGAATTGCTACGGGTACAAAAGTTTCATCAAAATCTACCCCCTAAATTTATGCATATTCTTTTGCTACTAACCTAGTCTTATTCCTAGTGATTCTAGATTCACTATCTAATTTATTTTTGAAAATCCATTTAACTCCTACAACAAGATTATTAGAAAGTCTCTCTACAAGTTTCCAAACCTTATTACATTCAAATTGGTTAAGTTCATCATTCATAGCTAAAAATCAAGATTCATCACTCAAAGCGGTTGAAACATCTTTAGATTCTATATCAGAAATAAAATATAGGTTTGAAAATAAATCATGTAAATAAGAATGAGTACTAACCCCTCTTGATGGATCTCTAATAACTAATTTCTTTGGATGATCTTTTGAAAATTTAAGTTCACTTGGAGGCTCATATTCTTCAACTTCTTCTCTTTCCTCTTTTTCTTTATCTTGATCTCCAAGTAACTCTTCATCACCATGCTCCAAAGAAGGAAGGGGTTCTTCTTCTTCGTTTCTTGTAGGATTAGTATCCACTACATAAGGAATAAACTCATCAAACTTAACATGAATTGATTCTTCAATAATTTTAGTACGTTTATTATAAACTCTACACGCTTTAGTAGTTGAAGAATATCCAATAAAAATTTCTTCATCACATTTTTCATCGAATTTTCCTAACGCATCTTTTGTATTCAAAATAAAATATTTACATCCAAAAACTCTAAAATAAGATACATTGAGCTTCTTTTGAAAATAAAGTTCATAAGGAGTTAATTTTAAAAATAGACGAACTATAATACGATTAATAACATAACATGCAGTACTAATAGCTTTAGCCCAAAAAGATCTGGGTAATTTATATTCAGATAATATAGTACGAGCTAGTTCTTGAAGAGTTTTATTTTTCCTCTCCATTACACCATTTTGTTACGGTGTGCGAGGAACGGAAAATTCATATTTTATTCCTAACTCAGTACAAAAAGAAATAAACCTGACATTTTCAAATTCACCCCCGTGATCTGAGCGTGTGCATTTAATTTTTAAATCAAGTTAATTTTGAATATGAATACATAATTTTGTAAATTTAAAGAACGCATCAGATTTGGAAGATAAGAATATAGTCCAAAAAAATCTTGAGTAATCATATATTAAAACAAAAGTATATTTTTACCTCCTAAACTTTGTATAGTAATCAAATCAAATAAATCCATATGAATTAATTGAAGATGTCTAGTAGTAGAAATAACATTCTAACGCTTAAATGAAGATTTTGAAAATTTTTCCTTTTAACATGGCGTACATAAAGAAGATAACTTTTCATCTAACAAAGGTAAACCTTTTATCAACTTATTTTTAGAAAGTTTTACAACTAGTTTAGTACTGGAATGACCAAGACACCTATGTTAAAATTCTAATTTTTAATTTTTAGAAATAAAACTTTTTAACATATAATTTGAAAGATCATGAAGCGTTATCATATAAATATTGTGACATCTAGGTACAGTAAGTATAATTTCATGTGACTTTGAATCTATAATTTTGCACAAGTTTGTAGATAACTCAAATAAAATGTTTAATCCTTTATCACACATCTGACTTATAGAAATTAAGTTATGTTTCAAACCATCAACATATAAAGCATTTGAAATAGTAAAAGAATTATTACCCACTACATTGATGCACATGATCTTTCCTTTTCCATTATCGCCAAAAGGTCACTACTCTATTCTTCATTTCTAAACAAAGAAACTTTGATTTGTTACCCGTCATGTGCTTTGAACATCCTGAGTTCAAGTACCATATGTCTTCTTTATTCTTAGCCTTCTAACACGCCTAGAAATGAGGTGAGAGTAAGGATCTGGCTACCTAAGTGGTTCCTCTCATAATATAGGTGGAAGCCTTAGGCACCCAGACTTATTTATATAAACTGTGACCTTTTTTTACAAGAGTCAGTAGTATGTCAAAACCTATTACATTTGGCACACGTGATAAAATGAGATGAAGCATTTTTAAAAATTTATTTCGAACTCTTACTAGAAGATGTATTAACAATAGAATAAGCATTTTTATTTTTTAAATTCACGTTTTCGGATTTCTCGTTATCGCCAATGATAGCTCATATCGTTGGGGGATAGCTTCCAACAACATAACATAGCCCATACTTAGCAGATTCGTGGCACTGATTGGCTAAAATTATATCTAGTGATTTTTCGCCAATTCCAAAATTTTTAATAGCCATATTCAAATCATGGATCCAGGCTTTCAAAGTGGTGTTTTCTAAGACTAACATAACACATCGGTTTGCAAAAGCCTTTTTCCATCTTCTACTTGACAACGAGAAGATTTAAGAGATCTTTCTAAGCCCCTTTTTCCCTTAGTAAAAATTTCAAATATTAGATTGGGACTTAGCAAGAGTTTTTTTAAATCTTGAACCCTTGTCAGATAGTGATCACACTCTTGACAAGTCATCTTCTCCTTTCCTAACACTTTTAATTCAGATGATTTTTTTTATTTTCTTTCATTAAAACTTTATTTTCAGATTTTAATAAAATAATATCCTTCAAACCTTTATCAAAAAATTTACGGGTTTGTAAGAATTCAGAATATAATTCATCGTAAGTAGGAGGAGTTACCTCAGTGTAGTTGTGGACACTACATTCATCATTGGATAGTGTAGTACTCTTTCCCATCAAGCACATGTTGGGCTACTCATCATTGTCTGAACTTGATCCACTTGAACTTTCAGATGAGGAATCATCCCAAGTATCCACCTTTAGTACCTTCTTCTTGTCCTTTTTCATTTACCTCTTTTCTTTCCACTCTTTTAGATATTTTGAGCATTTGCTTTGAATGTGTCCAAACTTTCTACAGTGATAACATTCTGGTGGCGGACATTTCTCCTCCTCATCATCATTCACCTTTCCTTTTCCTCTCTTAAAACCCGACTCCTTATTAAAGTACTTTCTAAAAGAATTTCTTCTCTCCGAATTTTTCATAAACCTTTTTAACTTATTCATAAATAGACTCTCCTCATCCTCTTCATCATCTTCATCAATTTCACTCTCTTCTTTTTTCTTTGACTTCAACGCTAATGTCTTATTCTTTGGCTCCAAGTTATACTCTTGTTGTTGAATTTTTAACTCCACCTCATGAGTTTTTAGATTCCCGGTAAGGCTTTCTATCTGAAGAGTCTTTAGATCGCGTGATTCCGAGATGGCGGTCACCTTTAGATTGAACTTTGGGGGAAGTGATCTAAGAATCTTTCTCACTAAATCATCGTTGGAGAAATTCTTGCCAAGTACTTTGGAACCATTGACGATCTTAGTAAATCTTATATACATAGAATCAACATCTTCATCAACTTCCATCCTGGACTTTTTAAATTCCGACTCTAGTTGGAATAACTTTGAATCCTTGTCCTGTGAAGTATCTTCATGAGTAACTTCAAGTAAATTTCAAATATCGTAAGCAGTTTTGCAAGCGCAAATCATATTAAACTCAGTTCTATCTAACGCACAAAATAAAATGTTCATTACCTCAACGTTATTTTTGCACCTTAACTTGTCAGATTCATCACATTTATCTTTTGATTTTTCCATAGAAACACTTCCACCTACGGTTGTAGGTGGAGTGTAGCATTATTCTACCATACCCAAGACATCAATATCTAACGCAATGAGAAAACATTGCATTCAAGTTTTCCAATAATTGTAATCAGTGTCATTGAATAAGGGAGGTCTACTAATTCCTTGCCCCTAAAAAAGCGTGATCATTATGCGTCATTACTCTCGGTGGTAAAACCATTTTGGAGTAACCTAGCTCTGATACCAAGTGTTGGATCTTGAGGCGCCTTTAGAGGGGGTGAATAAGGAAAAATAACAACATTTACTCATGCAAGTATAAAATAAAGACCTAACCTGCTTATCATGATTGAAACTCGGTACCTTTGACGACATTTTTTTGAAATATGTCATTGGCATAAGCGATGTCACGTACTATTGAATACCCTCTCAATGGCAACTGTCATTGCTTGGTCTTGATCTGTATAAATGGTGGTTGAGTGTTTACCTCCAACAAACTTTAAGAACATCTCAAAAACCAAGCAAAACAATTCTATCGTCTCGTGAGCGACAAATGCTCCGCCAACAAAAAATGTTCTGCTAATGGTGGTTCACTACTACGAAAGAAACAAAAGCTAAATTATATTAGTTTAACCTATAAGTCATGTTAAAGATGATTACATTACCAAAACATTTGTAATCCAATTTCCCAGACCCGTCATTCCAAAAAAAATTAAGTAGGTGATTCATGTTATCTGTTTGCACATTAAAAGAGAACATGTTATCATCCAATTATCTCTTCTTAAATATTTCCAACAAACTAGGAGTGTCACCATTTTTAATGAGCACTCTTCTCTCACGCTGTACAAAATTATAAGCATCTTCCTTCGTGAAGCCTACATTTTTGACACCACCAACTTCTTCAGCTATCAAGTTATAAATACTAACTGTTCGTATACGGATTCTTGTCATATTCTTGATCAAGGTCGCTTGGCCATCAGATACATTGCGATGTGATCTTAATAAATGTGAATATTTTTCTGGTGCTAGCGGATGATTGTGCACTTCAATAAATTTGGAGACCTTCCAGTTTGTACCTTTTTCATTGGCAGTGAAGTGTAAGCAAGCCTAACATCCAGTGCGAGTATCGAGATGGTGAAATTTCTTCTGCACGTCAATGCACTACTTTGAAATCTTAAAACCATCTTTAGCACAAGAGTATTCTCATCCCTTGATAATCCTAGTGTACAACCCCGTATTCACCGAGTAGGGTCCGTTCGGCAAGCGCAGGACAAGTTTTGGGTTTTTAAGCTTTTGAGCTGTTTTGCACTCTAAGGGGCCAATTTTGGCTGAACCTTGAGGATATACTAGTAGGGGGAGGAAAAATTCGTCTCCCCCCTTGCCCCCTTCTTTGAGGGGGGAGTGGCAAGTTTGTCCCCCCCCCCGGCTTCGTAAAATGCAAGGTGGGGGCAGCGGGGTCAACTAGAGACCAAGGTCTCATCCCCCCTGCTGCGCCTTAGTCCCGAGACAGAGATCAGGCCCAGCTCGCGGGGCGAGACCGCCGGCAGGGCAGGGTCTCGCCCGCGCGGCCCTGCTCGCGGGGCGAGACCGCCGGTCGGGCGGGCTCTCGCCCGCGCGGCCAAGCTCGCGGGGCGAGACCGCCGGCCGGCCGGGCTCTCGCCCGCGCGTCCAAGCTCGCGGGGCGAGACCGCCGGGCCGGGCGGGCTCTCGCCCGCGCGGCCCAGCTCGCGGGCGCGAGACCGCCGGCCGGGCGGGCTCTCGCCCGCGCGGCCCAGCTCGCGGGACGAGACCGCCGCCCGCAAGGCGGGCTCTCGCCCGCTCGGCCCAGCTCGCGGGGCGAGACTGCCGGCCAGGCGGGGCCCGCGCGGCCCTGCTCGCGGGGCGAGACTGCCGGCCAGGCGAGCTCTCGCCCTGCGCGGCCCTGTTCGCCCCCGGACCCGGGTGTCTAGGGAGGGGGAGAGGTGTGGTTTGGCCTCCTCTCGCCCTTGGACCTCTTTGCCCCTGGGGCGGTGTTTTCCCTTTTTACCCCCTAGTGTGGGTGTTTTCTATTGGCTAGAAGCTTATTTGCCATAAGGGCGTTTTGGTCATTTTGACCCCAAGACTTGGAAAAACTATAAATAGACCCCCTTGGGTACCTTTGGAGGGGCATTGGCTTTTGGCTTCCTCCTCCCTAGTTCTCTTCTTGGTAGAGTCGAGAGAACTCTCCAAGGTACCCAGCTCTCATTGGTAAGGGAGGGGAAGTGTTCTTGTGACCTTCCGGGTGTGTGGTGGGACCTCCGCGCTAGAGCCGAGGGTCTGTTCCTAGTTTCCCAAGTCTTTGGTACGTGACGTTCCCCCGAGTGTAGTAGGTGTGAGGTCGCCCCTTCCCCAAGGGTCGAACTCCACAGAGACCAAGTTTTTGGTTTCAACACCTAGTATGTGTTCAGTAGTGTATATGTTGCCTGCGGATGCTGAAACTACATTTGCAAGCATAAGTCAACTACATTTGATAAGCTTCCTTATCTGAATGTACTGTAGGAAAACTACAGCTTCCTTGTTCACCTGCATGGAGTTGGATGATGATATGGACGATCAATTTTTGAATAATGATGTATAATTATAAAAATGATCGTATTTACAAGAATTCTTCCATATGTTGACAGTATCTTACAGTTTTTAGCCCCTCTTCCATCACATTTTCACAGGACAAACCATTTTTTGACATACTAAAAGATTAGTTTGGTAGCAGCCCCAAAAATCTTTCAATAGAGCTAGTGAATCCATGAAGATAGAAAAATGAGAAACTGGGAGAATGTTTTAAGTATAACTAAGGTCGTATCAGAGTAAAATGTTCGTATTTTAAAGAAATAGACAGTATGTACACAGTTTCTTGTTGTATCTTATAGTTTTTTACACTATCTTACAAGACTCGTCTCCTTCTTCTACACATTCCAATATGACAGTCCATTCTTTGAAAACATAACAAAATCTACCTACCAGACTAATTAATCCTACCAAAAGAGTAGTATCGAACACTACAAAAATCATAAAAGTCAACTATGTTTATTTTAAGGGCTTACTGTATTTTGTCGGAACAAGCTTTGTTTTTCCCTTCCAATGGCGATGGCGCTACACCTGTTCGCAAAGTTGAGAGAATGACAGTACTACACCTTGCCATCTCATGTGATATCTTTTTCGCAGCACCACTGCAGGGACTTGGAAAAGGGAAGCTTCTCAGAAACCGTTCGTAGAGTTTATTGTCGGGTTCTGGTACGAAACCTTCGCTGTGTCGGAATGTCCATGTGTCTTTGCTTTCAATCAGGAAGGGAGGGAGACAGAATGGGAGGGAAATGAAAAATTTGGAGGAGAAAGGCGGGCCCTTCACAAATGGGGGTATTTAATCTCGTACGTATTAATACATACATTAAACGTACCAAAAAAATTGTTTGGGAGTGCTTTTTAACTATTTTACATTTTTTATAAAACGCTACCACACCTAAGAAACCATTTGGATTGTCTATTGATAGGAAAAGCTACCGTCAAAAACTCCATTTTCTCCTCTTTTTGAAAAATCACTTGTCTTATACTTTTCAATCGTTTCGAAAAGCACTTCCTCATCCAGATACACTGTTGCACACATTTTTTCTCCAGGGCATGCATTTTTCACCCAAACGAGCATTTTTCACCTGGGCGAAGCATCTAGATATGCTTTTGGGGTATGAATCACCAGTTCAGACCTTATCCTTAGAAAGGCACCCATAATAATAGTAATGCCTCAGTCAATGCAAGTCCGGCAATCACGTTCAAACTACCATATATACTAGTCAGGAGTGTCTCTATATGGGCAATCATAATGATCTTATGATGGATAAATTATCCTATACCGGCAGAGAGGATCGGAAGCTTGATGACCTTTATAGGAGATGTACATATACGTTCGAGGGGGTCCAAGCCAATTTTGGTGTCTCTCTAGGCTGGAGAAAAAGTATCAAACCAGATGGGTTATCGTCAAGAGGCTTGAGTTGAGACATGGTGCTTTAGGAGTATCCGGGGATCACTTACTAATGAAATGTTAGTGGTAGTATATATAACTCGGGCGTGCATACTTTATTAAACTACATATATTTTTTTTCTCAAAACAAAATGGGAAGGGTACCTACATCTAAGAGTTGTATCTTTTCTAGTCATCACCACTCCAAGTGTTGGATATTTCTTTGCCTTCATATGATTATAGTCGGTATGCACCATTCTTGAACTCTTCTTTGATAATGAACGGTCCCACCCAGTTTAGGTTAAGCTTTTCTACTGAGACTGCTCTTCCTGCCACATCCACCTTTTTCATCATGAGGTCACCCTCGATGAACTGCTTTACCCTGACATGCTTTTCAAAATACTTATCCATCCTCTACTTGGCTTTTGTTTTTTTGACAGTGGATTGATCTATGCGTTCTTCGATTAAGTCAAGACTACATCTTATCTCTCACGTTGTTGCTTTACATCCAACCTTCATCATTTTATTTGGAGAGGAGTCCTCTTAGGCTCATGACATCAAACTCTACCGTGATGAGATCTTCAGAGCTGTGCAACACTTTGAAGGGCCTATCTCTGGTAGTTGAAGAAGGTGTAGTCCTAAGAGTCCACAATACCGCAGGTAACTACTTCGCCTAATTTCCACTAGTATTTTCCACCTTAATTTTGAGTAGATTCAGGACCTGTCTGTTAGCTGCTTCTACTTTATCATTGATGCACGGGTGATGGAATGATGAAAATCAGAGCTTTATTCCGACTTGCTTACAAAAACTCACTAAGGCTTCGTTTGCTTTGGCATTTTTCTCCGGCGGCAGGAGGATAATGAGGGCTTTTGGAACCCGAGGGGAGAGGTCGCGGTTGGAATCCCTCGGCTTTTCTCCATTTCCCATGATCAGTGGGTGCAAACGGAGCAAACGCCTCTGCTGACCATTTGGTTACCCGTCGTGCGATGACATTTTCCCCAAACGGAGAGCTCCAAACGCTACGCCAAATGAAGCCTAATTCTACGCTTGCAAATTGAGGCCCATTATTGATAATGACGGCTACTGAGATCCTATGTGTTGGGTTTTCTCTAGATAAGTGAAATTAGCACATCAGATGTGCACATCAAAATAAAACATATAAGAAAACCCCAAACAGTAAAGGACCTTATGAAATCCATGAATCAATAAATGAAGATAGTAACAGTTTGCAAGTTACCTATACGGGGTCGATTCAAAAATCAGCCAAGATGCTCCAGAAAAACTACTTGTTCTGAGTTGGAATCTTATTCCAACTTTTCTTCAATGTCCTGCCACTTAGTCGGGCTTACGGATTGAGTCCAGAGCACATAAGTAAATTTGTGTCTCTACAATAGTCCACATGAACAATGGAGAACCCCACGATCTTGTCCAATAAGATTTGGGTAAAAAAAGGAGTTCCATCAATGTCTCTAACGAATTGCTAGGTACAATCAAGGGAAAGACAGTGGCAACAGCCAGAACTTGGTCTCGCAATAGTAGTAGCGGCGGGCTATTAGGTTTAGAGTTTGGGGAAAACATTTTTCCGTCAAAATCCTCAAAAAGTCCTAAGGAAAACCTAATCACATGTTTATTTATACCCAAGGATGTAAATTAAACATGCGCTTTCGCTATCAATAGACTAAAAAATTAATGGAGTGAACTACCAAGTGGCGTCGTGTTAACACAATGAATACAATGCTTATACACCAAGCATTGAGTCAACACATCACTTAACAAAACACAACAAGAAAGAGGCATCATGATAGCACAACGCATACGACGCTTAACCACGATGCTTGTTGACTCAACACGATGCTCGAGAGTCTGATAAGTCCAACTCCAATAAGTCAAAGGTTTTGTCTTTCACCCACATCCAATATGAGTAAGACCAATATAATCTTTTCTCCAATTTCTCCAAAAGCTCTTATGCGCGATCTTATAGGCTCATATCGCATTGGCAGTGAAACTAATTGCTTGACTACTTTTTGATCACCTTGGAAACACCAATACTATATTGACAAATATTTTCTCCCCATATAAAGTACTTGATATCCTGAGTCATTGTCTTAGCTAGTGTCTTGGATTCTATCCACTTGCTAAATCTATCATGACTAGGATGAAGCGTGGTTGTACGCTTGCCACTGGAAATGGTCCTACCAAATCCATTCCCCAAATAGCGAACGGTCGAGGAACTAAGATGGACCTTAGCTATTACACTTGCTGAACTTGAAAGGGGCAAACTTTCGGTACTTAAAACACTTCTTTGCATACTCTCCACAATATTTCCTAAGAGTCGGCCAAAAGTAACCCTAAAAAATGATCCTTTTCTCAAGGGTTCTAGCTCTCAAGTGATGGTTGCACTCCCCAGAGTGTACCTCTTGCAGGATTAAGGGAATCTCTTCTTCTGTCGCACATCTTGCCAAGGGTGAGAGAAAATTCCTTTGATAGAGAATCCTAAATACCAAAGAGTAGCAGGCTACTTTTAACTTGAACCTTTTTTATCGCTTACTGAGGGTTGAACTTCTCTCGTGAAGTAATATATGAATGGGTCTGTCCATGACGGATCTTGATTAATCTCCATAACACCCCCTATTCTATTATGAAATGGAACAATTCCATGAGAGCCCACCCCTCCGAGAGCCTATCTTTGTCAATTTGTTGACCTCAACATTTTCTTCCCTTAGAATATGCCAGACACAAAGGTATGAAAACACCCAATGTGTTGGTTAATGAGAGATATGTATTTCTAGAGGAGGGGCTCTTTATTCTTGAAGGTATTGTTTATCTATGACACCATTACTAGAGAATATATCTTCACATATGTATCATCGATGCTAATTTATTGGGCCAGACTCAACCTAGCTATAATAGCTTTATTTTTTTGCTTGGTTGTTGGTGGTGGGAAAGTGAAGTTTAATTGTCTGCTAAATTCTGATGTCGTTGGTGCTGATCAGGATAATTACCACCCCAATGGAGCTTTCCCCAAAAGCTCTGTCAACATACATCTTCCAACGTGATGGGGCAGGGACCTCCCAATTGGTATTATGGTCATCAGTGAATTCAGTGACAAAATCAGTCAAGACTTGGGCCTTGATGGAGGATCTAAGGATATATGATATGTCAAACTTGTTGAGTTCTATAGCCCACTTTTCCAGCCTCCCTGAATGATCTGGCTTCTCTAGAACAGATGTTAGGGGGTGGTCGATGAACACATTGATAGAATGGGCTTGGAAATAAGGGTGGAGTCTTTGTGTCAATATTATAAGATCCAGGGCCAATTTCTCAAATATTTAGTAGCATGTCTCAGCACTCCTCAACACATGGTTGACATAGTGAATAGGAAACTACTTCTTGTCATCTTCTAGAACCAAGACTGAGTTGATGACTTCATTGCCAACCTTGAGATATATAAACAAGTATTCTGACCGATGAGTACGCTTGATAAGGGGGTCGTCATCAACTGATGCTTTAATTCCTTAAATGCCTGACCACATTCATTAGTCTATTTGAACTTTTTCACTCCTCATAGTGTTTTGAAGAAAGGAGCGCACTCTTCTCCTGAGCACGAGATGAAGCGGTTGAGTCTTGCCACTCTTTTTGTAGTTGTTGGACTTTCTTCAAGCTCTTTGGAAGTAGCATATCTAACATGGATTTTACCTTATCAAGATTAGGCTCTAGACTCTGGGGGTGAGCAAGTGGTCGAGAAACTTTCCCTTGCTGGTACAAAACACACTTGATTGGATTGAGCCTCATGCTATACTTGCGGAGGTGGCAAACATTTTCATTAGATCTCTGATGTGGTCTACCATCCCATGGCTCTTAATATGGATATCATTGATATATACTTCCAAGTTATGGCCTTTCTGGTGCTTGAACACATGATCCATTATCCTTTTATGCATAACGTCAGCATTCTTCAAATCTGATAGATTGATGTGGTAGAAATATCAACATTCATTTATGATGAATGATGTGTAGGGGATGTAGGGCACATACATCCATATCTAGTGATATCCCAAGAATGCATCAAGAAAACTCATTATCAAAAATCCCACAGTAGAGTTAACTAGAGAGTCTATCCAGGGCAAGGGGTAGCTGTCTTTAGGGCATGCCTTATTGAGTCTGGTAAAGTCAACACACATTCTCCACTTATTATTAGCCTTGCAAACCATGACAACATTAGAAACCCATTCTACATACTAGATGTCTCTGATGAAATTCACCTTGGGTAGCTTAGAAACTTCCTCTCAAATAGGCACAATGAGAGTGGTGGTAACTGCTAAATTTTTATGCTTCATGGGCTTAAAATTAGGACTAATGTTGAGGCGTTGATAAGCAACATTTGGGCTTATTCCATGCATGTTCTAGGATGACCATGCAAGGACATCAATGTTGCTCAGGAATCATTGGATGAGTAGGGCTTTACTTTCTTCCTTTAATTATGTGTTAATGGAGACGGTTCTGTCTCTATATCCTCCTAGAACTGGCACTTCCTACACTTCCTAGGAGGTCTCTAGATGGGTTTCGCTCACTTGAGCTTTAAGCCACTCCTGTGTACCCATAACTGGCTTGCGAGCACCTGCGAGTGATCGCTTACCTTGGCAATTGCTCTCATATATTGGCATCCTCGAGATGGTTCTTGGCAGATTCTACTACCTTATCTGCTCGTCAAGAAGTTTCATCGGTTGCTTAAATCTGAATGTCACGTATTTAAACTGTTGGTGCAAAATTTGTCACTCAACTATCCACACTCAACGACCGGCTCAGGGAGCCCGATGAAGAGATTAGAGACCTCAAAAAACTAGTTACTGACCCGCAGGGACTTGGCTAATAAAAGACAAAAGAGGGGGATGCTAGTAGCAGCGGACACAAGACTAACCCGCTGCCACAAATTCTACTTATGTAGGGCACTGTAATTGCACATGAGATTATTATATGTTAGTACATAAGTATGCGTTGAAAATAAGAGACAACCGAGAGACAGGACATGTGACTGCACCTATAACTGGGTAGATTCTGGCTCAATTCCTCTGTCCTCTTTGAGCACCCATGATTCTTAATTTATACTTGAAGGTAGGCTGCCCGGGCAGCTGAGGGAATTTTATACAACAATAAATGTGTTCTCTACCCAGGGTATATGAAGAGTCGGGTGGCAAGAAGAGAGAAAAAACTACATAGTAACCTCATGTGTTGTTTTTGGCTGTAGAAAATGAACCTGCATGGGCTATGGAGGATACTCGCCATAGTCTCTCTTCTGAGTTTTCGAGAAAGCATTTGAGGGCCCACGCAAATCCTTGAAGCATGGTCGTGCGCAACCATGTCAGGGGTGAGACATACGGCCTCACAAACAGTGTCTATAAATCCTGCTAAGTGATTGTCTAGCTCCTCTATAATCGACACTGATAGACACTGGTTGCGGTAACAGGATTTGGGTTAACACCATGGTTTTCCCCTTCCAGGTATTCCATGTAAAAATTTAATTGTCATCTCTCTTTGACTATTTGTTTGTTCAACTCACTCTCAAGTTAAGACGATCTGATGCTACCTGTTGTGTGAACATTAAGAGAGCCACAACAATGATAAATGAAATAACCTTACCTGTTATATTAAATGAATAAACTTTCAAATAAAAGTATATCTTAAGAGCATATAACATAGTCACATTTTAGTATAATCTTGGCAAGTCAAACAGATGTGTTATGTCTAAGTATTCAATAATGTTCTTGCATTCATAATCGAGTTTGAAGATTACAGACATCAACAAATTACAATAGTCTGGAATAATGCATCATGTGCTCAACATGTGTGTTCCGCTAACCATGGTACTCCTCTCCATATTTGAAAAAGAATATCAAAATTAACAAAGATCAACAAAATAATACTTAGTATATGGAATAAACTTGCCTTAGTTTTATGCTTGCCCGACGAAAAATTTGCTCACCTAACGAGCAAATGTGTTCACAGGGCGAGCAAAAGTTGGTCACCCATCAAGCAATAGTTGGTTTCCCAACAGACAGTAGTTGATCACAGGGCAAATAAATTTTCTCACCGAGTGAGCAAAATGGTTGCAAGGCATGCAAAGTTGTTCGTGGGGCGAGCCGGTGAAAAAATTTGCTTGTTGGGCGGGCGAACGAACAAATTTTTTTGCCTAGCGAATGCATCTGCTTGCCCAATGAATGCATTCGCTGGCTTAACATGTAAATTTTCTAGTTCGGTGAACAAGAATGCTGAACAAGAATGCTCGTCCTTAAAACAGTTATGTTAATTCTCTGGTCGAAGATTCTCCAAGCTCTAGGTTTAGAGGAAAACTCATAATGAATGATAAATAATGGCTGCGAAGAATCTCACTTGTTTATGCTCTAACCTTCACTTGTGCGGGGACTTGAAATTAGTTATAACAGACAAAATGCCAAAAATGATCACCAAACTACAATCTCCATGAAGTTTGATAGGGGAAAATGATGCAAAATTAGGTAGAAGAGAAGATAAGGTACATCCAGTATCACCATAAAATTCAAAATTTGCATATTACTTAAGCAAGTTTCCGAGCTCTATACCAAAAAAATATTCAATCTTTGAGAATGCTTTTATGGAAGGTGTGGTAGGTTTAATGGTTATAGAGGAGATAAGGTACGTCTAAGATCAAGTTGTATACAACACGATATTGTGATGGAGGCGATGTTGATAAGCAATGTATTGTGATAGTAGATACAAAATAATAATGATGTGGAATGCTCGTGTAGGGGTTTTCAAACAAAGGGTTTGTTATGCAAACATGTTTTATTAGTTTACAATAACTGTTCAAAATGCAAAGCATATTCAACCAAATTATATACTAAAGAGAATTACTTTGCAGGACAAGATGGGAATATTTCTTTCAAAGTCTTCAACCTAGAATGATTGTGATTCTAAGTTACTATACATAAACCAAATGATGTGGCACACCTATGACTTAAATAATCAAATTGAAAATTACAAACTAGAAAAGGAATATTTTGAAGTGGAATTCTAGAAGATATGGTGAACTACAATGAGAAGATTAATAAGAGAATCCTTGATAATAATTATAAACACAGGATCATTGTAAAAGATCCACCATCAATTCGACTTAAAAGGGGCATCAATTGCACACTTGAATAATTATTGGGAGTCCTCTGCCAATAAACAAGTAATATTAACATGACATATTTTAAATTTTTAATTACTTCATATGTATGCTAATAAAAATTTTTGATGTCAAACATGGATGACACGCGTGGCCAAAGGTAAACGGCCCGCAAAAAATTTAAGTGTTAGAGCAACCGAAGGAGCATAACTTCATGGACCATTTTTCTTGCAAGATTGATTTAAATTCAATACCAAGTCTAGCATAGGTTGATCTAGACAATGATTTTTTTTCCAAATGATGACTTATCGATAAATGTGTCTTTAGATTTTTCATGTGTTCCAAATGTGTTTAAATGGTGAGTTTTATATCACCAATGTAGTAATTTTAATTTATGCTTTCATTGATACTTTAATCGGACATGAGTCGTGTATAAATGTTGTAAAGCTATTATATGTATTTGATGTGCATTGTATGACAAAATTGGCAGCTTCCAGATTAATAAGCTTTAGTTTGCACATATCTATATATATATATATATATATATATATATATATATATATATATATATATATATTTCATGCCATTGTTTCCACTTCGCAAAGATATAAAATTATACTTATAGTATTGGAACATTGTACCAGTCACATTTGCTACTCACTATTTAGGAACTAAACCATTCAGAAATTTACTATTAACCATTCAAAAAAATTCTACCGACCATTCATGAACTGAAACATTCATAATAATCAAATTTGTTATGACCATTCTGGAACTACTGAATTAAACCATTTGGAACGATCAATCAAAAAATTATACCATTCATAAAATTGTACAATTCATACAATCACATTTGTTATGACCATTCAGAAGATTCTACCATTCTGAAATAATTGAATCAAACCATTTTACAAATACAATCTTGTCACATTGTAGATTGACATTACTATTTTAGAAGACAACATGATTGAGTTGTTGAAAATCGGACCATATTTTCCTTAGGAAGCAAGAAAAATAATATTGTAGATCTTTTGACCACCTGCATGATAAAAAATGAACAAATCTAATCTGAAACTGTAACAACACCATATATTCACCATATATTTAGCATATATTTAGAATTAATTCAACCTTTTTCTAATAACCGCCTGAAAATCAACTCTATGAATAATAACCACTGAACGTAAATCACAATGTGACTATATCAAAATAATGAAGATTTACAACTACTAAATAGTAAGCAAATATAAGATATATTCATAGTCTAACATAAAATAACTTTATGCCCGAATGGTAATAAAATATAAATTATGATCCCTATCTTACACAAAACCATAGGAAAGCATCAGGGTTTACATATACGTTATCACATATAAGCCACAGTCATATAACAAATAATCAAAAACTGTCACAGTGCTTGAGTATTTCTTTTAATGAATGTCTCAATCATTTTCGCGCTTATTTTAGCTCAAAATGTTGACATTTACTTCTGCTAGTTTGGTATTTCTCCCACTAGGTCTGTCGAGTCCCAACCAATGTCTTTATATACATCATCACGATGATGTTACATTCTTCCCCATTATTAGGTCTAAGAGCCATTCTATAGGAATGATTGGTCACTCAAGTATATTATTAGGTAAAGTACTAGCAATATCTTTATGTAAATTGTTTATCTTCATAAAGAAAAGTTTGTTCTTTAGATTTTTAATGGCAATTAAAACTACCATATTGAAATAAATAGAGAGCCAAACATTACCACTTTTGGTGCAACTTTTAAATGCTTGGAAGTAAGCATTGAATCATAAAATTCCCAAATATGTGCATTTAAGTTTGCACCAAGCAAAGCCAAATGGTTGGATATATATACAGGAAGTATAATTAATTTTAAATACTTGACTGCATTTGGCACAATATAATTAATATAAATTTGACTGTTACTAATCGAACACTTTTTAAAGTACTGAAAGTTAAAATATACAACAAATGAGCATTACACAAATTTAATCAGAATACAAATAATATGGAAAAAATACATATATTTACTGTAATTGGAGCAAACATATAAGAAATGCAACACTCTCTTTGGACTCGTAAATCTATGCGCTCCCAAAACAACAATATAAACATTCAAGTGGATGTCACTTATCCACACAATCTTCAAAAGTTCTTCCATGATTAAGCAATACATAACAATATTCCTCGCTCAAACTAAATGTTTGAATTGCAAAATTCAAGTTGTATTAAATAAGTATGTCAAATGTTAATAAGTCCAAATCAACAAAAAAAAATTATCTTTTGGGATATTGTAAGATAATGATATCTATAATTTTTTGATCCTTAGCTGCTATCACTGCTCTCCCAGAAAATGCCAAAACTGTTGGTGTTGGAGAGAAGATGACATTCTTCTTTTTGTAATCCCAACCCTTAATTCCTTTAATCATAGTATCTACCTCCATCATCTCCAAGCAGGCAGGGCAATCACTATAACCGAAGAATGGAGTGATGGTGATGGTGCGGGTGTGACTACTATTTTTGGTGGTGATGATACTAATGAGAATGTCTCGGTAACTTGTCATGAATGTAATGGAGGTGAACGTGTGCGGGGTCAAAAATAAGATACTAGTGATGTCAATGCTTCAATCCTTTCATCGCATGATCGCCACAAATTTGTAATTTCATCATCTATGTATTGCCTTAGCAATTAGAATGGAGTCCATCCCATTATAGTATTATACCCACTCTCTTATTCTCTCTCCTTCTTCTTCCTCTTCTTCTTTACAACCTCATTCGTATAACTTTCTTCTCCATCCTTATCTCATTTTCTCTTCTTAATATCGCACATTTTCTCCTCCTTTAAAACTTTCTTCCCTTTGTTTTTGACCTTCTCCTTCTCATTCGTCAGCGTCTTCTCCCTTCTTCCCATGTTCTGGTTTATCTTTACAAATTTCCTTCTAACTAACCTTGCAATCTCCTTCTCAACACTTTCTTCCTCATGCCCCTCTTCTCTCTCCTCCATCTCAGCAAATTCCGCCTCCTCATACTCGAACTCCTCCTCATGCTCCTTAGATTCCTCCACCTCCGACTTCTTTTTTAGATGTATTATTCTCAAAATCTAAAACGTACACTTCCTTGATTCCAAAAAGGTCTGCCTCAATAGGAAGAAACTTCTCAAATAACCTCTTAACCTAAAGGTCAAATACAATGACATGTACGTAAAGGGATAAATAATGGTTAAATGAAGTTAAGAAAAATGCTCATATACAGCTTGTTTCTTTCATGCTTAATCAAATTCGACCGTGATGATAAATAGAACTTGACTGTCAAGCTGATCTTAGCATACCACCGATGCAGTAGGGTCTGACTAAGTCATCAGCAAAATCCATAAGATTTGTTAACTCAAAAACAAACCTACAAGAAGGGATTATAATTACGGGATGGGTTGTAACTAGAATAACAAAATTAACCTAAATTTGTCCTTACATACCACCATGAGATTGGAACAACCCTCTAAATAACACAGACTCACAATAATTCTCTTCTTTGTAGCTTGATAACTTAATGAACTAAACTGGAAGTGTAGAAATTTGTGTACAGTTTTTGGCCAATTATATTTTCTAAACTCTTGAAGACCTCCATGTTAAACGAGGGAGGGGTAGACCAATAAAGTCTTGGAATGAAACTATAAGAAAAGACATGATGTACTTTGGCATTAGTGAGATTATGACAAAAGATTGGCACAATGGCGACAAAGGATCCATATAGCCGAACCCACTATTGTGGGATAAAGGATTGAGTCTTGTTGTTGTTGAGAAGGGGGAAAAATACTTACATATAACGTACTTTACCAACATGTCTCTCTCTGACTCAATCTCCTCTGACCACTCTTATCAAGCTAGTCGTAAAATCTCAGCAACGATATCTTTCTGCTCTAAATTACAAAATGGAACCTTATAAAGTTGAATCTTGGCCATAATTAGGAAGACATAACATCATACCCACTTGATTCATAAACTTTAGGTAGAACTTCTCTAGTAGGAAAACCAGCTTTTCCATGTCAAAAGACATCAACAACGTGTTTTACAGTAGAATATTTTTCTTTATGTCTGGAAATGAAAACAAATGGAGTATACGAGTTTCACACAGTTCATTCTTTGAACGCTCACTAACGGCATTCAAAAGAGGGTTTGGGCTTTCCTTAATGGACGAAATCGTATACCAATAGTTTAGATAAGGAATGTCTGTCATTTGCCCCAAAAAAATAATCTGGATTAGTTCAGACTACAAAATAAATATGAATTGCAATTCAGAGTAATAACCATGACATAACTTATTGAAGATATACAATACGGCCTTATAAATCTAGTAAATGACCGTAGAAGTCGTGTATTAAGCTCTAAAACAAATATTAATACAAAAATATATCAAATAAGGCCTATGTATGTACAAAATCGGTAAAAAAGCTAGAACTTACATTTTATCGGTTTAAAAAGGTCTTTTTCCAAATAATATAGTATTGTTGTGGTCGTTGGACTGTGGTTTCCTTCTTTCTCCTCTTCCTAACACCAGCTGTAATAAGGTGTAAGACCCCCCTCCCGGAACACAAGACACGCCAGCTCTCCCAACACCAAAACACGCACAAGGGGCCTAGCGCGAATCGGGACGTTACACAAGGGGTGTTCACGAATCAAATCAAATCAATAGCTCTTCAATAAAATATAATTTTGACATAGAATACAAAGATTTGAATTCACATTTATTCGTATATTCAATATCAGATTCAGATTCATCACAAAATGTTGGATTCAAATTTGGGTTTGAATTCGAACGTGGATTCGATTTCGGATTCAAACTTGGATTCAAATTCTATATTTTTTAATATTTAATTTTGTATATTATTTAAATATAATTATATATAATATATAATTACATATATTAATTTTATTTAACTATATATTCTAGTAGTCGTGAACTATTTGTGAATCCTTAGAAAGAGAATAAAATTATTTGGATTCAGTTTCAAAACTATTTGAATCCGAATCCAAATTTGAAAAATATGAGTTTTAATCGAATTTTCACAAATAGAATCCCGAATTATTCATGAACTATATTATTTGTAAATAGCCCTAGTCGAAACCCCATTTTTTTAATATTTACCTAAAACGCAACATAAAATATGGTCATATAAGGAATAAGAAACTCTCGTATCATGGTAGTAAATTCAATAAATCTTATAAAAATGATCAAACTTATGGGTAAATAATTGTAAATGAGTTCCTCATTCGAGATATTGCGGTGGAGTTGTCATTCCTAGCTGAAATCAGTAGTTGATTTTCTTTGTTATTATGACATCGACAAACATAGACACATACTAGTTTTTTCTAATAAGATTTGTTTTTCATTTGTACTCATTGGGAAAGAGAGTGAGTGCTCGGACTTTCATGCATTCCTTATTTCCGGTTTATAGAGGGATGAGGCGAGTGCAAAAATTTTGAGTAAATATGATGACCCACACAAAAAACAATCTATTTATTGATGCACCTATTAAAATGTACATTACAAATACCAACAAAATTTCCTTTATTTAGATGGGTGCTACTTGCAATGTTGCGGGTAAGGCTCTGTTTGGCATGGATTTTTTGCTCTGGTAAGTTTGGACGAAAATGCCACCGTCATAAAATGTATGTTTGGCATGACAAAGGTTATAACCTCCACCAAGAAAAGTAAGCTACTTTTGAACATAAAAGGTAATGAAGTTCCTTAGGTGAGGACGGGGGTTCATGAAAGATGGTTCATAACCATTGCGTTCATGACCACTACTGTCGTGCCAAGCGGAGCCTTTGTTCTACAGAATTTTTTTATATGCGCATCATTCCCACTTGTAGGAACGACAATAAATAGCCAATATATGGGTCCACCACTCGTTTTCACTTTCCTGCTACCCTCCTTTCGACGAGCTTTTCCCTAGCTGGATTTATTCTTCCCAAACTTAACCTAGAGTTTTCATCTCCTTCCTACCTATATATCTATCCGCCACCTACTCAAGGCTCCGATGCCTGCTCACGAATTTCTACAAGGGCTTACGCCCATTGAGCGAGCAGTATTCTTGCCCTCAGAAAATGTCATTGGAGAAAGGATCCTTTGAGAAGGGGAGTATTGAAATGGAGATTAACAGTGTTGATATAGACAAAGGCAATGATAATCTTGAGAGAATCAGTGATGGAAGCAATTTTACAGTGTTTGTATCATTCTAAATCAATCCGCACTTGTTTGGTTTTATTCCTTTAATTTATTTTTTTGTCGATAGTCTTGGTGATTTTTTAGCGTTATATTTGAAATTTATTTTATAGGGAAACTACAATGTACATTAATATTGAACTTCTACTGTATTAGTGAAGTGCAACTATATTTTTTACAAATAAGTACAACTGTATAATAATTTAATGTGCTGTTTGTTTTCCTGCATATCAATAAAGAACATCATACTTTCTCTGTTGTTTATTCAGAGAAAGAGGTATATGTTATGTATTATGAGCACGCACTTAATTTAATGTTCATAGATAACACATGTTTTATTGGACACACAAGAATTATCAAAATGCATGAATATAACAGCTCCAAGGCCTAAAAGAAGCACACAAAACTGTCACCAATTAAATATTGCAAATTAGATACTCGAACTGGTTGTCTTGCATGCATTAATTTTAGAGTTGATACAGATGGTAGGAACTGGACAGTTACAAAGTTTATGAAGAAGTGTAATCATGTCCTTGTAATGAAGAAATAACAACATTCGTTGAGGTCACATTGAAATATATCAAATATATAGGACAATCTTATAAAGAATATGATAGGGAATGGCACAAGACAGTGCATGCGTACAACTTTCTTGCTGAAGAAGTGGGGGTGTTGAAAATATTAGGTACACCAAGGTTGATGCTTATAAGCATGTTTAATGTGGGAAAAAGGCTTAAATTGAATGTGGTGACTCGGTAAGCTTGCTAAAGAGGTTATAGGAAAGACAACTTGAGGATAATATGTTTTCATATGATGTTCGGACAAATAAACTAAATAGGTTGAGCAGTTTTTTTGGATGGATAGGTGTGGTAAGATAGACTATATATGTTATGGTAATGTTATTATTTTTGATACAACCAACAAATTAAATAAATATAATTTGGCATGTGTGTCATTCATTATTATTAACAATCATTGGCAAAGTACTATCATCGGTTACACTTTCATTGTAGAAGAAACCATAGATTCCTTTTGTTCGGTTTTTGGCACATGTCATAAGTTCGTTGCTATGGTGGTTGCTATTGAGCATGTTTTCACCAATAGTCAACATCGATTGTGTAAATTACAAATCTCGAAGAAAGCTCATTCAGAAGACCATTATTTCAACCATGACAAAAATGTTCAAGGTTTATTCTACCAATGCATGAGCAAGTGTGCCAAGGAGTTCGTGTTCAATAGGTATTGAAATAAGATGATGTTGAAAAGAAACTTATAGGATAGCACATGGTCGGGGGACTTATATGTAGCTAGGAGGAAGTGGTTTATTGCCTACAACACAAATGTGTTGTATCTAGGCATTTTGTCGACTCAAATAAGTGAATCTGCAAATAACGGATTACATGGTTGTTCCAAGGAAGCCAGCTCTTTTTAGAATGTTTCATCGGTTTGGAGAAATTAGTTTTAACATGGCGGAGACCTGAACCAAAATACATATTCTTAAAATTGCAGGAATCATAGACTGGTGAATTCAAAACAAAGTAGGCAATAGATTAGTGATGCGGTATGGTGGCTACAAGCAACCAAAATTTTAGATCATTCTTATGAGAGCATATAGAAGGAAGCAACTACAAACACATGTTCTCATGAATACAAATATCAATGCAGGTTACCATGACTAATAATTAAGTATAAAAAATAGAATTATTCACCCTAAGCATCATAATTATTCAGATTCAACATAATAGTTCACCCACCCTTAGCAATCAAAACATAAGGGATTCACCATAACAGTTCAGCCACCACAAGTAATTACAACAACAACATTAATTGTCTGTAAAATGAATTATACTAAAAAAATGTATGGAAAATGTTGGAAGTGATTTCAGCACGAAATCGTGGCATCACTTTTTGCCAATCCTTCTTCTCTCTCCAAGAAACTATCATAGACGACAACACTGCCTCTGTATATTTCAACAAAAACACATTGTAATCATGTTTGTTATTTTGCATTAGTGGATAAGGAACTTCATTAATAGGATAGTCGATAATTTTTGTCGGCAATGTTGAAACCGAGAAATCGGTCTCTGAGGAGTTCACCCTTGGGGAAGGGGTGATCACACACTTCTCCCCTGCGAGCCCAAAAGACTAAAGAGAAAGAACTAGGGACAGACCCAAGGCTCCAACACAGAGGTCCCACCACACACCCGAAAGATCTTAGAGCGCTTCCCCTCCTTAGCCAGGTGCTGAAGCTAAGGTACCTCAGAAAGCGCTAGAAGATCAGAAACAAGTAAGCATGCCTTTCTGAGGTACCCCTTGGGTCCTATTTATAGTTTTCTAAAAATGGCCTGCAAATAGCCAACCTCCACTGTTTTGAATAGCTATGGACAGACTAATGGGGGCAACATGGTAAAGAATACATTATAGGCCCGGGCGAGCTACCCCCTGGAGCTTCTGCTCGCGAGTGGCGGATGGAGCTCGTACTTACCCACCACTCGGCCTTGGGCGAGTACGAGATCGGCTTACTCTGCTCACTCCTAGATCGACCCGCCTTTCGTCGGGCTCAGCTCCACGAATCCCGAGCTCAGCCCGACGAATGCCGAGCTCGGCCTACTTGTTTCCCTACCGAGCTCTCCTAGGGCCTTGAGCGGTTTGAATCGGTCGGTCTGGATCCTGTCGACCCACTCACTGGATACGGGGTTGTACATAATCCCCGCTCTTTGCGAGGTTGGGACAAGCTTGGAAAGAAACACCCAACCCAATAGGATCCTTCGAGTGCGGCGGGAGCCAGAAGGAATCTCCTGGTGGGGCCCACAGACGGCTATATATATATATATATACACCTGCGTACCTGGCTGACCTTTGCCCTTCTCCTCACTTAAGCCCTGCCAAGATGTCGCTCCCCAAGGAGGTCCTAGAGCGAATTACGCGATCTCGTGAGGAGACTGCAACTCGCGTTGCGGGCCTGACCAACCTCAGCGCCCCGGCCTGTCACTTTGCCGAGTTCAGCTCGGCCAAAAGCATGAAGTCCTTCCCACCAGAGGCCAAGCTCATCTTTGATGATTTGAAAACAACCCTGGTTAACGGGGCCGACTCCTCTAATCAGCCAACTCTCGGGCCAAATGGCAAAGACCTCGTTGATCTAACCATCGACCTGGACAGTCAGCACCACAGTGATGAGGTCTCCATACTGCGAGCCGAGGATCCTCCTGAAAGCTCGCAAAATCAGGCTTCTAGCATACGCCTGCGGGGCTCGCTCCCCATTTGCGAGGCCATGGAGCTGGACTCGTAGAAGCCGGGGTCGTCGTCTTGCCTCCCTTCACGACAACCCTCTCCCATTCCTACAACTATGGGGGGAGACGCCGAGATCATCCAGGTCCTCAGTTTCCTCCGCATCCCTCCAGAAGTTCCTCGGCACGGCCGTGGCAAGGACTTAGGCTGCCCCCTCCTCACGTCAGCCCGGAGGAGCCGGACTCGGACGGTAGGTTTTTGACTTCCCCAGATCTTGCTCGGTCTTGATGATGCTCGCCCTCATTTCATAATATTGTCTTCAACTTGTTCATGCAGGCCTCTTTAGTCGGTACGAGGCCGACGAATCCACGGACCGGGCTCACTACTCGCCCCTCCCTTCCCTGCATGCTTTGGACGCTTTCCTGAGTTCGGAGGTGGAGATCCCCAAATGGTCGAGGCGAGGACAGTAGGTCCTCAAGAAGCTGTGCGCGAGCTCCACGAGCTGCGGAAGGACAATAACATGTTGTAGGAGGAGTGTGCACAGCTTGCGGGCACGGCGAGGGTCAGCTCGGCATTTGAGGCGGCGTATTCTTCCTCACTTCTAGATGAGATTGATGAAAACCTGCGGGTTGTAAATAGGAACCTGGGGCGACTTCGCGAGCTCCATGCACAACAACCTGCGATGGCGGGTAAGCGAGATCGGGGTAATTAGAAACGGCTCCCCTATCGAGCCGACCGGTACTCGCCCCGCCTCCCCTTGGTCCGTGCGTGTTTTTTTTATTCCTGCACCGAACAATTTTTGATGCCTGCCTATAATAACTTAGATAATTTTTCATCATGTTAGCATTTTTAAATATAATCAGCACGTGCCCCTTCAAATTCTTCACCCTAGGATAGAGTTAGCTCGCGGGGGTCGGCGAGCAGAGGGTGGCGAGCTGGGGCAGGTGAGCTAGACTGGTCAGTCGGCTCGGCCTCCAATTTCTTTTTCTATAAATAGGCATCTTCACCAACCCCTGTTGTTGGAACCAGCAAAGCCGATTCCACCTAAAGCTCGGAACTACTGAGGCAGCTCGCGCTTACTCCCTTGGGATCACTCTCCAGGCGAAGAACTAGACTGGAGGCTTCAGTGAGGAGGTCCCACCTCTTACCCGGAAGAGACTAGAACTAGAGCTCTTCCCCTCCCTAGCCAATACTGAGCTAGGTGCCTTAGAAAAGATAGGAGGAGTCCAGAATGCTTCCTTCTCTAAGGCACCTTACCGGTCTATTTATAGGCCTCTGAACTGGGACTGCTGATAACCAAACTATGCTGCTGTGAAAATACCAGAATACCCTTGGCTGGGTCTGCCAACAGCTAAACTCCGCTATCTTAAAAGACTAAGTGCAGCCCACGCAGGGTAAAAGAGTAAAAACACCTCCGGGGCCCAGAAGGTGGGCCCGACCTTGCCTGAACCGGCCTTGGAACCAAGACGACCCTTCTCTCGAGGCACCTCTCACTGGGGTCCTCTCGCCACGCCGAATCCTCTCGACTCGCCTGGGTCCTCTCGCCACGGAGCTTCTCTTCTGAGTCCTTTCGACTCGCCTAGGCCCTCTCGCCCGGGATCTTCTCTTCTGAGTCCTCTCGACTCGCCTAGGCCCTCTCTACTCTCGCCTGGGCCCCTCTCGCCGGGCTGAACCCTCTTTCCTCTCGCCTGGGCCCCCTCCTACCGAGCTGCGAGCCCGAGGTTGTACACGATCCCCGCTCTTTTCGAGGTTGGCACAAGCTCGGAAAGATAGTCCAACCGAGGCTTGCGATGGTACAGCCAATTTATTGAGGGAATCTTTTAGTGGGCCCCTTGCCTGACCTATAAATATAGAACCTCCCTCCCCTCAAGGGGGTGTTTCCTCTCTCTCCCTCCTTAACGCTTGTCCATGTCTCTCAGCCAAAGTGTTCGGGACCGCATCGCGGCCGTGCGCCAGCGGAATAGGGCGACGGCGGCGGGTCTGAACAAGATCCCTGCCCGTGCTCCTCCCTCGCTACCGCTATCCGCATCTCCTCCTAAGAAGACGAAAACTCCTGAGCCTCATATTTTGGCTGAGGAACCCTCTCACACCTATCCAAGGGGGTCGACGCCCCCGGCCCCTGCTAGCCTCAAGGGAAAAGAAGTACGGTCTTCCAACCCCTCCTGGTTTCTTGTCACTGCCCATTCTTTATTTGTTGTCTATTCTCAGAGATTTTTGGAGGCCTCTCAACGTCCCGAGACCATCCGTATAAACATTTCTGAACTCCCTTCTCAGCGCCTCTCGCCCCAGGACTCCACTCCTTCTACGCCGGTGACGAAGAGGGATGACCCTTCTACCGCCTCGGACCGCACTCGCCGATTTGGTAAGAGATCTTACCACTGACTTGTTCCATCCTTGTTATTCCTTCCGCCACTCTCAGCCAATATTGGTCTCCTGGCAGGTGCGAGTGGGAGGCCTGCCGAGAGCACTCTGGCCGCCGACTCGCCGACTGAGGGTTATTCTGGGCGAGAAGCCTTCTCTCCTCCTCCGCCAGTAGACGAGATTGACGATTATCTGGGCGATCCCACGGACCCCATAGAGATGAAGCGAAAGGTGGCCGAGATGCTGCGGAAACACGCGTTGCTCATCCAAGCACTGGAAAAAGGAAAGCAGGCCGCGGACCACCGAATTGATTGGCTCGAGATGGAATGTGTTCGCCTGTCGAATGAGATTGATGTCGACACGGAGGTGGACTAGACTGATCCTCTAGCGATTCTGAACGATGTCGATCAACAGCTTCGTTTCGCCCGGCGCGGTGTTGCGGCTGCTCGCGCCTTCCACTTCCCCCATCGCCCCCCCTGCATGAGAGGCCGTGGAGGACGATGGAGGTGGGACAAGAACTGACGGAGCCCGAGCATTCTTTCCTCCTGCAGTCGCCTCTCGCTTCTCGCCTTCCGCCCAACAACTTTCTTTTCTTATCCTGTAATAAGATTGACTGGTATAGCGCCTGCTGTGCGCTCTTTGAACTCGCCACCCGCCATGTGCGGGATTAGTTAATTTCATAATTTGTCGGTTTAATCATCACTACAGCTTCTTATTGGATATTAATTAATTTTTATTCACCATTATTGACCTTCATCATTAGCTGTCTGCCCCGCTGTCTTTTCACCGCTCTTTTCTCGAGAAGGCCGCTCACCCGGCGTTCCGCTGCCCGAGGCCCGGAGGGCGAAGGGTCGGCCGACTCTTCCCCTCCCCTGACGCAACCCCCTTGCCCGTACTTCCCCGCTGGGGAAGGTTATAAATACTCCCCCCCCTGCCGGGGCAAGGGGTATGCTTTCTTTAGACTTCCACTCGCGAGTAACCTTCTTCCTGTAGCTCGCCTCGCGCTCCAGCTCCTCCAGCTTCTTGCGCTAACTCGCTCGTCTCTCACTCGCCAGCCACCTCCCTCTCTTCTCGTCCTGCGCTCATAATGGTAAAGAAGAGGTCCGAGGAGAGTGAGGGGCGCAGCCGCTGCGGGAAGCGATTCACCGATCACGACTTCCCCCCCCCCCCCCCCGGTCGCCTCCCTACCGACGATTACGAGACCTTTCGGAGTGATTATCTGCCAGAAGGCTTCGAGTCGCGCCCTCCCCAGGTCGGCGAGAGCATCAACACTTTCTACCCGGGAGAACTCGCCTTCCCAATTTCCCACTTTGAGGCTGGGCTCCGGCTTCCCTTTTGGCCAGAGGTAAAACAGGTCCTGAAGTACTTCGGCGTTGTACCCGCTCAACTGAACCCGAATGCTATCTCCGTCATCATTGTATTCGCCTGCTATATGCGGAGGGAAAGGATAGAGTTTAGCCTTACCGTCTTCCGTAAGATGTTCGTGTACCACGCCAATCAGGACGGAGTGTCCTTCTTCACTGGGCTGAACCTGAAGGTGTGCGAGACCCCCAACAAGAACCACCACTGGCTCACCCGCTTTGTATTCATTCGCAGAAATCTAGGCGGAGTTCCTCTCGCACCGGTGTCTCCTGCTGAGATCTTCTACACCTCCCCTCAGGTGGGCGGCACGGACAGACTTCTCTGCGAATACCTTGCAGGGAAGAATTTTGAAGTCCGGTATCTGAGGAGAGGGCTCACCTCTCTACCCCCCGTGCTCCCTGGAGAAGGTATACTTCGAACTTCTCTTTTCATTATCCCTCGCCTCTTTCTCTCGCGAGAGCTTGTCTTCTGATGTTAGTTCTCTCTTTTCTTCTCAGGAGAGAGGATCGTGCCAATGTATCCCCCCTATCGAAGCGCTATTAAGCCTTCCCCCGATGTGGCTCTCGCCACTATGGCGGCCGAGGCGGCCAGGGAATCGCTGGCCCCTCCCCCCCAAAAGAGGGTGGCCGAGGATTCCGCGCCGCTCCGCCTTAGCCCCTCGAAGAAGAAGATGAAGATGAAGACCAAGAAGACCGTCTCCTTCCCCTCTGGGAAGGGCAAAGCTCCTGCCGATCTCGCGGGGACGCCGGGATCACTGAGCCCAATTTCCGTGGGGTCTCTATCTCCCCACTCGCCCCCTCTAACTTCTCCACGTAAAGCGGTCTCGCTCCCCGAGGGGGCAGCCCCCTTCGCTCCCCCGGCGAGTTCATCCTACCCTACCCCTCGATCCCCCTCTCGCGAGGGGACTTCTCAGATTCCTCCGCCGTCCGGTCACCTCAACTTCGACCTGGGGCCGGCGGTCCCTGACGGCAACAATTACCCCTCTCTGATCTGGGACAAGGGGTCCTACCGAGTCTCCATCTCCACCCTCCTGCCCTCCTGGAGAGAGCAGGCTGAGCCCAGTGCTCACGCTTTCTCCTTGGGCTTCGGCCTATATGGAGGCCTTACTCCCGATCCACTCGACGCGGCCACTACGCGAGACCTGGTCCTGAGAACGGCACACTCGCAGCTGCGCACTTTAGAGCTGTCGCACCGCCTCTCGCGGCGCCTGATTTTCAACACCAAGAGCTGGAAAGAGATACACACCAAGCTGGAGGCCGAGTGTGAAAAGTCAGGGGATCTCGCCCAGCGGCTAAAGGTGTCTGAAAGCCTTCTGGCGAAAGCTAGCGGCGGAGTGGTAAGTCGATACCCCGCTAATGTTCTACGGGCACTTGCCCCGGTACCCCCTTTCTTTTTCCTCTTTTACACCTCTTCCTTTCTCTCGTAGGATGCCGAGACGGCCGATCGACTACGCTCGCGGGTGGAAGAACTGGAGGCCGAGGTAAGAGAGCTGAAGGCAGAGAACGCCAGGCTTAAGGAAGCTCCCCTTCCCCGTTCGCAGGCCTCCCCACCTCCTCTCGCGCGCTACACCCACGACGATGTGGAAGAGTTCTGTAAGGATACTAACATAAGGACCGCCGAGCTCATTCTCAAGATGATGCGAGAGCTGGGTGTTGTAAAAGACGGCTGTGAGGACATCACTGCTCGAGACCTCGTGCCCGAGATCTATGGCGAGGACGAGGATCCCTCAGCGAGTGAGAGGGGCTAGGGTCTTCTTTTTTCTCTTTTGCTAAGATTGTAATACTTCATATTCCATAGCCGCAGGGTGTTAAACGCTGTTATGACTACATTTAAATTCTTACTTTTTTGCTCGCCTCTCGCTTATCTCTTATCTTGTGAATGCGTTGTCTCAAAACGTTGATATGACTCATGTGCATGTATATATATATATATATATTCTTGCTCGCGCCTTTTTAAGGCCAGCCCTTTCTTTTATATCGGGATTGCTCGAGGAACCCTCGAGATTGTTGATAGGTGATAGAAAACTGCCTTTCCTCTCGCCTAATTATTGTCTGTGGGCTTGGCTCCTGGGGTGAGTTGGTGAGCCTCCATGGTTTTCTATGAGCGAGAGGAGTATTTCCTCGCTCTCGGCTCGCGGGATGGCTCCTCTCGGCGCGAGTGGACAGGGAGGGTCTGCTATCCTCCCTCTCTCCCCTTTTTCTCCTTCCTCTCTCTTTTTTTCTTTATGCAATGACTTCCCCCAAAGCATCCATTTTTTGCTAAGGGGAATAGATTTTCCTGATTAGCCGACCTCCGTTGCTGCTGGCGGACATTAACACGAAAGCACAAGCCCTTGTTTGCGGAGGGCCCGAGAGCGTTGAGTCCCTCCTCTTCTCTCTCCTCCAGCCACCGAGTGAGCCTACATCCCTGCCAGCTTGATGGGAGCCTGGTCAGCGGGTCTGCTCGGGGTCTCCTCTCCTCTTTCTCCTCCAACCACCGAGTGAGCCTACAGCCCTGCCAGCTTGATGGGAGCCTGGTCAGCGGGTCTGTTCGGGGTCTCCTCTCCTCTTTCTCCTCCAACCACCGAGTGAGCCTACAGCCCTGCCAGCTTGATGGGAGCCTGGTCAGCGGGTCTGCTCGGGGTCTCCTCTCCTCTTTCTCCTCCAACCACCGAGTGAGCCTACAGCCCTGCCAGCTTGATGGGAGCCTGGTCAGCGGGTCTGCTCGGGGTCTCCTCTCCTCTTTCTCCTCCAACCACCGAGTGAGCCTACAGCCCTGCCAGCTTGATGGGAGCCTGGTCAGCGGGTCTGCTCGGGGTCTCCTCTCCTCTTTCTCCTCCAACCACCGAGTGAGCCTACAGCCCTGCCAGCTTGATGGGAGCCTGGTCAGCGGGTCTGCTCGGGGTCTCCTCTCCTCTTTCTCCTCCAACCACCGAGTGAGCCTACAGCCCTGCCAGCTTGATGGGAGCCTGGTCAGCGGGTCTGCTCGGGGTCTCCTCTCCTCTTTCTCCTCCAACCACCGAGTGAGCCTACAGCCCTGCCAGCTTGATGGGAGCCTGGTCAGCGGGTCTGCTCGGGGTCTCCTCTCCTCTTTCTCCTCCAACCACCGAGTGAGCCTACAGCCCTGCCAGCTTGATGGGAGCCTGGTCAGCGGGTCTGCTCGGGGTCTCCTCTCCTCTTTCTCCTCCAACCACCGAGTGAGCCTACAGCCCTGCCAGCTTGATGGGAGCCTGGTCAGCGGGTCTGCTCGGGTCTCCTCTCCTCTTTCTTCTCCAACCACCGAGTGAGCCTACAGCCCTGCCAGCTTGATGGGAGCCTGGTCAGCGGTCTGCTCGGGGTCTCCTCTCCTCTTTCTCCTCCAACCACCGAGTGAGCCTACAGCCCTGCCAGCTTGATGGGAGCCTGGTCAGCGGGTCTGCTCGGGGTCTCCTCTCCTCTTTCTCCTCCAACCACCGAGTGAGCCTACAGCCCTGCCAGCTTGATGGGAGCCTGGTCAGCGGGTCTGCTCGGGGTCTCCTCTCCTCTTTCTCCTCCAACCACCGAGTGAGCCTACAGCCCTGCCAGCTTGATGGGAGCCTGGTCAGCGGGTCTGCTCGGGGTCTCCTCTCCTCTTTCTCCTACAACCACCGAGTGAGCCTACAGCCCTGCCAGCTTGATGTGAGCCTGGTCAGCGGGTCTGCTCGGGGTCTCCTCTCTTCTTTCTCCTCCAACCACCGAGTGAGCCTACAGCCCTGCCAGCTTGATGGGAGCCTGGTCAGCGGGTCTGCTCGGGGTCTCCTCTCCTCTTTCTCTTCCAACCACCGCTCTCATCCTCTGAAGGAGGGCGTCCTGAGGTATAGTGTTAGCATGTTCAAAAGAGGGAGGGTTATTAACGATATGCTCGAGTAAATTCAAAAGGACTTTTATTACTATGGATAAAAACGTTTTAGATCATCGCCACTGCGGGCGCAGTCCAGGGGTATCCTGTCCACATCCTGGAGGTGATACCCCCCTGACTTTAAGACTTCTTTCACTATGAAAGGACCTTCCCAATTGGGGTTGAGCTTCCCCACCGAGGCTCCCCTTCCTGCAGCATCTACCTTCTTGAGGACCAAATCCCCTTTTTGAAACTGCTTGATTCGGATGTGCTTATCGAAGTACCAGGACATCCGGCGCTTGACCTCCTCCTACCGGACTGTTGCTAGCTCTCTGAGCTCTTCCACGAGATCGAGAGAAAGCCTCTGCTCCTCACCATTATCGAACTGCCACCTTTCCTCTCCTTCTCTGGCTGCTGTGACCCTGGGCGATTCAACTTCAAATTCCACAGGTATGACGGCCTCGAAGCCATGAGAGAGCTTGAAGGGCGTTTCTCCTGTGGCCGTGTTAGGTGTAGTTCGCAGAGCCCACAGGACAGAGGGGAGCTGTTCCACCCAGCTCCCCCTCAAGTTCTCTACTTTCTTCTTCAGGAGGTTCACTATAATCTTGTTTGCTGCCTCGACCTATCCGTTGCTTCGTGGATGATGGACCGAGGCGAACCGAAGGTCTATGCCGAGCTGTGCACAAAAATCCACAAACTCTCTGCTAGCAAATTGCGGCCCGTTATCGGTGACTATGGCTAAAGGAAGCCCGTGCCGGCAAATAATCTCCCCCCATACGAAATTCCTCACCACCTGTGAGGTTACCTTTGCCAGGGCCTTATTCGTAGGGTAGGCCAAAAATAACCTTGCCTTAGCACTCTCCCTTCCAAGGTTCGACTTCCCGAATGGCTCCCGCACTCTCCCGAATGGACCTCTTCCAGCACCCTTGGTGCTTCCTTCTCGGATACGCATCGGGCTAACAGTCCAGACAGCGTTTTTCGATAAAGTACTCCTTCCTTCAACAAATAGTATGCAGACTTGTATCGGATTCGTTTCTTCTCGAGATCCCCCTCGGGTAGTCGTCCCGATGCCAGGAAAGTCACAAAGGGATCCATCCAAGACCTCTCCTGGTAGATCTCCATCACCTCCCCCTCTTCTATGGAGGGTCTGAAGAGCTCGGTCATGGTCCCTCCGGCCTGAGGGCCATGCTTTGCGAGCAGGTCTGCCCGAGCATTCTCCTCTCGAGGAACATGCTGAATGGAGAAGCTATGGAACTGTCCAACTATGCCTTTTATCTTCACTAGGTACAACTGGAGAGTCGGCTCCCTCACCTCGAACTCTCCGCTGATATGTCGCTCCACCACCAAGGAGTCCGTGAAGACCCTGATATCCTGTATACCCAACTCCCTGGCCAACCGAAGTCCGGCAAAGATGGCCTCATACTCCGCCTGATTATTGGTGAGGGTGAAGTGTATTTTCAAAGCTTGCTCAATCCTAGTCCCCTCAGGACTCACCAGGATGACCCCTCCCCCGAAAGAATTCCTACCAGAAGCTCCGTCTACCAGCATCTTCCATGCTGCTACGGGAGGTACCTCCATTTCTTCGGCCTCCAGTACGTAGTCCGCCAAGAAATCCGCCACCACTTGTGCTTTAATAGCTTCTCGAGGAACGTAGGAGAGGTCGAATTCACTGAGCTCTATCGACCACTTGGCCAACCTCCCCGAGTGTTCGACCCCCTCGAGGATACGGCGAAGGGGGTGATCCGTCACAACCTGGATGGCATGGGCTTGGAAATAGGGTCTGAGCTTCCGGGCCGATACAATGAGAGCGAAGGCCAGCTTTTCAAGGATGGGGTACTTCATCTCTACCTTCTTGAGGACTCTGCTTACATAATAGATTGGGAACTGCCTCTTCCCTTCTTCGCGGACGAGGACTGAGCTGACCGCCCCCGTCCCTACCCCGAGGTAGAGGAACAAGGTCTCCCCTTCCCTCGGCCCCTGAAGTAGCGGCGTCTGAGTGAGTTGCTGCTTTAGAGCCGCGAAGGCTTTCTCACACTCAATGGTCCATTCGAACTCCTTCACTCCCCTTAGGGTTCGAAAGAAAGAAGAGCACCTCTCTCCCGCTCTGGAGAGGAACCTGCTCAAACCGGCTAGTTTACTAGTGAGACGTTGGACTTCTTTGACATTCCTAGGAGATCCCAGCTCCAGTATCGCCCTCACCTTGTCAGGGTTGGGCTCCACCCCTTCAGGGGTGAGGAGATGTCCTAAAAACTTCCCTCGGCTGGCCCCGAACACACATTTTAGAGGGTTAAGCCTCATCTTATACTTTTTAACGGTTGCAAAAGTCTCCTGTAGGTCTAGGACATGAGACTCAAGGTCCCGACTCTTCACCATCAAGTCGTCCACGTAGACCTCGAGGTTCCTCCCCTTCTGCTCTCGGAAGATCCGGTCCATCATCCTTTGGTAGGTTGCTCCCGTATTTTTTATCCCAAAGGGCATCATATTATACCTGAAGCAACCATCCTCCGTGACGAAGGTGACATCCTTGACGTCCGGAGGGTGCATGCGTATCTGATGGTATCCTGAAAAAGCATCTAAAAAACTCATTAGTGAGAAACCGACGGCTGAGTCAACCAGCGCGTCGATCCGAGGCAGGGGGTAACAATCCTTAGGACAAGCTTTATTTAAGAGAGAGAAATCGATACACATCCTCCACTTGCCCTCCCCCTTTTTCACCATTACAACGTTGCTCACCCATCCCGGATACCTGTTAGCCGATATGAATCCCGCCCGGAGCAGCTTCTCTACCTCTTCTCTGATGGGCCCGACCATCTTGGAGGCGATGGCTCTCTTCTTCTGCTGAATGGGGCGAACCCCGGGGTCGAGGTTGAGACGATGGCACGCCACATCCGCGTCGACCCCCGGCATGTCTGCTGTGCTCCAGGCGAAGACATCAATGTTCTCTTCTACACACTTCCGAATTTCTTCCTGGTCCTGCGGAGTGAGCTCGCCGCTGATCTTTATCTTCTCTTTTCTCCCATCTTTGGTGAGGATCTCGACCTCCAGAACTTCTACCGCCGCCCTCAACCTCGAGGGTTCTTCCTCCTCCTGCTCTCTCAGCTCTTCCTCTAGATCCTTCGACCCGCTCCCAACTCCTGAGACTTCCACAGCAGCCACCCTCTCCTGGGCCTTTCCTCCTTCTCCCTTCTCCAACCCCTCTCCTTCATCCATCTCCTCCTCCACTACCAGACTTCCTTCCACTCCTGCTCCTGCTCTTCCCAGCTCCTCTCCTCCAGCCACCTGCTCTCCAGCCATCACTGGCTCCACCGCAATGCCCCTCTCCACTACTATCTCCAACTCCTCTCCTTCAGCCATCTCTTCTTCCGCTACCAGATCTTCCTCCACTCCTGCTCCCACTCTCCCCAGCTCCTCTCCTCCAGCCACCTGCTCTCCAGCCATCACTGGCTCCACCGCAATGCCACTCTCCACTACTATCTCCAACTCCTCTCCTTCAGCCATCTCTTCTTCCGCTACCAGATCTTCCTCCACTCCTACTCCCACTCTTCCCAGCTCCTCTCTTCCAGCCACCTGCTTTCCAGCCATCACTGGCTCCACCGTAATGCCCCTCTCCACTACTATCTCCAACTCCTCTCCTTCAGCCATCTCTTCTTCCGCTACCAGATCATCCTCCACTCCTGCTCCCACTCTTCCCAGCTCCTCTCTTCCAGCCACCTGCTCTCCAGCCATCACTGGCTCCACCGCAATGCCCCTCTCCACTACTATCTCCAACTCCTCTCCTTCAGCCATCTCTTCTTCCGCTACCAGATCTTCCTCCACTCCTACTCCTACTCTCCCCAGCTCCTCTCTCTCCATCCTTGCTCCCAGCTCCTCCGCATCCTCCATCCACGAGATGGTGTTGACCGCCGTTACATAACACTCCCGAGCCGCTTTCGGGTCCCCTCTCACCCTGATCTGGGTTCCTCCCGAATTGAGCTTCAGGCACTGATGAAAAGAGGACGGAACGCATCTAAAGGCACTGATAAGAGGGCGCCCAAAGATCGTGTTGTAACTGCTGGGAGCGTCCACTATCACGAAACGACAATTCCTGGACAACCCCTCCAAGGTCACCTGAAGTCCTACTCCTCCCTCAACCTCCTTCCTTTCTCCTGAAAAACCAAACAACGGCCCATCCGCCGCCAACACCCTTCGAGACTCCACCCTCATCTCGTTGAAAGCCTTCTTGAAGATTACATTAATGGAACTCCCATTGTCCACCAGAATGCGGGATACCGTGAAGTTCTCGATGGCAGTCCTGATCACCAGCGCGTCACAGAAAGGGTCCTCGTGGTCAGGTAGGTCCCTTCTGGAAAACGTGATTTTCTCATCCGGGGGCGGGGTTTGCGACGTCGAGGCAACGCTCCGACGATACATAGTGTGAAGACTGGCCTTGCGGGTGGCCTCGATCCCTACCCCCCCATGAATCACTCCAATCCCCCCTCGATCTCCTGTATCTGAACGGTCTACACACCAATCTTCCTCCCCAGCTCCCGGCACCTCTACTATCCGCACTGCCGGTTGTCGGTCTTCTCCTCCTTTTCCTTTCTTCAACTCCAAGAACTCGGGACATGTTGTCGTCGCGTGACCCTCCTCCACGTGGTAGTCACAATAGGGCAAAACTCCCTCCCCGCGTCTCTCTTCTGGGGGATTCCTCCTCCTCCCTGCTCCCGCTCTCCCACGGTCTCTTCCTCTCCCTCTGCCTATGGCCATAGCTTGCTGAGGCGGGGGTGGGAGCGGCCTCGGACCATGCCCCCATCCTAGCGGGTGAAACCTTCCTGGTCCTTGATAAAAGTTTCTTCCCCCCTGCGGAGGACCTCTCCCAGGTCCCTGAACCGGGCCTCCTGGTTGTCTCCACCCCGGCTCCGGGTGCACGGGCCCTCTTAGTTCCTCTCTCCTCCTTCCTTCTGGCTGCCTTCCCCCTCCTGGCTCCCTCTGCTCCACTTCCGTCAACCTTGCCAACTTCCTTGCGAATGCCGGGTTTGCCGCCTCCATGGCTATTTCTTTCGCGGCCTTCTCCATCAACCCTTCGAAGGACAACAACGCCTTCCTGGTGAGGCTCATCTTGAAGAAGCCTTCCCTTAGCCCCACGGTGAAAGCCATCTGGAGGGCGAAGCCAGGCACCTCCTGAATGTCCAACATCTCCTCCTGGAAGCGGTCTACGTACTGAGCCAAAGACTCGTCTGCCCTCTGCTTGATCAGGAAGATGGACTCCGGGTTCCTCTTCCTCTTTTTGGAGGTTGAGAACCGCAGCTAGAAACTTCTGCTCAGGTCCTCGAAGCAATAAATAGAACCAGTTGGGAGTTGGTGGAACCAATCCCTAGCCTTATCCTTCAAAGTGATGGCGAAGAGGCGGCACTTGAAGGCGTCCGTCATGGGTCTGATGGAAACTGCGTCTTCAAACCACTGCAAGTGTTGGAGGGGGTCATCCTTCCCCACGTAGTAGTTCATTTCCGGCTCACGGAACCCTTCTGCAACGTATGCCGAGAGGACCAACTCGCAAAAAGGAGATCCTCTCACCAGTGACTTTGCCTGGTCCACTCGCGCCACGAGGTCCACCGGCACGACACTCGCCGGACTAGGGAAGAGCTCCCTTCCTTCCACCTCTCGCCGACTTCCTTCCGCCATTACCTCTTTTCCTGGCCGCCTCCCAGGTGCATCTTCACCTATCCTCGCCGAGTCGCCCCCTCCCCTGGGCGCGAGATCTGGCACTTGAGGAGAGGGGGTCTCGCACTCGCCTCTTTGTGCGAGTTGTTTGAGGAGATCCATGATCCCTCCAATGGACGACATGAACTCTGTCCTCCCAACATACTCCTCCTGGCTGGGGGACCTCTCGCCTCCTCCTCCCGCATCTCCCGCCATGAGATAACCCCTCGTTCTTCCGCACAGGCTGCAGCTCCACGCTCACCGCACCATAAATGTTGGAACCAGCAAAGCCGATTCCACCTAAAGCTCGGAACTACTTAGGCAGCTCGCGCTTACTCCCTTGGGATCACTCTCCAGGCGAAGAACTAGACCAGAGGCTTCAGTGAGGAGGTCCCACCTCTTACCCGGAAGAGACTAGAACTAGAGCTCTTCCCCTCCCTAGCCAATACTGAGCTAGGTGCCTTAGAAAAGATAGGAGGAGTCCAGAATGCTTCCTTCTCTAAGGCACCTTACCGGTCTATTTATAGGCCTCTGAACTGGGACTGCTGATAACCAAACTATGCTGCTGTGAAAATACCAGAATACCCTTGGCTGGGTCTGCCAACAGCTAATCTCCGCTGTCTTAAAAGACTAAGTGCAGCCCACGCAGGGTAAAAGAGTAAAAACACCTCCGGGGCCCAGAAGGTGGGCCCGACCTTGCCTGAACCAGCCCTGGAACCAAGACGACCCTTCTCTCGAGGAATCTCTCACTGGGGTCCTCTCGCCACGCCGAATCCTCTCGACTCGCCTGGGTCCTCTCGCCACGAAGCTTCTCTTCTGAGTCCTTTCGACTCGCCTAGGCCCTCTCGCCCGGGAGCTTCTCTTCTGAGTCCTCTCGACTCGCCTAGGCCCTCTCTACTCTCGCCTGGGCCCCTCTCGCCGGGCTGAACCCTCTTTCCTCTCGCCTGGGCCCCCTCCTACCGGGCTGCGAGTCCGAGGTTGTACACCTGTCATGCCTTTATTGCTTCCGTACCCCCCCCCCCTTTTCTTTGCTTCTTCTATCCCCTGAGCTCGCACTTTTAGCTTCTTGACGAACATGGGCAAGGGGAATCCTGATTCTGACAGTCGAGCCAAGTGTGCTCGCATTTTGCCGAGCATTGCTTCTTTGAGGGGAGAACGACTACGGAAGAGCTCGCCGAGTTCGTGGCGGACTTTGTCCCCTCTTGCTTCGTAGCTCGCCTCCCGGCAGACCACGAGGCCATCAACTCCTTTATCCCGGACGAACTCGCCTTCCCCATCTCGCACTTTAAGGTGGGGTTGCGCCTACCCCTCTGGCCTGAGATCCGCCAGATTCTGAAATATTATGGCGTGGTGTCGGCGCAGCTCAACCCGAATGTCGTCGTCATGATGGTTGCATTCGTCTGCTATCTCCGCCGAGAGCGGATAGAGTTCAACTTGACGGTCTTCCGTAAGTTATTCTCCTACAAAGCCACCTCTGACGGAGTCGCCTTTTTCGGCGGCTCTTTCATAAAGGTTCGTGAGGTCGCGAATAAGAATCACAACTGGATGACCAAGATCGCCTTCATCAAGGGCGACCTCGACAACATCCCCTTCTCGCCCCTACAGAAGGGAGAGGAGGTATACCAGCCCCCGACCGTATCCGGCAATGATGCCGAGCTCCATAAATTTTTTCTTCATAAGGATTTCGAGGTCGGCCACCTCCGCCGAGGCCTTGAATCCCTGCTTCTCGTCCCTCCTGGGGAAGGTATGTTTCGCTTCCCCTTCCCTTTCACCGTGCTCGGCAAAGATGATTAGAGTTTTTAACTAAGTCTTTTCCTGCAGGGGAGCGACTTGTCCCTGTGAACCCTCCTTTCGTGGACTCAGGGTTTTTCACGGACCCCCTCGAGATCGCACGGTAAGCCGAATCAGCCTGTCGAGATGAACAGGCGAAGGGCAAGCCCTCCTCCAGCAAAAGGTGGCTAGAATTCGGAGGTCCGATCTTGCCTCGCCGGCCTCCGGCCCCGAAGAAGAAGAAGGCCACAGTGGTTTCTCGGGGGAAGCCGCAACAACCACGACCATCCCCCAAGTACATGAGCTCGCCCGAGGCTCTTTCCGATGAATCCCCGGCGAGCCCGCTAAAGGAGCTAACGGACTCGGGCGGGAAGAAGCGCGGGCCTTCCTCCTCTCCTTTTGTCTAAGAAGTCACACCCCGCGAGCCGGGCCTGTCAAAAGACCACCCCCTCTTCGACAAGGGGGCGAGATGCAAAGATTCAGTTGGCAAGCCGATGGTGAGGTGGGATGAGGAGGCCCATCGAGTATCCATCTCTACTTGCGCCCCCTCCTGGGGAGCTCGCCGGCCTCCCACCGGCCAAGCCTTCACGCTTGGCTTCAGCCTGTATGTCCGCGATGGCGCCGAGGCCTACAAAAACATGACCCCTCGCCAGGTGGTTCATAAGGGTATACAGGCTCACCTGTGGGCCTTCGAACTCCACCACATGATGGTCCGTCGCGGCTTCCACCTCAGCCAGCTCCTGCTGAAAACCGAGCAGGAGTGTGATGTGGCGAAGGATTACACCGCTGATGTCGAGAGGAGGTTCGGCATCGTCGAGAGCCTACTCGAAAAAGCTGCAGGAGGGCCGGTAAGCATTGGCTACCTCTTCCCATTTTTACTTAGAAAATTTTGCGACAATAGTCTTAATTTTCGTTCCACAGGGTGCCGAGGCTGCCAACGAGCTGCAGGTCCGTGCCCTTAGGCTGGAGGATGAAGTCGCCAAGCTTCGAGCTCGCCTTGCCGAGCAGGAAGTTCACTCCCGCGAGCAGGAGGCTCGCGCTATCAAGCAGGAGGCTCGTGCTGCTGAGCAGGAAGATCATGCCGCCCAGCTGAGGGCCGAGGTGGAGGAGCTGAAGAAGCGAAACAAGGGGATTCATTGCGATGTCCTTTGCTAGGCGGAAGCTCTCCTTCCCTCGAGTGGCCGCGAGCCCCCCTTCCCTTATAAGAGGCCGCTGATCTTTGGCGAAGGCGAGGTCATGGAGAGACTGCGAGTTAATTCAATCGAGTCTCCCGAATGCCTCCTGGGTGTCATGAGGGGGACGGGGATCCCGGCGGAAGGCTGTGAAGGAGTCGCGGTCCGAGATCTCCTGTTGATTCTATTCCTGCTAAGCCCGCCCAGCGAGAAGGAAGATTGCTTCGGCTCGCTCTTCGCGGGGGTGAAGGATAAGGGCCAGCCGCTTGGGGACGAGGAGGACCACCATTCGGGGGAGGAGGGTGAGTGCTGATCAGTACCCCTCCCCTTTTCTTTTTGTACTCATTTTTGTAACTACCCCTCCCCCCTTTTGTAACCCCACCACGGCGAGCTTCTTATTATAACTGTATCAATGAAAAATAGAGTTTTGCATAATTTTTCTATCTTCTTTTTCTTTGTACTTACTTGTGGTGACGTACTCGCCCGCGAGCCTTCCGCCTTAGGCAACCCCGCCATGGCCGACCTCGTCGTTAGAATGTATCTGAGTTAGGACGCGCGCCCTCGATGAGTCCCTGAGCGCCAGTCGTTTGTCAGGTTCGCGAGTACCTAGCTCGCCTGCGAGCCATACCTTCCTTTCTTTTGTTGAATATTTCGAAGTAAAATCCAACATGGGTCATGCCGCTGTCAGAGCTTGCCCAATACCGCCTTTCTTAATCAGGCTTGAGTGTGTCATTCGCCGTCCTGGGGTCTTGACTGTCTTCGACAACGCAACTCCACTTTGACGTGCCCCGACCTTGTGCCGAGTCGATCCTTGCAAGCACAAGCTCGTCTGAGAGGACTTGCCCTCCTCGGTTCTGAAACAGGGGCCAAGAGTTCCTAAGTAAAAACTAAAGGGGATAGGACGTCCCAAACTCGCCCAACTTGACTGGCGAACTCTCATATTGATGTTTTTCCCCGGTACCCTCTCGGGCTCAGACCTAGGGTCATAACGACATCCATCAAGACCCCAGCCCTGCCAGCTAGATGTAAGCCTGGCAGCGGGAGCATTGAGACCTAACCCCAGAGCGAGAAGACTTAGAATATTTTCCACCCTCGGGTGCTACCACCAGACCAATCAGCTAAGTGAGAGCCTGACGGTGGGTGTCGAACATCCTCCGGGCTCATCCCCAGGATTATAATGATGTCCATCAAAACCCCAGCCCTGCCAGCTAGGTGGAAGCCTGACAGCGGGAGCATCGAGTCCTAACCTAGAGCGAGAAGACTTAAAATATTTTCCGCTCCCGGGTGCTACCACCAGACCTATCAGCTAGGTGAGAGCCTGACGGTGGGTATTGAACATCCTCCAGGCGCTCAGCCCTAGGGTCATAACGATGTCCATCGAGACCCCAGCCCTGCTAGCTAGGTGAAAGCCTGACAGCGGGAGCATCGAGACCTAACCCTAGAGCGAGAAGACTTAGAATATTTTCCACTCCCGGGTGCTACCACCGGACCAATCAGCTAGGTGAGAGCCTGACGGTGGGTGTTGAACATCTTCCAGGCTCAGCCCCAGGGTCATAATGATGTCCATCGAGAACCCAGCCCTGCCAGCTAGGTGGAAGCCTGATAGCGGGAGCATCAAGACCTAACCTCAGAGCGAGAAGACTTAGAATATTTTCCACTCCCGGGTGCTACCACCGAACCAATCAACTAGGTGAGAGCCTGACGGTGGGTGTTGAACATCTTCTGGGCTCATCCCCAGGGTCATAACGATGTCCATCAAGACCTCAGCCCTGCCATCTAGGTGGGAGACTAACAGCGGGAGCATCGATACATAACCCCAGAGCGAGAAGACTTAGAATATTTCCCACTCCCGGGTGCTACCACCGAAACAATCAGCTAGGTGAGAGCCTGACGGTGGGTGTTGAACATCCTTCGGGCTCAGCCCCAGGGTCATAATGACGTCCATAGAGACACCAGCACTGCCAGCTAGGTGGAAGCCTGCCAGCGGGAGCATCGAGACCTAACCCCAGTGCGAGAAGACTTAGAATATTTTCCACTCCCGGGTGCTACCACCGGACCAATCAGCTAGGTGAGAGCCTGACGGTGGGTGTTGAACATCCTCCAGGCTCAGCCCTAGGGTCTTAACAACATCCATCGAGACCCTATCCCTGCCAGCTAGGTGTAATCTTGACAGCGGGAGCATTGAGGCCTAATCCCCGAGCGAGAAGACTTAGAATATTTTCCACTTCCGGGTGCTACCACCAGACCAATCAGTTAGGTGAGAGCCTAACGGTGAGTGTTGAACATCCACCGGGATTAGCCCAAGGGTCATAATGACGTCCATTGAGACTCCAGCCCTGCCAACTAGGTGGAAACCTGACAGCGGGAGCATCGAGACCTAACCCTAGAGCGAGAAGACTTAGAATATTTTCTACTCTCGGGTGCTACCACCGGACGAATCAGCTAAGTGAGAGCCTGACGGTGGGTGTTTAACCTCCTCTAGGCTTAGCCCCAGGGTCATAATGATGTCCATCGAGACCCCAGCCCTGCCAGCTAGGTGGATGCATGATAGTGGGAGCATCGAGACCTAACCACAGAGAGAGAAGACTAAGAATATTTTCCACTCCCGGGTGCTACCACCGGACCAATCAGCTAGGTGAGAGCCTGATGGTGGGTGTTGAACATCCTCCGAGCTCAGCCCCAGGGTCAAAATGACGTCCATCGAGACCCCAGCCCTGCCAGCTAGGTGGAAGCCTGACAGCGGGAGCATCGAGACATAACCCCAGAGCGAAAAGACTTAGAATATTTTCCACTCCCGGGTGCTACCACCGGACCAATCAGCTAGGTGAGAGTCTGACGGTGGGTGTTGAACATCCTCTGGGCTCAGCCCTAGGGTCATAATGATGTCCATCGAGACCCCAACCCTGCCATCTAGGTGGAAGCCTGACAGCGGGAGCATCAAGACCTAACCCCAGAGCGAGAAGACTTAGAATATTTTCCACTCCCGGGTGCTACCACCAGACCAATCAGCTAGGTGAAAGCCTTACAGTGGGTGTTGAACATCCTCTGGGCTCAGCCCAAGGGTCATAATAACGTCCATCGAGACCCTAGCCCTGCCAGCTAGGTGGAAGCCTGACAGCGGGAGCATCGAGACCTAACCTCAGAGCGAGAAGTCTTAGAATATTTTCCACTCCCGGGTTCTACCACCGGACCAATCAGCTAGGTGAGAGCCTGACAGTGGGTGTTGAACATCCTCCGGGCTCAGCCCCAAGGTCATAACGACGTCCATTGAGACCCCAGCCTTGCCATCTAGGTGGAAGCTTGACAGCGGGAGCATCGAGACCTAACCCAGAGCGAGAAGACTTAGAATATTTTTAGTGGCTCCTGGCCTTGCATTGCGATGATCTCGCAGACTCTGCATGTCATTATAGTAACTGCCAAATAAAAGATTGAATGAATTGGACAAATGATATTCATAAAGATGAGGCACATACAAATTTTAAGGGTATAAGCGTTTCAGGTCGTCTCCACTCCATGTATAGCTCAGGGTCTCGCCCTCCACATTCTGAAGGCGATATCCTCCTGACCTTAGTGCTTCTTTTATGACATATGGACCCTCCCAATTTAGGTGGAGCTTGCCCACGATGGCTGACCTTCCTGCCGCGTCCATCTTCTTCAAGACCAAGTCACCCTCCGCAAACTGCTTGATCCGGACATGTTTTTAAAATTATTTTGCCATCCTCTGCTTGACCTCCTCCTGCTGAATAACTGACAGGTCACGCAGCTCCTCCACCATGTCTAAGGAGAGTCGCAGGTCCTCCTCATTCTCAGCTCTCCACTCCTCCCTTCTAGTTTCTGCCTCAGCGACCCCGTGTGTCCGGATCTCGAGCTTGATGGAAAGCACTGTCTCGCATCCATGAGAGAGCTTGAAGGGTGTCTCTCCTATGGCTGTATTGGGAGTGGTTCTCAGGGCCCAAAGGACTGAGGGGAGCTGCTCCACCCAGCTCCCCTTCAAATTTTCAACTTTTTTCTTTAGGAGGTTCACGATGACCTTATTAGCTGCTTCCACCTCCCCGTTGTTCCTGGGGTGATGGACCGAGGCAAACCTGAGATCAATCCCGAGCTCTCCATAAAATTTTATGAACTCGTTACTGGCGAATTGTGGCTCGTTGTCCGCGATGATGGCTTGGGGCATCCAGTGCCTGCAGATGATCTCCCCCCAAATGAAATTCCTGATTACCTGGGAGGTCACCTTGGCTAGCGCCTTCACCTCCATCCACTTAGAGAAGTAGTCGATCATTACCAATAAGAACCTTCTTTGCCCTCTAGCCTGAGGAAAAGACCCTACCAGGTCCATCCCCCATATTGCGAAGGGCCAGGGGGCTGTGATTCTCCTGAGTCACTGAGCTGGTTGTAGTTGGAGAAGGGCGAACAGCTGGCACTTGTGACACTTCTTGGCGAACTCGGCAGCATCATGACCAAGGGTAGGCCAAAAGTATCCCTGCCTGGTTATCCTTCCTTCCAGGGTCCGGCCTCCTGAGTGACTCCCGCACTCCCCGAAGTGGACCTCCTCCAAAATCCTCGGTACTTCTCTCTCATCCACACAACAAGCCAACAACCCCGAGAGAGTCTTTTGATATAGTTGCCCATCGCGCATGAGATAGTATGCCGACTTATGCTTAAGCTTCTTCCTATCCATCCCCTCCTGGATACTCCCCCGTGAACAAAAAGGTGACGAAGGGATCCATCTACGTGGGGTGCTGATCCACCTCCATTAGTTCCCCCTCTTCTAGGGACGGACGAAACATGTCAATGATGGTGACTCCAACCCGGGGGTCGTGCTTTGCTAGCTGGTCCACTCGTTCGTTTCCTTCCCTGGGCACGTGTCGGATGGAGAAAGTTTGGAACGTCCCAATGACTCCCTTAACCTTGGCCAGATACAACTGCAGGGTGGGCTCCCTTGCTTCGAACTCCCCGTTGATTTGAGAAGCCACCACCATGGAGTCAGTGAGGACCTCCACATCGTGCACCCCCAACTCCCTGGCCAGGCGCAATCCTGCGATCACAGCCTCATACTCAGCCTGGTTATTGGTGATGGGGAAATGCACTATCACTGTCTGCTCAATCCTCGTCCCTTGGGGGCTTTCCAAGATGACCCCAACCCCCAAGGAATGCCTTCCCGAAGCTCCGTCCACCATCACCTTCCAAGGAACAGGGCGAGTGAGTTTATCCTCTGCCACCTCGGCAACGTAGTTGGCCAAGAAGTCAGTCATTTCCCGTGCCTTGATCGATAGACATGGGACAAAGGAGATGTCGAATTCACTCAAATCCACCGACCACTTGGCGAGCCTCACCGAATGCTCCACCCCCTCAAAGATGTTACGGAGGGGATGGTCAGTCACCACCCTGATGGAGTGTGCCTAGAAATAGGTTCGGAGTCTCCGGGCCAAGATGACAAGAGCGAAGGCCAGTTTCTCCAGGATGGGGTAACGAAGTTCTGCCTTCCTCAGGACCCTGCTTATGTAATAGATGGGTAGTTATTTCTTACCCTCTTCCCTGACAATTACCGAACTTAGAGCCTCGGCCCCAACCCCTAGATATAGGAACAAGTCCTCCCCCTCCTTTGGCCCTTGAAGGAGCGGCGCTTGTGTGAGTTGCTTCTTCAATGCTTGGAATGCCTCCTCGTATTCCTTAGACCATTCAAAACTTTTGCCTCCCCTCAATGCCTTGAAGAAAGGGGAGCATTTTTCTCCTGCCCGGGAGATGAACCTGCTGAGCCCGACCAACCTTCCTGTCAGCCGCTGGACTTCCTTAGCATTCCGAGGCGACCCCAGTTCCATGATCGCCTTGACCTTGTCGGGATTCGACTCCACTCCTGCGGGAGTGAGGAGATGACCCAGGAACTTCTCCTTGCTAGCCCCGAAGACACACTTCAAGGGGTTCAGCCTCATCTTGTACTTCCGCAGGGTGCCGAAGGTCTCCTCCAGATTCTGGAGGTGGGAGTCGACCTCTCGACTCTCTATCATCAGGTCATCCGCATACACTTCCAGGTTCCGCCCCTTCTATTCCTGGAATACGCGGTCCATCATTTTTTTGGTATGTTGCCCCCGCATTTTTTAGCTCAAAGGGCATCATTTTATAGCAGTAGCATCCATCCCCCGTGATGAAGGAGACATCTTTTATGTCGAGGGTGGGGTGCATCCTGATTTGATGATAACCTGAAAACGCATCCAAAAAACTCATTACAGAAAAATCAACGGCTGAGTCAACCAACGCGTCGATCCGAGGCAAGGGATAACAATCCTTAGGGCACGATTTATTAAGCAAAGAAAATTCGAAACACATTCTCCACCAGCCGTCCCTTTTTTTAACCATTACAACATTGGAGACCCGGCCGGGGTATTGGATCTCGGATATAAAGCCGGCCTTGAGGAGCTTGGCGACCTCCTCCCTGATGGGCTTGGCTAGCCTGTCCGCGGTGGACCTCCTCCTTTGCTGGATGGAGCGAGCCTCCAGGTCCAAGTTGAGGCGGTCGAAGGCGACGTCCGCGTCGATCCCGGGCATCTCGACCGCACTCCAGGCGAAGATGTCCACATTCTTCTAGATGCACTCCAGCATCCTGCCTTGATCCTCTGGAGATCAACCCCCTGCTGATGCGAACCTTCTCCACCCTGCCTTCCTGGGTGAGAACCTCCATCTCCACTACCTCCTCCACAGCCTTCATCCTGGACTACTCCTCCCACTCAACAACATCTTCCCCCCCCGGGACAGGGACCTCCACTTCGTCCATGGCCATTGCCTCGGCCAACTCTTCCAGAACCACCTCCGCCTCTGCTGCCCAAACGTTGTCCTCCCCCTCTACTGCTTCCTCCTCCCTCATCTCCTCTTCGGTCTCCTGCACGGCCAACTCCTCTATCCTCCTCTCCATTTCCTCGGCTCCCTTCTACCACGAGATGGAGTTCACCGCCGTCACATAACATTCCCTTGCCGTCTTGGGGTCGCCACAGACTCGGACCTAAATCCCCTCCGCGTTGAACTTGAGGCATTGGTGGAAGGATGAGGGGACGCAGTGGAAGATGCTGATGAGGGGTCGCCCAAAATGGCGTTGTAACTATTGGGGGACTCCACGATCACGAACCTATAGTTCCTGGACTGCCCCCCCCCCCTAGGCTGACATGGAGTCCCACTCCTCCTTCTACTTCCTTCCTCTCCCCAGAGAATCCGAAGAGAGGTCCGTTAGAGGCCGACACCCTCTTGGCCTCCACCTGCATTGTGTCGAATGGTTTTTTGAAGATGATGTTGACGGAGCTCCCGTTGTCGACGAGGATCTGAAAGACAGTGAAATTCTCGATGGCCGTCTATATGACCAGCGCATCGCAGAAGGGGTCCTAATGACCCGGCATGTCCTCCCTTGAGAAGGTGATCCTCTCGTCCGGGGGTGGGGTCTGGAATGTGGAGTCGATGCTCCTTCGATACATGGTGTGGAGGCTGGCCTTTCGGGAAGCCTCGACACCCCCCCCCCCCACGTGGATCACTCTGATCCCTCCTCGAGTTTCCACATCGGCTCGGTCTTCGCAACGATCCCCCTCCGCCTGAGGCCGGACCTCCTCAATCCGCACACCCTGGCAATCTTGCCGTTGTTTCTGCTCCCTGTTTCCTCTCATCTCGAGGAAACACCGGGCACGTATCGGTGGCGTGCCCCTCCTCTTGATGGAAGTCACAATAGGGTAGGTCCACCCTGACCTCCCTCCTCCTTCTCGGTTGTCCCCGCCTCCTTCCCCCCAGGGGGATTGCCATGGCCTCCTCCTGATCAGGGAGAGGGGGTCTCTGACCCTGCCTCCCGCCCTGGGGATGAAACTGACCGCGTCAACCCTGGCGACTATCTCCTCCCTGATAACCCCTCCGTGGCCCTTGGTCCTGCCACTCTGACCTCCATCCCAGCTGATTAACTTGCACCTAACGCCCCCACCGGAGCTGCTGCGGTTGTTCCCTCTGCCGGGGTTCAACCCTCCTCTCCTCTTGAGCTCGGCCACCCCTTGGCCTCTCATCTTCTGTGCCCCACCTGGCCAACCTTCAGGAGGGGGTGGCGAGTTCGCCCCGCCTGAACCTTGCCCTTCATCTCTAGCCATCGAACTTGCAGAAGATTTTCTTTGCTGACCACGCTCCACGCTCACCGCACTAAAATGTTGAAACCGAGAAATCGGTCTCTGAGTAGTTCACCCTTGGGGAAGGGGTGATCGCACACTTAATTCTCCCCTGCGAGCCCAAAAGACTAAAGAGAGAGCTAGGGACAGACTCAAGGCTCCAGCACGGAGGTCCCACCACACACCCGGAAGATCTTAGAGCGCTTCCCCTCCTTAGCCAGGTGCTAAAGCTAAGGTACCTCAGAAAGCGCTAGAAGATCAGAAACAAGTAAGCATGCCTTTCTGAGGTACCCCTTGGGTCCTATTTATAGTTTTCTGAAAACGGTCTGCAAATATCCAACCTCCGCTGTTTTGAATAGCTATGGGCAGACCAATGGGGCAACATGGTAAAGAATACATCATAGGCCCGGGCAAGCTGCCCCCTAGAGCTTCTGCTCGTGAGTGGCGGATGGAGATCGTACTCGCCCACCCCTCGGCCTTGGGAGAGTACGAGCCCGGCAGGCTCTGCTCGCTCCTAGACCAACCCCCCTTTCGTCGGGCTCAGCTCTACGAATGCCGAGCTCGGCCCAATGAATGTCGAGCTCGGCCCAACGAATGCCGAGCTCGGCCTACATGTTTCCCTGCCGAGCTCGCCTAGGGCCTTGAGCTGTTTGAACCAGCCGGTCATGATCCTATCGACCCACTCGCCGGATACGGGGTTGTACATGCAAAGCTTCACTAGCGTCATCGTATAAGATCCTGACCTGGATGACAGAGAAATTATTAGGGTGCATGAAATATCATATTGGTGTGTAATGCTCATTAGCATTAGTGTACCAATGCTGGAAGCTGGGGCAGTATGATGTCGGTTGCTGCTAGGTGAATCATAGAACACCCAGTGTTATTCCTTGAGGTGGACGACAAGCAATGTCTAATGACTTTTCGTGTGACATGGCACAACCATGACATTAGAAGCCTCTATATTGGCTAGTGTTATATGGTTCAACAAGTTCTTGAAGTTTGCAACATTATTGATCTTATAATACTGCGCAATGAATTTTGAGGTGTTAAGAATTTCAATAATAGGCGTATTGAATCTAATAATAGTCATTGGACATGCAAAAAATAAAGCTCACATTGCATGGTTTGCCGAAACGTATAAACAACATTTGAATCATGTTGATGACCTCTTCCTCTTTACACTAAGGACCACTACATATGCATTCAAGTGCGTGTCCGTTAGCCAACCATTCCCCAACAGATCGTCTGCTTCACCGGCTTCACCTCTGGTCAGCACGATGTTCTCACTCTCAAAAAAAATTTGGGAGCTGAAATAATAAGTAAAAATAGTGTACAAAACATTATTATTATTATTATTATTATTATGAAACTATGTATATAGTAAGCTAGAATTACCTGTTTATGAACCGCTTTAGGATAAATGGACGCTCTCTCGAATCTGAGGTCTATTATGTGGTCTACCAGGATAACTGGGCTCTAAAATAAGTTTTTTTTTAAATGAGAGGTGACGAGTGCCTTCTTCTTCACGTAGGCCCTATGTCGCACTTTAACATCAGATCATGCTTCTTTTGCCAGGCTTTCAGAGAAAATGATTTGAGTTTGAGGGACATGATTTACTTAGGGGGTAGATGTCGGGGTGAAAAATTGTGTGGTCGGGGAGGCTTTAGGATGGGGAGTGGATGGTCTGGGTAATGGTGTAGAACGACAGGATTGGAACATGCCTGCTTGCAAACTTTTAAACCAACTCTCATAGAAACTCTCCAAAGAGCCATATACCTTAATAACTTCTCGTATAAATACTCAGAGTCAAGATTCCATCGCGCTCCAATATTTAGCTGAATGGAAGGCATTTGTCTTTCCTCTCTTCTCTTTCTCCTTCATAACTCTCCTTAGAAACTTCTTCTCGTTTTCCCTAACAACCTTCCTCCCGACTTCCTCAAATTTCATATTCTCAATATCCTCAAAATCCGAGTCTTCCTCAACCCCCTTCTTCTTCCTAGCCTCCTTCTCCATTTTCCTCTTTTCTCCTACTTAGCTTAACATCAACAAGGACTTCTCCTCCTCTGAACCTAGGAGTTGCTTCTCATCCTCTGTTACACTTCCAAACTTACCTAATTAGTGTGTTAACTCATCTATTCTCCAAAGCTGAGGACCCGTCACCATCTACAAGATAATGCATTTCATTAACCAAGTCCTTGTAAGGTGTCTCCAAACTAGGGAGTCTAGCAAAGAAGAAATCCTGACCCCGGTTTGTTAGCCCAAGTATCATGGCTATTTCATTAGCAGTAATCTGGAGGTATTGATTCCCTATTAAGATAGCCATCTTCACCTAATTATTGTTGAAGCAGGCAGTAGTCATGACCTCCAGCTACCTCCAGCTGATGAAGAAGAAACGAGAAAGAATTAGAATTTGTATTTTGTTTCTAAAATAAAAAGGTGTGAAGAGATGCGTCTTCTCCATTGGATGTGTCTCCCGCCATTAGATGTTTCCCTCCACCATTATTAGGTGTTTCTTTTCCTTCTCCCGTGAATGTTGTAGTGCCTATATAAAGGTCAATGTAATGGTTAACAAATAATATATATTCTGGTTACTTTTTCTTAACTATTTTATCATCATAAAAGCTTATTAACACTAACAGTGGTATCAGAGCCACTGGTTTAGGGAGAAGAAGTGATTTCTGTTAAGAAAACAGAGGAGATTGTTTGCTGTCTAAGCCATCAGTCACGTTTGTGTTACTCTTCAAGGAGTTATAGTTTTGCATCCTTTGTAACATCATATGGCAAGCGGAATACAAAATTTCACCTTTTTTCAAAATGGAATACCAGTTTTTGATGGGGAGTTTTATGATTTTTGGCACATTCAAATGAAAACCCTTTTTCTTTCACAAGGGTTGTGGGATCTTGTAACCAAAGGCTATGAACCACCAGATATTGCAGCACTGGCAGATGCAGCCATTTTACGAAATCATCATGAGACAATTAAGAAAGATTCAAAGGCCTTGTTATACATATTGCAAGGAGTAAGCAGAATAATTTTCCCACGACTGGTACCAACAACAACGTCCAAAGCCGCCTGGGATCTCCTGCAAACTAAATTTAAAGGCTCAGATAAACTAATCTCAATCAAGTTACAAGCTTCATGGAAGGAGTTTGACTGCCTTGTTATGCAAGAAACTGAGAAAGTAAGTGATTTCTTCACACGTGCAACTAGAATTATTAACCAAATTCGTAGTCTTGGAGACACAATAGAAGAAAAGAAAATACTGTTAAAACTCCTAAGAAGTCTACCCTTAAAATTTGATCATATAGTTACGGCAATAGAGGAATCAAAGGATTTAAATACTTTCTCTCTTGCTGAATTAATGGGCTCACTACAAGCCCATGAATCAAGGCTAGGAAGATTTGATACACAAGTAGAACAAGCTCTCAAGAGTACTCTACAGTTATCAGATCATAAAACAGAAAATCAAAGAATATGGAAGAAAACTTCTATAAGAGGCAGGGGGAGAGGAAGAGGTGACACTGACAATCGAACGGCCAAGGCTCTACTTCCTTCCACCTGTGTAATATGCAAGAAGGACAACCATGAAACAAGAAACTGCTATTTCAGATGTAAAAAGTGTAAAAATCCAACACATATTGATACAAATTGTTGGTATAAAGATGATTCTAAGGCGCATAAAGTCATTTCTGACATAACACTTATAACTGAAGAAACCATCGCTAATACTGCTCTATTTGCTCATCAGGCTCACTGTTTCCAAACAGCTTTTACAGTACAGAAGCCAGTATCTGTTATAAATAAGGAGTGGTACATTGATAGTGGTTGCTCAAATCACATGACCTCTCACAAGCAAGCCTTTACTTCATTAAACCTCAAAGCAAAATCAAAGGTAATGTTGGGAGATGGTAACACACAAGTTGTAGAAGGAAATGGGACAGTTGCAGTTGTAACCACACAAGGATCAAAAAGACTGATTCATGGAGTTCAGTATGTTCCAAGTTTAACACACAATCTCTTAAGTGTGGGACAACTAGTTGAAGGAGGCTACAAGGTAGTATTTGAGGAAATGTTATGCAAGATAATAGATCCTTTCACTTCTACAATAGTATTCATGGTAAGGATGTCACCCAACAGAGTTTTTCCCATTAATTTCCAACAAAATACAACAGTAGCCCTTGCTGCCTCCATCATAGAAGAAAATCAGTTATGGCATTTAAGGTATGGACACATACACTTGCATAAATTACTTCAGATAAGCAAAGAATCCTTGGTAACAAGTCTGCCAAAACTGAAAACAGAAAAAAAAAATTTGTAAAGACTGCTCCCAGAATAAAATACAAAGAGTTTCATTCCCAGAAAAGTCTACTTGGAGAGCAATGAAGCCCCTCCAACTTCTACATATTGATATATGGGGCCCTGCCACAACAGAATCATTATCCGGCAAGAGATATTTTTTCCTTCTAGTAGATTATTATACACGCTTTATGTGGGTGTATTTCTTACACACTAAAGCTGAAACCTTCACCCACTTTGTGCATTTCAAATCACTTATTGAAAAGGATTTAGATATGAAGATAAAGAGAGTGAGAAGTGATAGAGGGGGTGAGTTTACAAGCAACCAATTTAACAACTTCTGTATTGAAAACGGTATTTCAAGACAACTAACTTGTCCTAATTCACCACAACAAAATGGAATTGTAGAGAGACGAAACAGGACTATAGTAGAGATGGCAAGATGCATGCTGGATCATAAGAGCTTACCCATAAAATTTTGGGCAGAAGCTGTATATACGGCAGTATACATAGCCAATAGAAGTTCTACTAAAGCCTTGTTACATGTGACACCATTTGAAGCTCTTTACAATATAAAACCAGATGTTCAACATTTCAGAATTTTTGGAAGTATTGCATATTATCTCCCACCACAAAACAGTAGAGATAAGCTGCAACCTAAAGGAGAAAAAACAATTTTTATTGGATACAGCCGAGAGTATAAAGGCTACAGACTCTGGAGTCCACTTAAAAACATGTTAATAATTGCAAGAGATGTTATATTCCATGAATTAGAAGAGTGGAACTGGAAAGAAGAGGATCAGAGTCTTGATAATGTGAGGCAGACATCCATATATCCTCCTGAGGTTACTACAGAAATTGAGGAACCATCCTTCATAGAAGTTGTTCAACAAGAATCACCTGAGCCATCACACAAGGAGAATTCAGATAGTACAAATTCCTCAAGTAGCACTGAAAACAGTGCTCCAACCTCTCCTGACTCATCATCTCCTAGAAAATATAGAAGGTTAGAAGATTTATATCAAACTTGTAATCTCTCCTTTTTCACCGTTGAGCCCAAAACTTTATAAGAAGCATCTACTCAAGCTCCCTGGATAGAATCCATGAAGATAGAAATGGAAGCCATAGAGAAAAACAACACTTGGGCACTTGTATAGAAACCTCTTGATACAAACTTGATTGGACTTAAGTGGGTATATAAGTTAAAAAAAGAATACAGATGGCTCAATAAACAAGCATAAGGCTCGCTTAGTAGCCAAGGGGTATTCACAAATGCCTGGGGTAGATTACACTGAGACTTTTGCCCCTGTTTCTAGAATGGAAACTACAAGGCTGATATTAGCTCTGGCAGCACAAAGAAAACAGCAAGTACATCAGTTAGATGTAAAATCTGCTTTTCTAAATGGAGATTTAACTGAAAATGTCTATGTGGAACAGCCACAAGGGTTTGTTATATATGGAAAAGAGTCTCTTGTATACAAGTTAAATAAGGCACTCTACGGCTTAAGACAGTCTCCAAGGGCATGGAACCACAAAGTAGATGCTTATCTAAGAAAAGCAGGTTTTATAAGAAGCTCAAGTGAACCCACCTTGTATATTAAGTTTTTTGAAACCAGAGACTATCTCATACTCAGCATATATGTAGATGATGTGATAATCACTGACAGCAATAATGAGTTGATTGAAGCCTTCAAAACCACCATGAAAACAGAATATGAGATGAGTGACCTAGGTCTAATGAACTACTTACTAGGCCTACAAGTTCAGCAATCCTCCAAAGGAATAAGCATATATCAACAGAGTTATTTGATTGACCTCCTCACTAGATCAGGAATGATTGATTCAAAACCTGTTAATACACCCATATCAACTAGTGATAAGCCATGCTTACAAGATGGAAGCAATAAGGTAAGTGCTGAACTCTACAGGAGTTTAGTAGGATCATTAATGTACTTGACAAATACCCGTCCAGATATAACATATGCAGTGAATGTGGCTTCCAGATTTATGGCAGAACCAAGTAACAAACACCCAAGCGCATACTAAGGTACTTAAATGGCACTCGAAACTTTGGTCTATTTTATACAAATGAAGAAGAAGGTTTAATTCTTAAGGGGTATTCAGATAGTGATTGGGCAGGAAGCGTCGATGATCGTAAGAGTACAACAGGTTTCATTTTTCTCCTTGGGACAAAACCCGTCTCCTGGAACTCATCTAAACAGAAATGCATAGCCTTATCTACTGCTGAATCAGAATATGTAGCTCTGGGTGAAGCATCAAAAGAGAGTGTACGGCCTAATGCAAGAAATGAAGGAGGAAGAGCCCAGAGCAGTTAATATTGCAGTTGATAACACCTCTGCTATTTCTATGGCTAAAAACCCTGTGATGCATAAGCGCACAAAGCATGTTGAAATACAGTATCACTTTACCAAAGAATTAGTAAGGGAAGAGAAATTGATATAACCTACTGCAGCACAAAGGACCAGATAGCGAATTTCCTTACTAAGCCCTTGTCAGCAGAAAGTTTCCTGAAGCTGAGAAAGAAGAGTGGAGTTACGGAGCTGCAGGAGGTCGTAACTAAGGGAGCGTGTTGAAGCAGGCAGTAGTCATGACCTCCAGCTACATCCAACTGAAGAAGAAGAAATGAGAAAGAATTAGAATTTGTATTTTGTTTCTAAAATAAAAAGGTGTGAAGAGATGCGTCTTCTCCATTGGATGTGTCTCCCGCCATTAGATGTTTCCCTCCACCATTATTAGGTGTTTCTTTTCCTTCTCCCGTGAATGTTGTAGTGCCTATATAAAGGCCAATGTAATGGTTAACAAATAATATATATTCTGGTTACTTTTTCTTAACTATTTTATCATCATAAAAGCTTATTAACACAAACAATTATAAAGCCTAATAAGCACGCATATCAGAGGGATGTTCTGCTGAAGTGCTGGGATAAAAAAGAAATGCAACTGCCTTTAAGTCCTTGGAGATAACATCTAATAGTGGACGAGAGTTTGCGACAAAGGTGGAGACAACACATCAACAACTCAAATATTTGTTGTCTGGCATCTGAGGAAAAATATGAAAATACTAGAAAATTAGCATGGGTTAAATTCTATATGTTAGAATTTAGTAGAAATAACCCAAGTATCAAACCAAATCGATATATGATAATTTTTATTACTCTATATCTGGTCTACTCATGTAAAAGATTGAAGGGAATATTAATATTCTTTTCAAGTGATGAACACACAATTTTGAACATATTTATGTCCAAAAGATTCCAAAATCATTCTGGATTATTAGTGTTTTACAAAAATATTATTGTTAATTGTTAACATACATCCGAGAGACTCTAATCAAATGTCATATTTTAGAGTATTATGAAATGTATCTTACAAAGCAGTACATGCACAAGGTCGAATCACTAACTTAAAATACAGTTGTACATTGAACTTGAAATATAACAATTGCAGGTCACCTGATTTTTCCCCGATGCGGAGAATCAGCCCGCCATAGCTCGGAATCAGACCGGGCGCGCAAAAAGTCAAATAAAAATAATAGCAAGTGCCAAACGGTTTTTTTACATGGAAAACCCAGAAAGGGTGAAAAACCACATAGCTAGATATGTGTCGGGTTAAAATCCATTATTTTGCTTGGTATTACAAGAGTTGAGACAATTCCTCAGAGGTTGACAAGACACCTCTCCATTATAAGTGCATATTATGAAAACAATGGAAAAAAAACTAAGTCCTTAGGCTAGGGTGGAAGCGCTCCGATGACGGAAATTGCCAAGTCCCTGAAGCCTCGATGTAAGCGCTCATGTTGAGCAAGAGCCTTGATGAGAGCGTTCATTTAGAGAAGGAAAAACAACATTCTTAAAGTCTTGAGATGCCTTCGTGCTAGACAGGGAGGGAAATAATTCTGAGCGGAGGAACGTTTAAGTCCCACATTCTCGCCAGAAAACCTTAGAGCTCTTTCTAGCCTCTAGGGATGCTTGCTTTCAAATGAAGCCTGATGACATATTTATTGTTTTTTGGAGGGATATGCTAGTAATTGCGTGGGGGTGAAATTTGTATTGGTGAATGTCATCTCTCCGTTTCAGTTACCTGGATCACTAGTTTTAATGAAATGATGACCATGACCATCCCCCCTGGGGGGGTCGGGCAGCTCGGGCAATGTGTCTAACGACGGTGGCAGCCGCCGACGATCGGAGGCGGCGCCGACGACCGAAAGCGGCCGAGGACGCCGACGTGTGGGATGCAAGAGCACCTAAGAGGCATGTGGGGCGCGCACCGTACGTACGTTGTGTGCATGCATGTGTCCGAGGGGCGCACACCCGAGGGGAGTACCATGAACGTGCGCTCGAGGGGCGCGCCATGCACGCGCGCTCGAGGGGGGCGCCCCGCGCGCGCGACCGAGGATTGAAATTTGTATTGGCAAATGGTGTCGCTCCGTTTCAGTCGCCTAGATCGCCAATTTTAGTGAAATGATGACCATGCCCAGGGGGGTCGGGCAGCTCGGGTAGGGTGCTAGGACGAAGGTGGCAGCCAACGACAGCCGGAGGCAGCGTCGACGACTGGAAGCGGTGGAGAATGCTGACGTATGGGACGCACGAGAACCTAAGAGACATGTGGGGCTTGCACCGCACGTATGTCGTGCACGCATGCGCGCGCCCAAGAGGCGCACACCCGAGGGGAGCGCCCTGCACGCGCGACCGAGGGAAGCACCCTGTGTGCATGCTCGCCCATGGGGTGCGCCGTATTCGTGCTTGGGCCGGTTGTGTTTTCGTGCGGTCATTCTTGCGTGAGCACTTGGTCCTCCTTAGCCTGACTTGTACTTTTTCAGGGAGAAACCCATCAAAATCCCCCAATCTTTCGCGAGTCATGACCCGCGAAGCGATTGAGCACAGAAATTTTCGACCTTAGCTCGGGATGTCTCAGAACCTTACGATCATCAGGCTTGGTCGTAAATAGTCATTTGCTGAAAATTAGAGTGAAAAAATGGTGAGATACTTCTCTCCATATCGCGAAGAATATTATTTGCCATGCCTGCAAAATATTTTGCCAAGATAATATTCGTTTCGTTGTCTCTTTTAAGACAGGGAAATTCGATAGGAGATATTCTGTTATCACAGACACCTTCCAATATGAGCCCTCCTACGAGATCTATAAATTGAAGAGGGTTTTTGCGCTCCTCCTCTCACGCGGTCATATAGTTCTTGGAGCCTTCCTTTAAAGTTCATGTATTCGTGTCGCTGTCATGTCTCCCTCGAAAAAAGTTAGTGTTTTCCATGAAATTATTTATGTCTCGATGGGGGGACTAAGCGAGCGAAAATGTGTGTGTACGGAAAATCCCGCATACGGCAGTGCCGACGTGGGGGGTGCACGGATGAGGCAGTGTGGCGGAGCCCCAATACAGGTGCGGGAGACAGTGCTCGCGCGGGGGTGCCTGAGCGGTCGCGCGCGAAGACGGACGCATGCGGGGGTGCCCACGCATGGATCTGGCCGCGCGTCAGGGCGGCTGCTCGCGAAGAGGGTTGTGTGCAGGGATACCCGCGTGCATGGCGGTGGTCGCTCCCAGAGACGGCAGCTCGCGAGGGTAATCTGTGTACGCCCGTAGGCACGCGCAGTGTCGTCCGCGCAGGCACGCGCGCAGTGCCGTCCGCTCAGGCGTGCGCGGGCGGGGTCCCCTACACGTGTGTGGTGCCATCCATGCGGGCACAAACACACACATGGTGTCGACCGCGCGGGCTCCGCGCGCAATGATGCCCATGCAGGCGCGCAGGGTCTCTCGTGCGGCCGCGTGTGGGAAAGATTGTGTGTGCGCGCGGTATCGCCTGTGCGGGTTTGCGATTGTTCACGCGGGATTTTGCAGGGGTGCTCCTAGCGTCGCGCGACTAGGCGCTTGCAGCAGGGCCTCTTTCCACGGGCTTGCGGGCGCATGCAGTTTTGCTAGGATTTTGCCTAGTTTGTTTACTTTTATGCTAACATTCACTTTCTTTGCATGTACCGAAGGGTAGTGCTCCACCGCAGTTGATGCAACTTATTTTGATTCTGAGCCTTGCCCGAGTGATCGGTTGTAGGAAACACTTCGGAATCTCGGCATACGTGGAGGTCGTGATACCTTCTCCACTGGAGCGCATTTAAAATCTCCTTCGGGTTGAGGTGCGGTGTTTGCCTTGGCCCCGGTGACCGAGTTGAGGTGGGGAACAACAAGAGGTGGCTGTCGTTCGAATACAGGACCAACTACGGTCATAGGGTAATGTTGTTCGAGTTTGTTAAGAACCCGTAAAGGCTGCCTGAGATCTGGCTGGATCATCCAGACTGCTGTTATTTTCTTGCGGGGAAGGTGTATGACTTTTCTCTGCTATTTGGTTTCGATGATACATGCGAGTTGAGCGCCACTTTCCATAAGATCAGTGCATTCGTTGTTGAGAAAAGGTTGGTCCTTGCGGGCCTTTCGACGGATGTAGAGAGGAGTTGTGGTGTGCCATTGGAGCACGAAAAGAAGAGGAAGCTGAATTTTTCATAGTGATGGGGAGAAGGCGGGCCATCCTCCGATGCACCCAAGGTCATTATTGAAGTCATCGATGACTGTTCAGGGGACCCGGTCATTGATCCACCGCCTGCTGAGCCTAAAGAATCCCCTGAGCTATCCGCGGACGAGCTAGCTTCTCGAGAGTACCCGCAACTACCACTAATGGTGGCGAAGGGAAAGAGGCGGGAAAGCTCTGCTTGTCGAGCGCTCCTCCCGAAGTTATGCTTATTGTCTTATGTGTCTTTCCTCCTTTGATTTGAGTTTGTGCATTGGAATAATCTATTTTTTGTGTTTGTAGTTGGTCGAGATGCGTGAATTCGTGACTTCCTGGAACGATAGGTATGTGACCATGAAAGATGATTTTCTCTCCTTGCGAACGAAGTTATCCGTGTCTGAGGACTCTTTGTCGGTTACTCGGAAGAAGAAGGAAGTTCTTTCCTTGCTGTTTAATGCGGAGTCCCAATTGTATTCTTCCCAGACTGAGGTCGAGATTCTCCGGGGGAGGCTGAATGTAGCTAGCGCAGAGGTCAGGGCTCTTCGTAGGAGACTAGTTGTTGGTGAAGCGACCCATATGGAGTCGCTCTGTTGTACTGAGGCAGCAAATGCTGCGATATCTTTGGTGAAAGACTGATCGCCATATGGGAGTACGCATATGAGATTGTACTGGCGACCGAGGTTGAGACGAGCAGCAAATGCTGCGATGACTTGGGTGTTATCTTATGCAGGAGGAGGGATGATCCTATGTGCCTCATTTTCCTCTATTAATTTGCTTTGCTTTGTTTTGCAGGTGTACCTTGACGTCGTTGCATGTTTTTTATTTTTTATGATGGTGTAGCACGTTAGGTAGCTTTTATTTGAACGGAGACCCCTTATGTTTTTTGGATCTTTTGTGTTCTAGTTGCGTTTTTTGGTGCGTGCATGCTTTTGGCGAAGTAGCGTCTAGCTCGAGCGGTGGTACCTTGAATAGCATGCTAGTGGCGAGATATTTGTCCGCTTGCGTTTTGGGAGGACCAGATGCTGCTTAAAAGTTTATGGCGAGGAACTTTTGCTTGTTTGTGTCTTAGGAGGACTGGGGTCCGTCTAGGTGGAGGTGGTGAAGAACCTTTTTTCGTTCACGCCTCAGGAGGACCGGTGTCCGTCCGGGAGGAGGTGGCGAAGAACCTTTGTTCATTCACGTCTTAGGAGGACCGGGGTCCTTTCGGGTGGAGGTGGCGAAGAACCTTTGTTCATTCGCACCTCAGTAGGACCGGAATCCGTCCAGGTGAAGGTGCAGATGGACCTTTGTCCATCTCGCCTGAGAAGTGTAGACAGACCTTTGTCCATCTCACCTGGGAGGTGTAGAGGGGCTTTCAACAATCTCGCAGGGGAGGTGCAGAAGGGCTCTCACTGATATCGCATGTGGGCCAGCTGGCTTGTAAATGGTTGTTGATGTCGACAAAATTTGGAATATTCAAATTATTGTTGAATGAAAGTACAAGGGTGCACAAGCCCGACCATGTAACTTTTATTTTGACAATGACAGAGGATAAATTGTGGGCGGCGGTGGAGTTCCTTCGGCGTGTAAGACCCCCTCCCCCAACCTTTTCTCGGGTCGGGTCAAAGACGAGCTTACTGCTCAAGATGACCATCCAGTGCTTCCTAAGTGGCAACGACCCACTCTTCTAAGCAGCAGTTGGTCGCCTTATCAGGCAAGAACCACAACACATCACAAGACATCACAAATGCGAAAGCAAATCATAGCGAGTCAACCAAATATATATGTATATATATATATATATTAGTAGTAAGCATAGATCGTAGCCACTGTTTATACATGTATGCCCCATGGGCTCCAAAACAACTACTACTAGGAACTCTCTCTCACACTCCTCAAGCTCTATAACTCACGTCTCAAAAGTCTAGAGACAAAGGGGGTGTCTCTCGGGTGGCCTCTACTGCTGGTACACCATCATGCGATTATTGGCTTTCACGGCGCTCCGTCTCCTGTGAATGATTATATAAATAATCTTTAGTCACAGAGTTAAGTGGAAACACATCTCCTCCCCAGATCCATTTCCTGTGGATGAACCTGAGCACCAAACATTAATTAAATAGCCGAAGAAAAGAGATTTAGTCGTAGCAATTCTATATATTGCATTATAATATGCTATGAGCATAAATCTGAACAAGTGCAACATATAAATAACTGAAAATAAGTTGTATAATCATTAGTTATTTAAAAGTAGCTCAACTAGCCGTCACACAATCAAAAGGTACTCATAACCTGTAATCATATCAGAAGTGTTCAAAACCAGCTAACACCCCGCAGGTGTTCAAAACTTGCACACACGCCCTATGTCGATATACTATGGACCGCTTCTCTTCCAGTAGGGTAGCGAACCCCGCGGGCCTCACCGATGTGGCCGTTGGTGACAGTGGTCAGTCTAGCACTTATAGGTGTGGTCATATCGCATTACCCAGGAATCGACGTACAACCGGGTGTACTCTTGGATGTCAGCGACATCCGGCGATTTCTAAGATTTAGGTCGACAAGGGAGGAATCCAATGGGGTATAAAATGGCTGATTACCCGTGGTACACATATCTCTATCGCTATGAGTCGCCAACCCTCCCGCACCGGTATGAACGTTCTGTGGGTGTGACCGGCCCGCCACTTTTTACTGCAAGCAATTTACAAGCATTTTAATAAATAAATAATTATCATATATATCGGGTCTGTGACGACCTGCCCTACATGACATGAAATAATTCGGCCAAGAACCTACTCAAATCAACGTGATGCTCAACTTTAGACAAGGAGAGCAACGGGCGTAAGAGCACATTATTTGAGGCTAACCTTGGAGGAATTACTCAACTCTTGGTTATCCCCATTAATGCTTTACCAAAAGCCAACCGATCTTTAGAGCGGGACCCGAGCTAAAAATGCAGAAATAGTAAATTGCATTAATTAAGTGTGGTAAGAAAATGCTGTTAATATAAACTACAGAAATAAAGTACTGAAACGAACTACAATAATAAAATGTTGAACTGTAAAAGTACTGAAAAGTACAAGACAAGTACCGAACTAGAATAAAAGTAGACTGAAAGAAAGTATTGAAAAGGAAAGTTGAACGGAAAGAATTGAAAAGTACTGGACCAGTGCTGAACTAGAGTAGTATTGAAAGAAAGTATTGAAAAGAAGAATTATAAATACAGTACTGAAAAGAACTGGACCAGTACTGAACCTGAGTGAAAGTAGAACTGAAAGAAAGTGCAGCAAAATAAAAAGGTTAGTAGTCCTTCACTTCATTCTTAGGAGGCTTCTCCGTTCATAGGAGGCAAGTTCATCACTCTGTTTATAGGAGGCTTCAGGTCCATCTCTGTTCATAGGAGGCAAGTTCAGTTTCATCTCTGTTCATAGGAGGCAAGTTTAGTTTTATCTCTGTTCATAGGAGGCAAGTTCAATTCTATCTCCGTTCATAGGAGGCAAGTTTAGTTTCATCTTCATTCATACGAGGCTTTTTATTGAATTTCACCAATTATTAAGGTATGATAAACATTTCAGTTGTACCTCTTAAACTTAGCTTAATCGAACCTGAGGAGCTTATTATAAGTTCCTTATTTTCTCGATACATATATTAAACTGATTTAATTATCGAGAGTATCAACATTCATTCGAGGATAAGCACTAACTTGATTGCTTGTATCGGGATGATTCCGACTATTTTAGAGAGCTTGATTTTCCTCGAATACCTAATTAAATTATAAATTTCCTAAAAATTTATGGAGATAACCCTCATAATGGGGAACAACTTTCTTGTTCAAACATTTTTCCCTAGTAGCCTAGCTTTCTCTCCAAAAATTCATAAAGTTTCTATTAATAATTTGGTTTGCAAATAAGCATCATCACCCTGAACCTGTGGCTGAGATTTGAGCCAGATTGCAGGTTTTATTCTTCTGACCCCACAGCGGATCTGACACTTATCCTTTGTGGGGAGGCATTGATGTTGATGCAAGAGCGGGAAATCAGGAAATTCTGGCCGTCTGATCTCATCTTAGAGATCGGACGACATCTGCTGCTCCTCGATGGTGTAAAAGGTGGCGACCTCTGCCACTTTTGGCCAACAACTGCCAGTTGTTGGCGCCACCCCGGTCGACTTGCCAGGGGCCGACGAACCGTTTGGTGGTGGCCCGGCGGCCAGGCGCCGCCGGCCACCGCCCGAAATCTTCAATTCGAGAGCGGGGTACCACGACCGGCTTTGCTCCCAGCGGTGAAGCGCTACCCTGCATCTCTGGTTGCTTACACGCCACTCTACCCTCACCCCCAGCTGGCATGTCTATAACACCTCCCCTGTAATGACCATATAATATGGGTCCGGCCGGGCCCCACAACATACGGACGCCACAGCTTTAGCATTAAAAGACGATATTAACTACCCAACTCAAAACTTAGAATAAAGCAACAACGGAAATATACCAATAAGACTAGAAGTTATCCACTACAGATCAGGAGTATCAATATGGATTTAAGGCCTTACACAAAATAAGTCCAACACTAAATGACAACAAAATCAAACATCAATGTGTGGAAGCACTTCAAGGCTACCTCGGCATGCAAGCCGTAAATACCAATAACATGGAGCAAAACATTCAACACGAAATAATCTACTAAGCATAGAAATCACTTTATGAGGCTTAGGCCTTTTTGGCCGGCGCACTTACTCCCGCTTGCGATCCTTGCCCTGTAAAAATTTGGGGGTAACGTGGGTCAGCAAAGGCTGACCTCAACTGTGTAACCAACGCATCTCCTCCCGGTCATCCCAAACGGACCCCGGGGTACACCTCCAACCTGCAAGTCAGCACTTTGTATGCAATATACATAAACATGTAAAGCTTTAAAAACAGGTTTGAATGTCTCAAACAACAAACATGTTTTCTATGTTGAACATATAATCAAAGGGGCCTACTATGCAGCATGTATGCAAACTCGGGCTTCACCCAAGGCACCCTATCGCGTATGCATCTAGCACATCATCATAACATAACAACTGGGTACTTCCAATTTCCCCATCGGCGACAAGCTGCAAACAAAAAGGGTACTGCAATTCCCCTAACGGCATACAAGCCGCCACACGGAAATCTTGCCAAGGCCCCACCCGCTCGTGGGTCTTAGACCCGGGCTTGCCTACAAACTCTGACTTCTCACGTCAGGATTCCGTCTCACACACAAACCGATTCTAAGAACTCTTGCTGTATCCCACCCGCTCGTGGGCTTCATTGCCCGGGCTTGTCTTATGCTTGGCGTTCTCATCAGTCTCACAGAAGGGGACTAGTCTCGCCGGGACACTCTCCCCACATGACTTGCATGCCACGGGATAACCATCCGACCACAGAGACAAAGCAGCACCTTAGCACATCACAATCCATAGCCTTTCCCACCCTAATCCATCATTCGTATTGCAATATTCCCGCGCACCAAGGAAACCATCTACCGCCAATGCGGAGCTAACCTTGTCTGGTTCCGGCTATACGTACTCACTCGAAAAAGAGGGAACATATACATCATAAACGCATCTTGCCGCAACGGATTTCTACAAAATCCTTAAGGCTCGCTATGCAACATCACTTAGTCGGACTAACGGTCAGACTACGGCTTCACCCACAATGCCTAATCCACTAACGGAGCGGATCACTAATGCAATATCATGCCGGGGACGGACAAAATCGACCTGGTGGTTCCTCTTGAACCATGGCGACCCAAACCGCTCTCATTTGAGAGATTTGGTTCCCAAAAGCTTGAAAAGCAAGAAAGAAAAAGATGTTATGCACGCATTCTAGAAACCGAGAGGAGAAATTTCATTACCTTACGACCCCTCTTCCTAGCCATGTAATCCTTGCTTTGAATGGATTGACATGAGCGCCTCCACGACCTCTCCACGGATCTGGTCTCGGAACGACAATAAGAGCTCCGAAGCTCTGTCAATGGTGGAAGAAAGCTCTCTCCTTCCTCCTCCCTTATCTTCCTCTCCAACCCTAACTCTCACTCTAAAAGATGAGAAATGAGGGGGAAAACACTCTCAGCCCTACTAAAGCCCTTTGGGCGGAATATCCTGGGCCCTTGGATCGAATTTGATGAGAAAACGGATGGCAACGAAGCCAAACGATGGAACTGTACCCGTCTGCACAATCAGTGGCGAGCGACCAGTGATCGTGCGCACTAGATCCAATGATCATGCGATTAACAATGGCAGAACTCTAGACAGAATGGGATAAACGCGCACAAGCAGCGGCGCACGACCAATGGTCATGCGCACTATGTCCAATGGTCGTGTGATTGCCCTAGACAGAACTTGGGGAAAAAGAGAATAGTGCGCACGATCAGTGGCGCACGACCAGTGGTCGTGCGCACTAGATCCAATGATTGTGCGCTAGATCCAATGTCGAGCTCATCGACCTACCACCAGTGGTATCTCTACCGCCGGGCGTTAGCTTCCAGCAACTCCAGGTCTGAAAACTGGGGTGTTACAATGTCAGGGGGTCAAACTTTCCTCCGACCGGTGACCCGGTGGCCTGGCGCCGCCAGTCGTCGTCGGAAAAATCAAAATAGAGCCCTAACCAAAAAAAAATATTTTTCGGGTGGCGCTGGAGATGACAATTTTGACGGCACCACTACCTTCCACCACCAGGGAGGTGTGCCTCCAGTCGAGTACTACCCTCCCAACGCCACCATAAGCGCTGGGTGGGACTCACCATGCTCGGTCATTACCTGAGCGTAGGGCTTGGCTTTGTGTGGCGTTGGCGGCGCTCCGGCGGCCGGGGGTGCATGTTGCACGTCGGGGAGATGAGGATGGGGGAAGATAGGAATTTCCACCTAGGGGAGGGGGGACTTGGGATGAGCTGGGCCGGTTTGACATTAGGGGTGGCAAAGGTGGAAGGTTTTGGCTGGTGGTTTCCGGCGAGGTAAGGTTTAGGCAGGGGGATGCTCGACTGAGCTTGTGAGTTTAGCCTGAGGGGGTAGGGCCAATATATAGACAAGGGGAAGCCCCCTCTATTCCTCACCATCGGTGTGGGATTATGCCTGATAGGAGGAGGAGGAGCTCCTCTCCTCCCTCCAACTTTCTGGAAAGGTGTTACTCATCTGGTGGGAGAGTACAACATTGATGTTAGCATCGGCGGCACGGGGGGAAGAGCCATGGTGGATTGATGTGGGCTTGGGGAAATGAGAAGTGTATGGGTTCATGTGCCTTTACCAAGGCCCAATATCAAAGCACTTTGGTGGTTTTAGAGGCCCATGAGGTGTGGGAGGTAGGTCCCAAGTGCTTTGTAGTGAAGGGGAGGTGAATTCTACATTTGAAAATTTTTAAAAAATATGGATTTTTAAGGGTTTGACCCAAGTCAACCCTACAGTGGGTCCCCCATTTGGTCAAGGTTAAAGTAGGTCAGGGTCGTCGAGAGACAGACCAATGTTGGGGTATTGTGGTACAATTGATGTATGTACACTTTTTGGTGCATAATAAGCTTGGTTTGACCACAGATTGACCACCCATTTTCAGAATTGATCGGAATAAACTCTGCTGACCTCGTATTGATCATACAAATCCAACGCCACTAATCGGGGTCAAATCAGAGTTTATTTGCTTAATAATTCAAAAATTACGCGTCGCGGCGTGCTACTAAACTTAAAATGGTCATATTCACCATATGACTTCAGATTTTAACGAAGCGAGTTCCATCACACTCGTATTGACTATATGAGTCCATAAGAACTAGCAAAACTCAAATCAGAGTTCTCTAGCTCAATATCCCCAAAAGGGTCACCTTCTACCTCTTTTAGGTCTTGGGTAGAGGTTCAGGTCATTTTTATTGGGTCCGCTATGGTTCTTCTAAATAAAAGTCGGGATGTTACACGACGTACTTTGTACGTCAAGTTCTGGCAGGGTTCCCTGAAGGTGCGCCCTGCGAGCAGATATCCAACACGGTGCTTTGAGCTAGTGCGTCAACGCCCGACACCCTCATCATTGGCCCTCGGAGGATGGCGTCATATGTTGAGGCGACTTGTATGATGATAAATTGAAAGTCGTACGTGGCCAGCACCGGGCGGACACCTAGAGTTACTAGTAGGATGATGCTTCCCATGATGGGGATCGTTAGGTGCCCTGTGACGTGAGCGCATCCTGAGCTAAGTTGGACGTCTCTCCCCAAAATTCCTAGTTGGAGTATAGTTCACAAGAACAACACGTTGGCGGATACATCATCATCGATCAGTATCCTGTTTACGGTGATCGATGGAATTTTGAGGGCTGCTCGAATATGTTGTGGATTCGACGAGGGTCCTGGTTTGCTGGGGGTGGTCGGCCGGACCGGCTCGTGCTGCTTCATAGGAGGTGCTTCTATATGGTGTTGTCCTCTGACGTTCTTGCTAGGGGCCAGAGGCGTAGCCTCCCTCCTTTCATGAAATTCCTTGAGAAATTCATGGCACGTGAACCGCTCGACTTCCTCCTTCAGGAGTATGCACTCCTCTATGTCGTGCATGATACCTCGGTGAAAGTGGTAGTACTGGGACTTCTCCCCCTGCCCCGGGGGAGCGCCTTGGGGCTCCGAAGTTGAGGGTGGCTTTTGAGGGTCTATAGGATCTCTATAAGAGATGCGTTGGGCTGGGAGAAGTGTTGCTGCCCCCTGGCTTGTGAGGCTTCGTCGGGGAGCTTGTCACATTTTACAGGCATCAGGATTATATTCTTTTCCTTCATCTTCCCTTAGTTGTCTTGATCTTACTGGTAGGGTGTCTTGCTGAGAGTGATTCCTCCTACGGCTTGTGCGCCCCCCCCCCCCCCCCCCCGAGCCAATGCGTGGCGCGTGGCACATACCACTTAACTAAGCGATTAGTGGCCTAAGGGAAATGATGTATGACCGCCTTCCACGGGGTATACCCCCGAGGTCTGAGAGGCTTCTAACTCATTTAGAAGATTAAGCGCTTAAGCTTGACGCTCCACCATCTCGCGCATCCACTCTTCCACCAAAGATGTAAGTACGACGATTATCTCGTCAAGGCACGCCGTAGGGCTAATGGGCGAGACACTGGATGCTTGATCACTAGACTCTTTGCAAGCTGGTTGGCCGACATTTTGCGCACTTCCTTTTGTCATCGTAGCTAGGATTGTGATTTTTAAAATTGTTAGAGTTTTTGGAAACACTTTCCTACAGACGGCGCCAAACTGCTGCGGGTCACCCATTTTTTATCCGGTTTTGAAAATCAGACCACATTAGCTCTGAATCGGATTGGCAAACGGTCAAAGAAAAACAACAGCAAATGTCAAAAGACTTTTTTTTGACGTGGAAAACCCAAAAAGGGTGAAAAACAATGTGGCTGGATCTGTGCCGGGGCAAAATCCACTATTTTTCTTGGTATTACAAGAGTTCAGACAATTCCTCGGAGGGTGAAAGACCATTTCTCCATTACAAGTGCACAATATGAAAATAATAGAGAAAGAATTAAGTTCTTGGAGCCTGAGTGGAAGCAATCTGGTGGTGAAAATCACTAAGTCTCTAGAGCCTCGATGGAAGCGCTCATGTTGAGCCAGTGCCTTGATGAGAGCGCTCCTTTGGAGAAAGAAAAAACATATTCTTGAAGTCTTGAGATGCCTTCATGCTAGAGAGGGAGCAGAGAGAATTCCGAGCGGAGGAACGATCCAAGTCCCACATTCTCGCCGGAAAACCTTAGAGCTCTTTCTAGCCTCTAGAGTTGCTTACTTTCAAATGAAGGCATGGGGTCCTATTTATAGTTTTCTGGAGGGATATACTGGTAATTGCGTCGGGGCGGAATTTGTGCTGATGAATGACATTGCTCAGTTTCGGTCACCTGGATCACCAATTTTAGTGAAATGACGAAAGTTCCCCCAGGCAGTTTTGGCGGTCCACGTAGTGTGCCTGATGGCGGTGGTGGCCGGTGATGATCGGAGGCAGCGGTGGTGGCCGGAGGCAGGGTGGCAGTCGTACGCAGCCGGAAGCGGTGGAGGCCACCGATGCGCGGGCCACGTGGGGACCGTGCTGCCTACGTACGCGTGCCTAAGGGGCGTGCGCTTGAGCGCACGCGCGCCTGTGCCCAAGGGGCATGCGCTTGAGTGCGCTCACGACCGAGGGGCCCGCTGTGCCTGCGCCCGCTTTCGAGGGCAGTGCGCTGCGCGCGTGCCAATGAGGCGCGCGTCGCTTCCACTTTGGCGCGCCGTGCTCGTGCTTGGGCCGATTGTGGTTTTGTGCGCTCATTCTTGCACAATTGCTTGGTCCTCCTTAGCCCGACTCGAAATTTTTCGAGGAGAACCCCATCAATAACCACATACAATTCGAAATACAATTGTATTTATATGCATTGAACATGAAAAACAAATATTAGAATAAAATTGTACGGCTGTACATTAAACATGAAATACAATCACATATATGTTATAAACCAGTTATTAGAATTGATCTTTATTCTTCTTAAACAAAACCTTATAATAATGACCACAGATAATAAAAAAGAGTAATTATATGTGCAAACCCAATTTGGCTACGCGCAGACAATGATTATGTACAAATCAAAAAAATTTAGGTGCAAACCAACTTGTTATGTGCAAACCAACAAACAAAAAAACCACTTAACTATTTAATACCATACTAATTACTATATAAAATCAGTTTTAATACAAAAATTTAATAAACCAAAATCATTCTTTTCTATGTCCAATTATTAGTCCAAAAATTAGTTGTCAGCAACATTAAAATATACAAATTTGTGAGATCAATAAATAATATTAAAGAACGAGTTATACTTTAAGTTAATCAATAACTTACCAATATGAGGTGGGTAAACTTGCTATCAAAATAAACTCGACGTGCGTAGAATGTTGCATGTTAAAATTTAATGTTAGTAAACGGTTTTAAATTTTTTGTAGTATCAAAAAATTTCATGATACCTTGAAATCAATTTTTCTTTAAATCATTTTCATTGAACTTCTCTCAGTGCTCCGCATTCTCTTCTCGGTGGCTTCTCCAAAGAGATTGTAGGATGCAATGTAAAATCATCACGCATTTGCAATTGAACAAAATGATTAACATTTACAAATCTGATATCCGGCATTGACAACCACTAATCCAATATCCGGCATTGACATCCACTTGTCATACGAAGCTGGTGTAACAATACAATCTAGTGAACTAAATAACACCAATCTTCTTTCCTTTCCAAATATGTTGTCATACACGCTTTCTCTATTTTGTAGCTCCAATGATACTTCTATGCATACCTTCATCCATTCAATACCCGTGCCAATTGCATTACAAACCACTTTGTACCCACAATGACCATCTGATAATACATCAATAACATTTGTAACATACTCAAAACACACTGTAGCATTTCCCTTTGAACAATACGTAATATTCTGCTCTCTTTTAAAACCACCTTTTGTGTAGATTGTAATGTACTTGTGGCCTGTGACAGTTGCTCATCCATCAATACATACTCAAATAGAGAAGGATTGCGCTTTGTAGATTTTGCATCATCCTTGAACTTTTTGTAGCTACCCCGTGGCCGACCTTTCAATACATTTGGTAGCGCATGCTCCAATGTTTGAGTTGATGCTGGATTCATTATATCATACAATTTCTTCTTTATTTCTTGCTTTTGTTAAGCACTTGTGCTATTGTATCTCTTCAAAATACCCTCCATTTCAATATCTATTTCACTTTCATTCACAACTTCAACTTTTATGTTCTCAATAGTGACATTGTTATCTAATGTTAATTGCTTCCAATGATTGTGAATCATCCATAGTGGAAAAGAGTTAGCATTTGACATATAAGCCACTAAAACATGCGCACATGTAAACCCAATGCATGCCGACATCTATGTGTGCAATTGCCCATAGATACACACCCATTCTTTGCTAAGAGTTCTTCCTTTTTATCAAATCCAAGACGGTGGAAGAGACGCGACCATAATGTTCGAAGTATAAAGGACCACTAAACTTTTTATTTATTTGAATTATACTTTGCCCAAAGGCTCTCCTTATCTCCAAGTGTTATAATATAAGAATCTAATTGAAGGTCTTCCATATAATTATTATATTTCCAACGAAGACTTTGAGTAAATTTTTTAGATGGCTGTGTCCACTTTCGATACTATTGCTAGTAGAATTATCCACGTGCAAGAACCTGTCCACCCATGCAAAAACAAAAATTATTTATAAGATTCAAGCCAAGTAGAAATCACACATACAAATATACATCAGGATAATTTCCATTGGACTTTTGCAACATAGAAGCAACCCGCTCACTAAACTCATCTTCAGTACGTGACTCAACAATAATAGGCCATTCCGTCAAAAATTTCTCCCACAACTTGCCATTTTTGAAACATTTTTTGCATTTGGACAAAATATTTTTACTGATATGTACCTTGCATAGAATGTTTTTTGTTCGAGAAAATAAAATTCAATGACATTCATCAAGGAAATTTGTCTATCAATTACTATCACCTGTGTCATACAATGTTGGTTCAAAGTAGATTTAATATAATCAAGTGCCCAAGCATAACTATCTTGTTTTTCATTTGATATGAAAGCAAATGCTGAATAAAATGTTTGATTGGTATAAGTTACTCTAACAATGCTAAGCAATGGCAAGCGATACCTATTTGTCTTTTAGGTACAGTTTATACGAAAGACAGTAGGAAATATTTTAGTAAGTTGAACAGAAACTCAGTGAGCAAAAATAAACTCTTCAAAACACCATTCTCTTTGGAAATTCGGGTATAACTAACATATCCGTGTTCGATAATGCATTTATATAAGAATTGAATGTGTTTCACCTTGTAATTCTTTTTTTTGCATCCTCACTCTTTCATTGTACATTGTTCAGAAAACTGTGTAGTAAGAGGGATCTCTTTACTTCAAAGTTGTATGTATTTTCCTTTGTTTGACACCTGCAATATACATTTCATGAACAATAGCCTTCTCATTTGGTTTCAATCTCTCTACATACGAATGAACTTCTAAATAAATCATCTCATTGTTGTGAAACTCACATATGACTTCCAAACTCTACTTATCCGAATGGGCACTTTTTTGACCTTTAAGAAAAAACATGTAACCACACCTTTTTGAGGTGGATTTTCTTTTATTTTGTCGCACACATCCTTTGTTCCTTTGGTTTTCATGATAATACCCTGCTCTGTCACATCCAAGTAAGACTCTAGGTTTAGGCCTACTAGTTAATTTATATGCACTCTGCAGAGTAATGAAAAAACCCAAACGTTTCACAATTTCTCTAGCCCAACACATCAAGTCATTTTTGAAAAAATATGTGATGTGATAAAATGGTTGCCAACATCAACACGAGTAGAGGGATTTGAATCCTCATAATATAACTGTTTGATATCTACAAACAAAAACTACTACTACTACTTAATTAGTTTAAAAAGAGAACTGTATTTAAACAACTACGGGCAAGGGATCAAGTATTCAATAACATCATCCGGAGGTTGCATGACTGAATCTTCAATGATCAAAGATCCAAACAAAGGCGTCTCCATGACCCTACAAAAAGTACTACAAATGTAACCACAACAAACCAAATACAATAGAAATTTTATAATTCATCTGCATCACAGGAAACTACAAAAAGTCTATAGGAAGCTACAAGAACAACTGCATCGCATGTATAATTCAACATAGAAAAAACATAGAAAGCTGCAGGAATCCTCGGCACGAAATGTGAAGAACTCGGAAAAATAGGCATAAGTTTACTGGGTGACGGGATTTGGAAGAGAAGAAGTGCACGAAATGAGAAGAACTTGGAAAAATGCAAAAAAGAGGAGAGAAAGCTCAATCTGGTGCTTTTTTTACCTCGATGGAAAATCAGTGAAGATAGGGGAAGGTTCGCCATTGACATGACACACAAAAACGTGAGGTGGTGGAAACATTCGCCGGTGGAAATGGTGGACGAAGCGGGTAACGATTTGCAGCGACAACAGCTAGTTCTCCCTATCCTTCGACCTTTCGTTCGCCCTTCACACGAACAGCCGCTCGGCGGGAGGAGAGAAACAAAAACGGGTTGCACTTAGGTTTTTTTAGGGTTTAATAGTTTTAACTTATTTGTATTTGGTTTTTTTAATGGTTTGGACATAGTAAAAAAAAGCTGCATTTAACACAGTCTAACAAAAAACAAGGGAGAACTGTAACATTCCTACCCGTTATATGGAGATATAGTAGAAGGTCCGGCCGGGGCCCCACACCATATTCCACAAACAGGCGAAGAGGTTACTATATAATATCAAAACTACCAACAATTCCTAACACAGAGCATTCTATCGAAAGCTTCAGGGTTGAAAACTTTGAACTCAAGTACAACAAAAGAAATGTCCACTACTAACAATTAGAAATGAATACAACCAATACACAAGGTACATGGCCTTATGGCCTTACAAGTTTCTTTTAACATGAGTGCGGTTTACAAACATCGGCACGCAAGCCGACCACACATGAACAAGAGTAAAGCAAAGTAAAGCCTTCAAGGGCAGCAACGCAATCAGGGATTCAACCCGCTATTTCCCGCTTGGGCAAGCTCCACCTGCAAGAAACAATCCACCAAGCGGCGGAAAACAGGGCAACGGTCAGCATTCAGCTGACTAATTATAACGACCCTGCCCCTGGCATGGGGCAGCGGAATTCCTTCCCTGCAAAGTATTTTATTAACCAGCATATGTATACTATAATCCACCACGGCTGTGCACAACCGCACTAGCCAATACATAACACAAACGTCGGCACGACGGCCTGACGCTCCGTGCACTCAGGGCACCTTATTGGTGTACCGGAAAATCCAGGGTCCCACCACCGTTTCAAGGTCTCTCTACCTTACGGTCCAAAATGAGCATTCCTAGTCTTTACAGCGCGCAGGCCTAAGACTCTCACTATGAGATCCTAAAAGGGACTTAAGCACCCAAGGTTAGACAACCATAACGCGGGTACAGATCTGCCTTGCCCGTTGCTCTTCATCGTCAGTCGTCACACCGGACCGACGCGGGTACAACATCTCCTTGCCTGTTCGCCACCAAGGCTTTTAGTTGCAGCACAACGACCCAACAACACGCAACATGGTACTCATGACCACACGAGTTGAACACTAAGTATCAACTCTCACATTTTCCTGGACTTCCTCCAGTACTTCCTGCTGCACCAAGCCACAGGTATTCACCAAGGGACTTCATACAAACAATCAATGAACACGGAGTCTTCTCCGATTTGCAAACAAAGCATCACCAATCCGTACTACTCACTTCTGGATGGGCTTCACACAGAATGCTTAACCGTACCACTCACTTCTGGTTCTAAAGCAAGGGATGAACCACCGATCCCACGGGAATCACTTCGCTTTCCACCTTTTGGTGGAGGATTCCTATGCAAATGCAGGAAAGAAGGACTTCACATGTCCGAGTGAAAAATCGTTACCTTTGTAGCATGTTTTGGCGCCATGGAGAAAAGTACACGGTTGGAAAGGACCGCAACGCTCTTGTCTCCGCGAATCTGAATTCGGCACGCGATTCGGACCACCGTAGCACCACCGGCGGCCGGATTCCTCTTCTCCTACCTCCTCTTGCTCTCCCATCTATCTTCTCCTTAGAAAGAGAAAGCCAAAGATGAAATGAGGAATAACTTCCCCATTCCCGTCCATAAACTATCAGGAGGCAAGCCAGGGCCGTTGGATCGTATTTAATAAAAGCGAACGGCCTAGAATAACTCTGAAAATCATTTCAGAGGGCCGAACACGGCTTTGCACACGGCCGTGTTCCTGGCCGTATGCCCTGTTCGCACACGAAATCGTCGACCCAGAACAAGAAACGGGTTGAGACACGCCCGTGTCCAAGGTGACACGCCCGTGTTGCCCAAACTGGCACGCCCGTGTTGCCCAAACTGGCACGCCCGTGTCGGTGGGCGTGTTCCATAACCGCCCTACGGAACCGACACGACCCTTAGTGGACACGGGTCCTGACACGCCCGTGTCAATATTGACACGGCCGTGTCGACCACGACATACCTGTGTCCCGAGCCGTGTACACGCCTCTCGACACAGCCCAGTTTCCAGAGAAGGACACAACATGTTGACACACCCGTGTCAACTTTGACACGGCCGTGTCGGCCCCCCTTACACGCCCGTGACCTCCAGCCGGGGAAAATCTCAGGGCTCCAGAACCCATAAAAACACTTCCCATACCTATAGTGTTTTTGGGGCATTACAAGAACTCTTGCACTTAACATCGAAAAATTTTTAGGTGCGCCGAGCGTGCATAGAGCTATGCATGCTCGACACATTTTTATGCTGTAAATTATTTATTTCGATTTCAAATTAAAAAAAAACAAATTACAAAATATTAATTTTCTTATTTTCTCATTTTAAGTACCATATTACTCATATTCTGTTCATAACTGAACAAATTACTGTTTAAATTACGACTATACTATGATCGTAATGTCATATTACAGGTGTAATTTATGAAATTACGGCCGCAATTTTTCAGTTATGATCGTAATATGGGAATACGATACTTTAAATCAGCGCAAAAATATGAACTTTAATATTCTGTATTTTTTTGAAAAAATTTAAAAGTTAAAAAAAATAATTTGAAACAAAAAAATGCGCCCACGTTTGGCGCACCCAAAATTTTTCCCTTACCACCGCTCTAAAAAAAACAAGGGATAACTTTTGGGTGAACCCGTTGTCGATTGTTAACTGCAACCCGGATTTGGCTTATCGCACCCCAATGTTAACCATAACCCGAAGTTTTATCCGCAACCCGATATTTGGCTTGCCGCACCCCGACAGCTTCTGAGCGAGGAGAAGAGTCGCGGGCAGGGGCGGATCCAGGATTCGAAGTAAGGGGGGGGGCCCAAAAAAATTATGAACCAAAATATAATAAGCAAAAAAATTCTAATTTGAAATTTTATCATTAACAATAAAAGGAAATTTCCAATATGGATGTTACCTTATTTTAGTTATGCACGACATTTTTTCAACTCATAGAATTCATCAATGATCACATCTTTCTCGATCTTCTCTGTTATTTCTCGTTCTATGTAGAGAGTCATACAATTTGTCAGAAATTTATCTTATAGTTTGTGCTGATAAGGCCCGACTTTGAGATACGATCAACGCTTTTCATCTTGTTCATTTACTGGATATTCCAAAATTTGAGGACGTAATCCTGGATCACGCTCGAATATGAGAGGTGTATTAACAACCAAATTTGAGGACGTATCCACAATAATTGGTTCTGTTGATGTAGATGTCTCGCCTTTCAGTTGATAACTTTCTATTGAAAAATGAGTAAATAGTTTTTATCTTCTTCATGATACCAAAAATTAAAGTGTTTTAGCACCCTTAAAAACCTATTATTCAGCCACTAAATCCCACAAAATTTTGGCATTATAACGGCACTGTGACCGTCATAACACTTGCGAGTAATAATCTAAATACAAACAACATCACCGATCCGTGTCAATGACATGAATAAGCTTCACACAACATGTCTAACCCGGAAATGCGCTCGGGCTTCTAATGCAAGTATCATGCCGGGGACGGACACAATCGACCCGGTAGTTCATAAAAAACAAATAAAATAAAGGTTCGCTATGCCTCTAGAGATTGAACAAGGACTATAGGTCAATGTCCGCTCAAGCGAAAAGGACCCACACAGTCCGAACGAAATGCGAGTTGATTCACCCAAACGTTTCCAAAGCCACAACTAAATCTCTCCACCAAGCTATTACGTATAGAAGAAAATCACACAAAAGTAGGTAAAGGAATTTGTTACCCAACCCGCTGTTGACATCGTTGGAGCCGGAGGGAGAGACTAGAGAGGCAGAGAGCGCACACGGCCAGGGCACACCCTCTTTTTTCTTCGGATCTTCAAGCGGAGCTGCGGAGTGCGGAGGGTTGTCGGGGCCAAGTGGCCAACTGGAGGTCGGGTTGCTGCCTGCTGGTGGTACTGGTCGGGACTCGGGAGTCGGCCGTCGGGACAACGGACAGGGGGTCGACCGGTCGAGGTGGGTTGATTGCAGAAAGCCGATGAACGGTGGTTGGTGAGAGTCGGCTGTTGGGACTCGGGAGTTGGCCGTCGGGCTGCTGCCTGCTGGTGGTCGGGATCGAGAGAGAGAGAGAGACAGAGCGAGATTGCAAGAAGACAGTCGGCCGTCGAGCCGCGCTAATCTGATCGGGAGGGAGATAGGATAGGGTTTAATTATTTAGAGTTATATTATATTATATAATTTATAAACATAATACATTAATTTCAAAATTCAAGGGGGGCCCGGTCCCCCTTGCCCCCACCTGGATCCGCCACTGGTCGCGGGTATGTAGCCATGGTCGACGACGCTTCTGAGCGAGGAGGAAGAGTCGGGAGGTAGCAACTTCTGAGCGAGGAGAAGAGTCGGGAGGTAGCAGCTGGAAGAATAGCACTCGACAGCGTTCTGAGCAGCAGCAGCAGCGAGGTCGGCACGAACGACTGCAGTGAGGTCGGGAGGAGCTGCAACAGCGAGGTCGGTAGGAGTGGCTGCAACGAGGTCGGGAGGAAAGGAAGTGGAAGATTATGTTTAGGATTTTCCGGGTTGCGAGTAAATTTAATAAAGCAAGAGATTTTTTAAAAAAATGAGGATGGGGATAGCCAAATTCGAGATGTGGTTAACAATTGCCTTTTTGTTTTGACTTCCAGTAAGGGAAGTTTTTCGTTCTGTGAAGCTGTATGTTAGAACCCTAGTGCTGCGAGCAAAATAGAAAGAAGAAAGCCAAGGGTGGCTGGAGGAGGGAGAGGGAGGAAGAAGGAGAACAGGGCAGATGAGGAAGAAGAACTTTCTTATTAACTTCTTAAAAATACTTATTACAACTCATCCTCTATTTATACGGCTAATTACATTGTTATTAAGAGTAACAGTAATAAATCTAAACCGCTATGATGATAACTTGCTGCCCCCTTGACGATGACACGTGGCGTAATTTGGATATAGGAGCTTTAATCTGAGCCGTTCCTCCTGCCCGGTGAGTGTAAGCTCGGTTGTTACATTTACCCTCCTCCTTTTAAAACGATGTCTGCATCGTTCTTCAGTCTTCACTTTCCCATGAAACCCTAATATCGCTGCTTAAATTGGAAGTAGAGCTTCGACGGTGGTTGATCTTCCGGGTTGGCTAAGAGAGATGGCAGAACGTGATGTTGGTAAGAACAGATTTCCTTCAAGCTTTGTGGCTGCAACATCTCAGCTGATTTTCTGCTTTCCTTAGCTTGGCTTGGTAAGATCCGATTGGCGAAGATCTGCGTTCCTCCTTGAAGTTGTTTGTTCTTTTGTATCTTTGCTGGATTTCTTTTGTTTTTCGCATGTTTGATGCTGATTCTCCGCTGTTGCTTTGTTTTTTCTGTCGCTTAATTTCCCTTTCGTTTTCCAAGTCGTATCTTCGAAGTTCCCTGTTGGTAAGTTACGGTTTTTGCTGGGGAAGTCGAACTCGGGAAGATCTGATAGATCCTCCCAAGTGCTATCTTCTGGGGGTAGCCCCTCCCACTGGACAAGCCCTTGCTGCACGTTTTTGTTTTGTCGCGAAATTTCTCTAGTGGAGATTATGGCCAGAGGTTTATGTAACGGGTTGTTCCTCCAATGGTTTTCTGGAATGGCAATCGGTTGTAAACCAGGTTCTCCGATGTATGGTTTTAGTAGGGAGATGTGAAAAACTGGGTGTATTTTCACCTCAGGAGGGAGGTCAAGTCGATACGCCGTTTTGCCGATGACCTCCACAACTTTATAAGGACCGTAATATTTGAGGCCTAGCTTCTTATTGTATGATCGGCCCAGCGATAGCTGTCTGTAGGGATGTAATTTTAGCAAAACCCACTGCCCCTGATGTAGTTGTAGCACTTTCCTTTTTTTGTCTGCGTAAGTTTTCATTCGTTGTTGCGACGTTTGTAGATTGGCCCTGAGTTGATGCAGGATTTTCTCTTGCTTTGCCATGGAAGCTCCTGCTGCTTCATTGGTGGTGCTCCCAGGGCTGTAAGATAATAAACCAGGTGGAGACCGACCGAACATGACCTCATAAGGGGTCATTCCGGTCGCTGAATTAAATGAGGTATTAATATAATATTCAGCATAACTAAGATAATTAGTCCATTTCTTAGGGTTGTGGTTACAAAATATACGAATGTATTGTTCTAGAGATCGATTGATACGCTCTGTGAGACCGTCAGTCTGGGGGTGGTAGGCTGAACTATATTTAAGTGTGGTCCCTTGTAATCTAAATAGTTCCCTCCAAAAATTACTAACAAATATTGTGTCTCTATCAGAAATAATGGATTCTGGTATCCCATGAATTTTACCTACCGTTTCCCAAAAGATTTCTGCAACTTTTGGTCCTGTTAATTTCTTTACTGGAGCAAAATGTGTAGCTATTGAAAATCTATCTACAACAACCATTATGATGGTATATGAATTAGAATTAGGTAAATGAGTGATAAAATCCATCGTGAGGTCCGACCATAATTTTTCTGGCGTTTTTAAAGGTTGTAGAAGCCCGTATGGAAGATGGTTGGCTGGTTTTGCTCTCTGGCATAAATCGCATTGTTTTATATAATGTTCTACCTGTTTACGAATGTTGGGCCAGTAGAATTGCTGCTGCAGTCTAACTGTCGTTCCCTTAACGCCTGAATGGCCGCCCCAAAGGCTATCATGTGCCTCTTTAATAAGTGTGTCTTAAATTAGAATTTTCTGGAATGTATAATCTGTGATTGTTGTAAATGTAGGGTCCCTTTGTGGACCAATTCGGTTCCAGATGTGGCGTATTGTGGATGGTGTGTAAGATTTGTTGGGCAAAAGCATCGGTTTCGTATGCTTGTTCCAGTCCACTCAAAAGAGGTGAGACTGGAATTGATATCCTATTGAGGCACATATCTGGTGGATGTTCAGGTGTTGAGTCAATTCGTGACAGCGTGTCGGCGATAACATTTGCTTTGCCAGCCTTATATTTGATAGTGTAGTCATATCCCAGTAATTTAGAAAAGAATTTTTTTTGATCGGGTGTGTGTATATCCTTGGTAAGAAGATGGTGCAGGCTCTGATGGTCTGTGTAAATAATAAATCTATGCCTGAGTAGGTATTGCCGCCATTTCGACACAGACGCGATAATTGCGTACATTTCTCTAACGTACGTCGACTTAAGTTGCATCTGCGGTGATAATTTTTTACTAAAATAAGCGATGGGCTTTTTATTTTGGGTCAAAACTGCTCCAATGCATTTTCCCGACGCATCAGTTTCTAATTCAAAAGGTAGACGGAAAATCGGGAAGGGTTAATAGTGGGGGATTAATTAGATATGATTTTAAAGTACAAAAAGCATTTTCAGTTTCGGGGGTCCATTGAAAAGGGGTTTGTTTTAATAATTCTGTGAGGGGAAAAGCTGTTGTCGCATAACCTTTGATAAATTTGCGGTAGTATCCCGTTAGACCTAGGAAAGCCCTAATGTCTTTTTGTGTTTTGGGAGTTGGGAAATCTTGTACTGCCTGTAGTTAGCTTTGGTGGGGCCGACGGTACCGTGGGATATGAGATGGCCCAAAAACTCCACGGAAGTCGTCAGGAATGAACACTTGCTTAGTTTTATATGTAACTTATGATGTGTTAAAATATCCAGTGTTTGTCTAAGGTGAGTGAAATGATCACTTTGTGAAACACTGTATATTAGAATATCATCAAAAAAAAACAACAATAAATTGTCGGAGATATGGTTGGAATATAGAGTTCATTAGAGCCTGGAAGGTGGAAGGTGCGTTAGACAGACCAAAAGGTAATACGGTGAATTCGTAATGGCCTTGGTGTGTTCTAAACGCCGTTTTGTGAATATCGGTCTCTGCCATTCTGATTTGATAATAGCCCGAGCGTAGGTCGAGTTTTGAAAAGTAACGGGCATTATGTAATTCATCAAGTAACTCGTCTATTGTGGGAATTGGAAAACGGTCCTTAATGGTTATTTTGTTAAGGGCGCGATAATCCACGCAGAACCTGCCAAGTCCCATCTTTTTTCTTAACCAATAAGACTGGGGACGAGAAGCTATATGTGCTTGGTCTGATATGATTTTTATGTAGCATTTCGATAATCAAGCGGTCAATTTCGTTCTTCTGATAGTAGGAGAAACGATAGTATTTTATATTAGGAGCTTGTGCGCCTGCTTCCAAGTGAATTTGATGGTCAATTTCCCGTTTTGGAGGCAATGAGCTAGGTTCCTCGAATAGTTGTGCGTAGTTGTTAAGAAGATAATTAAATTCGTGTGGTAAATCTGGTATGGAATTGGTTCCTGGGGTTGTTGGGAATACAGAATCTGAAGTTATGAGCCAACAAACTGCTAAGGGTTGTAAGGATAGTAACCTTGAAAGTTGCGATGATGAGACTTGGCTATTACTAAATCTATTATGACCGTGGAGAGTGATTGGCCTTCATGTCCTATATAAGACATTGATAAGGTTGAGTAGTCGGTGGTTATTGGCCCTAATTGGCGTAACCATCGTACTCCCAAAATAATGTCCGCTCCTATGATGTCTAAGACGTATAAGTTTACTGTGAAGGAATTAGCCTGAATGAGCAACTGGATGTCCTTACAAATACCCTTACGTTTGATGGAAGAACCGTTGCCCATCAAAACTTGGAAATCTGGTATGACATATATTGGTAAACCTAAGAAATTGGCCATGCGAGGGGATATAAAATTATGTTAACTACCACTATCAACGAGAATTTCGATTGGTTGTTGAGCGATAAGACCGGTAAAACGAATGAAATGAGTAGGAGAGGCGTCCATTAATGTTTGGATTAGGCCGGCGGATGTGGGAATATCGTCCTCAATATCAGATAACTGATCGGCGTTATCTGGTAATTCCTCATCCTCAGTGCCTTGGAAATAACATAAAGTAACTTTCCCTCTACATTTATGACCTGGACTATACTTTTCATCGCAGTTATAACAAAGGCCTTTCTCCCTGCGGAGCTGTAATTCGGCAGGTGACAGTCGTTTAATAAATTGTTTGGGAACAGCTGGTATAAAGGGTTGTTTAGATTGAATTGGGGTACTTTGACTTGTCCTTGGTGGAAAGTCGTGTGAAGGTTTAAATGTGTGCGACGGGGGTCTGTGGAAACGGAGGTGTTGGGTCTCAAACATTCGTGCCATTGCAAAGGCTCGATCCAGTTCCTTGGGTTCGTGGATAAAAACTTGACTCTGGATGTGGGTCTGGAGGCCGGATATGAACATATTAGTTAAGAATTGGGGGTCCAATCCAGGAACTTTGTTTTTGAGTTCTTCAAATTGTTTTTTATATTCCAAAACTGTGGAAGTTTGTGTGAGTTTTGTTAGAGCTCCTTGAGGGTTTTCATAAGGGCTAGGGCCAAATCGTTGTTGGATTGATTTAACAAAGAAATTAAAATCGAGTGCTGGGTGGTCGGAAAGCATGGCTTGGTACCACCATGAGGCCGAATTATCAAGGTGTAACGCCGCGTATAATAAGTACTCCTGTGGGGGTACGGTGTTATATTGAAAAAAATTCTTTAAATCATAAAGCCAATCAGTAGGATCGCCTTCGGCAAAATGCGGACAAGGTATAACAACTAATTTAGGTTGAGCAGAAACAACCTGAATTGGAGAATCATGCGTTGGAGATGCGCCCAAAATGCCTGCTCCCGAATGATCCGCGCTATTCTCCGGTTGTTTTTGAAATCGAGCGTTCTGAAGGTCCAGTGAGCGTTGGATGGATTCCATGCATTCCTTCATCTCGTTGCGCATGCCATCTTGTTGTTCTTGCGCGTGATCTCTGGAGGCCAATATTTGTTGCGTAAGAAGCTTATTCTGGGAATTCATATCTGTCCATTCATATCTGTCCGTAGGTCGTCGATCTGGGACTGGCGGGTTCTTTGTTCTTCTTGAAAGAGTTGGATGACATCCACGGGGTGGGAATCATCACTATGAGATCTGGTTCCGGGGGCCATGGAAATGGGAGGATGAAGATCAGAGACGAGGGCACCAAATGTTAGATCCCTAGTGCTGCGAGCAAAATAGAAAGAAGAAAGCTAAGGGTGGCCGGAGGAGGGAGAGGGAGGAAGAAGGAGAACAAGACAGATGAGGAAGAAGAACTTTCTTATTAACTTCTTAAAAATACTCATTACAACTCATCCTCTATTTATACGGCTAATTACATTGTTATTAAGAGTAACGGTAATAAATCTAAACGGCTATGATGATAACTTGCTGCCCCCTTGACGATGACACGTGGCGTAATCTGGATATAGGAGCTTTAATCTGAGCCGTTCCTCGTGCCCGGTGAGTGTAAGCTCGGTTGTTACACTGTAGTAGGCCTCCAGTAATTTTCGGACTGTGGCCATTTTAGGAGCCGCACCCACAGGTGCACGGCACATCCACCTCCATGGCTCCATATCTTTTCAAAGCTTCCTTAACAGTGCGCTTACTCTTGGACAGGTGCGAGCCCCGGACCCAAGAACGCCTCCTTCGATAAATGCCGCTCTCCGGCTCTTTCAACCGAGAACATCGCCTGGATTTTTCTCATTGCAGTCGTTAATTCTTCGTTCCATTCTCACCCGCGTTCGAAAAACATCCGGGGGAGGTGGTTCATGGTACTGTATTCCTCTCTCTTCGTTGACGGTGCTTTTCTTCTTAACTCTTAATTTCCAGTATTACCTTTGATTTAGTGTAGTTTTTTGATTGCGAAGTTATGTTTCTGAGATTTTTACCTGCATTGTTTAAAAATCTGGAAGTTTTCTGCTGTTTTTGGTTAATTTTTTAAAAAATTGAACCAAAAAAAAAAATTTAGGGAAGCGGCTTCATCAATTTGCTGATGGTCAGATCACTTTTCTTCCAAACCAAGGTCTTTATGGGGTATCTGTGGTTAGGGTTAGGTAAATTATTAGTGGGGTTGAACCCAACCGAACAATGAGTATTTAACCCTTGTTGTGTAGTTCTGAGTTCAGTGAAAAAAATCTTTTGGTTGGTAGTAAGTTTGTTTATAATTTTGTGTTTTATTTTACCTCTACAAGTAAGCTAACAAGGTTAGAATTTGTATTTGAGTTGAGACCTAGGGTTTAAGGGTCAAAGTTTAGGATCTATTTTGAGAGTTCAAGCACCAGGTTAACCTAGGGCTCGGGTGGGCTATATTTGAGCCAAAAGTCAGTTTTGTAAATAAGGTTATATTTTTAAAGTTTTGAGCCTAATATATTGGTGTGCGTGTGTGTGTGTAGATAGATAGGATTCTATCTATGAAAAAAATGATATGCCCTTCTAGTGCTCATTTACTGGTATCACACACTAGGTTTGTCATTTTACTCCAAATCCTTTATTCTCATAGAGGATCAATCGAGCTCTAAAGCTCATTGAGCTTCCATCCAAGGATCGTTTAGTTTAGATCCCCTCCATCTTCTCCTGCTCAATGCCAAAGCCCTTTCGTTGATGAGATCAGCAATGATGATGATGCCATCTGCCAAAGCCCTTTTAGTACTCATTTTTAAAGTTTTCATCATTTCTGCAAGTGTAGAGTATTTTATAGTTGACCATCTTTGCCCTTATTTTAGTGGTGTGCAAAAATAACCAAAGAACTGAGAACCGGACCAGAATCAAATCGAACCGAGCAATTCGAGTCGGTTCTCATGTGTCTTGGTTCGGTTCTGGGTCCAAATTTTCCAGAACCGACTACTCAATTCGGTTTTCGGTTCTTATACTCGTGTATCCAAAACTGATCGGATAACCGAGTTATTGAATTTAAGTAAAAAAATATATGAGTCGTTTAATCCTTATTTCACTCAATATGAGTCTTAAAATAGTCTAGGCTAAGTTAAACCTAAAAACTTCACATTTCTTACAAATCCACAGTCTTCTTAATATAAGTCTAATATTGTTATATTAAAAAATTAGTTAACGATATTGTATGAATTTTTTTTGCTTTTGTAATGTATGTTAGCGAAAATTGGAAAAAATTATGTACGATTTTTTTGCTCTTCTAAACATACAATTCTTTGATCATATTATTTTCTTTTAAAATATATTGTGTTTATAGTTGGCCCTCTTTACCCCAATTTAAACCCTAAACCCCGAATCCCGAACCCGGAACCCGAAACCCGGAACCCTAAAACCCGGAACCCTAAAACCCGGAATCCTAAAACCCTAAAACCCTAAACCCTAAAAACTGTATTTGGGGGTGCATGATATTTTTACTCGCAAAGTACGTTCTTTTCACCTATCCTTAAATATGAAGACATAACGTCACATATGACATTAACATCAACTTAAAGATCATCACCTACCCACCCATCTTGTGGCTTGCAGACATAAGATATTTATCCTTCTCCTAATCATCGTATCTACTACTTTCATCATCTTTTCCGTTCACGTACCTATATTCTTACTTCCAAACATAAGTCGGTCATAAATGCTATGGTTTACTTTCCTAGGGCATTTAATAAGTGATAGTTTTTGTCTATTTAACACTACATCCAAGTTCTTTTGGAGGTGCAGTGATTTTTGCTAAGACGTCGCATTCAGACCATACGACGATGACTCTTGCATAATTATTACTGTTGGATCTACATGCGCCCTTAGGGGGGGGGTGAATAAGGGCTTTTAAAAACTCTTAGAAAATATGTTTTTATCAAACAAAGTCAAATTTAGTTTATAAATAATTCATTTGATGAAAACACAAAAAGATTTAATTTTATATTAATTTAAACATGAATACAAAATTGTGATTTCTTTGACGCTAGAAATCGTGGTGACAATGTTATTTTTGTATTTTCTATACCGACTCTTCTCCCTAAGAACTGATTGGCCGTAGCCTATCTCCCCCAGATAGCCCTCGGCCCGCCCCTAGATCTACTCCTTAGATATAGTCGCCTCCCACAAAAGATGAGTTTTCTGCCCTAAGTCGCACACGAACCTAGTCGCCAATGAACCTAGTCGCCAACACAGGCGAATTCTTCCTAAGACACTCATGGACCTAGTCACCAACCACCATACAAATTCTTCTACAATTACAAAAAAAGGTAACCAAAAAGAAAATTGTTGCAAAAGATATGAGATTTAGAATATGCAGTAGAACTCACTATGGAGTACTTTTGAAAGTGTAGACGAAGATGCGAGAGAAATCGTCGTTGTTGATGCGTTCGTTTTTCGTGTAGAATAATCGTTATGCGCTTCTCCTTCAAGTTCTTCTTTTGACTTCGTGTTTGCCCAATGGAGTACTCTGAAGTTCAGGGACGAGGCTCTGGAAATAATTCGGAGTGTTGGTGCTATATGCGATCTCATCTTTCGTTGTCGTTGTTGCGGAAAGAGCGAACCGGTCTTTAAATGGATTCTGCGAGCTACCGCCGCACGATATCCATTATTGAAACATATTGATGTGCGAATCGAGCAGACATGGTAAGCATATTTTTTCATTTTAGCCATTCTTCATTTTAGGCAACATCTATCGCACCGCTGTATGTGTTAGGATGTTAGCGCGTTACGATAACATTTTTTACATGTTTGCCTCCTTGCTCTTGCCAGTATTTTTATTTGAATGCATTTTGGTGCTCGTCCCGTAATTGAACGCTACTGCTAGTGGTAGGTGCTATCGCGCTGCGGTAGACACAAAAGTAGTAGTGCTGGTCTAAATCATTTGCCCATTCAATTGTTCACTTCCGTTTATCATACCTATTATTTTTTGTACATTATAAACACAAAACAAACTTGATCAAATACATAATGAGATTTTTTATTCTCAAACAAAAGAGATGCATATTGCATGTTCCAATAAACTCTCCTTTTGATAATAACAAATTCTCTACTGAGAAATCAATCATTTTAGAATAGAAGTAGTGCGGTAAATGATAACCGTAAGATAAGTAGGTTTTACAAATATAATTAAGTACATAACAATGTTCATTATTATCTTTGTGTACTCCCCTTTGATGAGTGCTCCTTGGCATAGATGCTCTCGTGATTATATTTGTTCTCCCCTTAGTTGTTGATTATTCCCCCTTTTAGATTTGTCAATTCATATCCTCTCTTTTTGGATTTTTCAATTTATTCTCCTCCTCTTGATATCATCAAAAGAAGGTGTAGGTGGAGTATTATCTTAAAATTATTCTCTCACTTTCTTAGTGATTTCAAGAATTAGATTTTTTTCCAAGATAATAATGATCGACCAAAAGAGAAAAAAATAGCGGAAATACATCATAAAAATAATACGGAATGATAATGAGAGAAGCATACACAATGTGGGGATTGCATAGTAAAAACATTAAACACAAGGGGTTAAAATGAAATGATATGCTATCACTTGTTGAAAATAGTCATGTAATATATGATTAAGAGATGAGATTCGTTTCATTGAATTTGAAGAGATGCCAAGCGAGATAGATGATGATTAAATTTAGAAGATTACTGTAAAGATGTTCAATAATTTTATATCGAAAAGGAAAGCGTAACTATAGAATATAGTATAGGATTTTAGAAATATCAATGTCGTATTTTTCGGCACGTTGTTTAATCATCTTGAAACGAATCTCATCTCTTAATTGGGCAGCAAACATTCAATTGGAGACAGCGGGGCGCAGCTGGGGAAATGTATCTGGAGAACATGTCTGTGACATTTGATCAACACGAGCGTAACATTGGGTGGCAGACTTGAATGAGGCTGAGCTGGGCTTGTCCAGGGGGAGGAACAATAGACACGGGCGTGACCTGAGCTTACATGGGCGTGGAAACTTTAAATCTGCGAGACAACTGAAATATCAGCTAGATGGGCGTGTACATCGGCGTGACCACATACATGTTCTCTATCACAAGCGTGACTAAGGAAATGACTTCAAAATATTCAGCATTTATGCTCAGGAGTGCAGCAGTTGGTCTGAAATTACAATTAAACTGACAGGGCCTCGGTCACGGGCGTGTATTAACATTTTAAACCAATTTGCCTTAGATTTTCAGAAAAACCTACAAAATACAAAATAAGCTTAAATTAGAACAAGACTATAAAAACATATCATTTATTAAAGAAAATAGACAAACTTCTACTATTTTATATTAATATTAATCTAAATTTAACACTAAAAATACGTATAAATACTACTCATCAATAGATATATTCAAAAAATTGACAAGCTATATAAGGATTTGCAAATCAAATATGTTGAAAAACATTGTAGGATTTATGCTAGCACCAGGGGCGAAGCTATAGTGATGATAAGGTGGGCAAATGCCCACCTTATCAACAACAACCACAATAACATTCAAGCCTTTATCCCACAATAGTGGGGTCGGCTATATGAATCCTTTGTCGCCATTGTGCCTATCTTTTGTCATAATCTCACTAATGCCTAAGTTCATCATGTCTTTCCTTACAGTTTCATTCCAAGTATGCATTGGTCTACCTCTCTCTCGTTTAACATGCCTAGTGACTAGACTCTCACAATGCCTAACAGATGCCTTTAATGGTCTTCTTTGTACGTGTCCAAACCATCTTAGACGAGCTTCTCACATCTTCTCTGCAATTGGTGCCACTCCTGTCTTATCCCTGATACTTTCATTCCTAATTTTATCCAATCTCGTGTGTCCACACATCCACCTAAGCATTCTCATCTCCGCAACTCCCATTTTTTGCTTATGTACAGAATTCACTGCCCAATACTCAGAGCTATAGAGCATCGCAAGTCTAATTGCAGTACGGTAAAACTTGCCCTTAAGTTTTAGTGGTACTTTACGATCATATAAGATCCCTGACGCGCCTCTCCACTTCAACCAACCCGCTTGGATTCTATGTGTCACATTTTTATCAATACCTTCGTCTTTTTGAACTATCGATCCAACATATTTAAAACACTCACTACGCGAAATATCTTGATCACCCAACTTAATAACGAAATCATCTGTCCTTCTTGTCCTGCTAAATTTAAGCTCCATATACTTTGTCTTTGCCCTGCTCAACCTAAAACCCTTATTTTCTAAAGTATCTCGCCAAGATTCAAGTTTTGCGTTTACACCCTCATGTGTCTTATCATCCAAAACGATATCATCCGACAACAATAAACACCAAGGTATTGCTTGTTGGATGTCTGGTGAGCTCATCTATGATAAGGGTAAAGAGTTAAGGGCTTAAAGCTGAACCTTGATGTAAGCCAGTAGTGATAGGGAATTCCTGTGTTAATCCTTCAGATGTCCTCACCCTTGTCACTGAATTTGTATACATATCTTTGATTATGTCAATATATAATATATTTATACCCTTCTTTTCCAAGACTCTCCATAAATCTCTCTTGGAACTCTATCATAAGCCTTCTCAAGATCAATAAACAACATATGCAAATCTTGTTTTCTTTCTCGATAGTTGTCAATGAGTCTCCTCAAGAGATGTATAGCTTCCATGGTCGACCTCCCTGGCATGAATCCAAATTGATTCTCCGAGATATTAGTCTCTCGTCTTAATCTTCTTTCTATTCCTCTTTCGCATAGTTTCATGCTATGACTCATCAATTTAATTCCTTTGTAATTAACACAATTTTATATATCCCCTTTATTCTTATACAAAGCTACCAAGATACTTTCTCTCCATTGATTTCACATTCTCTTTGACTTCAGTATCTTTTTGAAAAAACATATAAGACATAAAATTCCTTCATTTCCTAGACATTTCCATACTTCGATGAGTATATCGTCTGACCCAACTGACTTTCCATTTTTCATCTTATTTAGAGCATCTTTTACCACTGATATTTGAATTTTACGATAAAACATTATATTCTTATGTTTCTCTGATTTATTTAACTATTCCAAGTTCAATTCATTGTCTTTTTTTTCATTATAGAGTTGATAAAAATATCTTTTAAATTGCTCTTTAATATTCACATCAACCGTCAAAACTGTATCTATCATCTTTTATGCATTTTACTTAATTTAAATCTCTTGTTTTTCTTTCTCTAGCTCAAACAATTTTATATATAGTTACGCTCTTCTTCTTTAGTATGTAGTCGCTTATAAAATTCTTCATAAGCTTAACGTTTTACTTTACTTACTTCATGTTTAGCTTTTTTTGGCGACTTTATATCTGACTAAGTTTTCATCATTCCTACAAGCGTAGAGTGATTTATAGCTGACCCTCTTTGCCCTCTCTTGCACTTACTCTTTCCACCACCAAGATTCTTTATTTGGAGGCGCAAGAACTTTTGATACTCCAAGTACGTTCTTTCTACTTATCCTTAAATGTGAAGACAACTTCCCATGAGACATTATGATCAACGTAAATGTCATCAACTAGTTGTTCCATAACTGGCTTCTTGAAAGAACCTGTTTTTCCATCTTTCATCTTATTTAGAGCATTTTTTACCTCTGATACTTGAATTTTACGATAAAACATTACATTCTTATGCTTCTCTGAGTTACTTAACTATTCCAAGTTCAATTCATTGTCTTTTGTTTCATTATAGAGTTGATAAAAATATCTTTTAAATCGCTCTTTAATATTCACATCAACCTTCAAAACTGTATCTATCATCTTTTATGCATTTTACTTCACTTAAATCTCTTGTCTTTCTTTCTCTAGCTCAAACAATTTTATATATAGTTACGCTCTTCTTCTTTGGTATCTAGTCGCTTATAAAATTCTTTATAAACTTGACGTTTTACTTTACTTCTTGTTTAGCTTCATTTTTGGCGACTTTATATCTGGCTAAGTTTTCATCATTCCTACAAGCGTAAAGTGATTTATAGCTGACCCTCTTTGCCCTCTCGTGCACTTACTATTTCCACCACCAAGATTCTTTATTTGGGGGCGCAAGAACTTTTGATACTCCAAGTACGTTCTTTCTACTTATCCTTAAATGTGAAGACAACTTCCCATGAGACATTATGATCAACATAAGGATCATCAACTAGTTGTTCCATAACTGTCTTCTTAAAAGAACCTGTTTTTCCATTTTCAAGTTCCACCACCGAATTTTTTGCAATATTTTTGTTCTTATCTTAAATTTATTATATTTAATTTGTATATCTAACACCACTAACCTATGTTATGTTGTCAAATTTTCTTCTGATATGACTTTGCAATACTTACAAATCATTTTATTCATTTTGCGGGTCATAAAATAATCAATTTGTGATTTATTTGGTCCGCTTTTAAACGTAATTAAATGTTATTCCGTCTTTATGAAAAACTTATTTGATATAATTAGTCACCCTTATGAATATGAATCATTTGAAAAATGCCACCTTATCATTTTGGGAAAAAATTAGTAATCATTTTTTTTATAAAAAATAGATTAGAAATAAAAATAGATTAGAAAAAAATATAATAATTGTTCATTTATTTTGTTTGTGTTCTTGCGTCCTGTTGGTAGAGGCGTTTTTTATTAAGCCCGATTGATCCAGTTCGAATCCAATCAATTTTTTTTCCAGCCATTTGATCTAATCGGATGACTGCAATTTTTTTAATTATTATCTCTTATTGGAAAAGCCCATGTAAAGGGCCCATTATTGGGCCCTCTTTCTTTATTTTCTCTCTCCTCCTTCTTTAGTCCCACATCTTGTATATGATTTATTCTTCTCTCCTCTTTCCTATATATTTGTATTCTCTCCTTGTTTTTGATAACAGAAGTAATACATACAAGCTTTTAGACCTTTTTCTACATGGTATCAGAGGGAGGTTACGTCCCCTGCGGCTTCTGAATTCTATCCGTGCAGACTGAGGTTTCCGATTTCTATCCGCGCGGACTGTGGCTTCTGATTTCTATCCGCGCAGACTGCGGTTTTCGCGGCCTGTGTTTTCTGTCCGCGCCGGCCTGCCCTCTCTTCTCTCTTCTCCCTCTCCTCCCGTGGATCCACTCTTCTGGTCCTTTTATAGCCCTCTCTCTCTGGTCTGTGGGGTCCACTGTTATCCACTGTCCGCTGCGGCCTCCTTCTGACCGCAGCGAGCTAGGCGACCTCCTCCTAACTCTGCGGTCTCCTTCTGTCCGCCGCGAGCTCAGCGAACTCGCTTCCTCGTGCTTGGCGAACTCGCTCTCTTGCCCAGCGGTCTTCTTCTGTCCGCAGCGAGCTCCGCGGTCTCGACTCCTTTTCTTACTCTCTTTGGTCCGCTGCGAGCTTCGCGGCCTCTCCTTCCCGTGCGACCTACCCTTCTCGCGGCATCTCCTTTGACCGCTGCGAGCTGAGTTCCCCCCCGCTGGTACTCCCCTCTCTCTACTCGCCGCGGATTGTTCCTGTCCGCCGCGAGCTGTTCTTGTTCGCCGCGGCCCGCTTTCTGTTCGCCTCTTCTCCTCCAGCTCGCCATGTCTTCTAGTGATTCGACTACCGCTACCCCTACAGCAGACCGCATAGCTCCTGCTCCTGAACTCCGCGATGAGCTTCGAATTACTACTCTTTCCCTTTTGGGGAAGTCAAACTTCATCCCATGGGTTCACTCCGTTCGGCGGGTCCTGCAAGCCAAAGGCCTTGCACGTCACCTTACCCAGGGACCTCCTTCTCCTACTACTGATGACTGGATACGAAATGACGGCCGCGTCCAGACCTGGATCCTGAACTCTCTGGAGGGTGAGCCCTACCAAATGATCATGTATCATGAGACCGCAAAGGCAATGTGGGATGAGCTCCACTCCTTGTACTCGGGCAAGGATAGCCTCCAACACCTCTTTGACATTATCACCGATCTTCAAGCTTTGGATGTTGGCAAAGCTATGGACATGATCTCCTTTGTGGCTCGTGCTAAGACTCTCACGGAGGCCTGGATTCAGCACCAACCATCTACTACTGATCTCGCTGCTCAGCGTGCCCAGAAGGAGGCTGTTTGTATTGCTATGATTATGGCTCGGGTCCCGCCACACCTTCATAGTATCAGGGCACAGGTTCTGGCATCACCTGCTACCCCCTCCTTCTCCGATGTTTGCTCTATGTTACTTCGAGTACCTCCTCCCCTGGAGACGTCTGCACCACCATCGCCGGCCCTTCTTCAGCAGGCCCTTCCTCCCTTACTTCCCCCACCATCTTCTAATCGGGGCGGTCGTACGGGTTCCTGCGGCAGGGGCCGTGGTGGTAGGGGTCGCCCAAAGTGCTCATTCTGCGGCCGAGATGGACACACTGAAGCAGTCTGTCATAAGAAACATGACTACCCTCCTCGCCAGCCTACTGCTGCTACTACTGATAGCTCTCCACCCGCCGGAATGGACGTTGAGGCTATTCGCCTCCAGCTGCAACACCTCTAGGGGCTCCTCAACCCTCCGTCTGCTTCGGGTGCCTCCACCTCTACTGCAGGTATTGCATCCACCTCCACTACAGGTACTGCCTGTCTTTCTTCCAGTTACCGTTGGATCTTGGACTCGGGAGCCACCCACCACATCACCTCACTGATGCCGCCAAAGTTCTCAAAAGCTCCTCATCCCACGTCTATTACCGTGGCCAACCGTGCGCATGTTCCGGTCTCCGGTTGTGCTGATCTCTTGATCCACCCCTCCATCTCTCTTCGCTCCGCTCTTTATGTGCCGACATCCCCTTTTAATTTACTCTCTGTTGGCCGTCCTACTACTGATATGAACTGCTATATCACCTTCACTTCTTCTGGTTTTTTGATACAGGATCGGCAGATGCGGATTACCATTGGTAGGGGTCGACTGCAGAATGGGGTCTACCTCCTCGATGTTTCCTCTACCGCCCTTTCCTCTGTATCCTCTAGTGATTAGCATTGCCGTCTTGGGCATGCTCCTCTACCTATCCTCCAGAAGGCGCTTCCTGATGTATCCCTTCCTGTTTTTCAATGTGATTCATGTATTATTGGCAAACAACCACGTTCTTCGTTTCCCACACATTGTACTCGGAGCTCTGCTCCTTTTGATTTAATACATTCTGATATTTGGGGACCGTACAAGGTTACAAGTATCTCTGGTTATCGTTACTTTATCACATTCATTGACGATTACTCTCGCACCACGTGGTTATATTTACTTCGTGATCGCTCAAAGCTTCCACGTGTCTTTCGGGCCTTTGTATTAGAAACGCGTACACAATTCTCTACTACTATCAAAACGTTCCGCTCTGACAATGCCCGTGAGTACACGAGCCACGAGTTTGCCAATCTCTGTACGGACTTCGACATTATTCATCAGACATTGTGTGCCTACACACCTCAACAAAACGGGATCGCCGAACGTAAGAACCGCCACCTTCTTGATGTTGCTCGATCCCTCATGCTTCACATGCATGTTTCCAAAGAATATTGGAACTTTGCGGTCTCCACTGCATGCTTCCTCATTAACGGTCTCCCATCTTCGGTTCTCCAAAATGCCACCCCATTCAGCCTCCTCTTTCCCTCCGCACCAGCCTTTCCTCTCACATCCAGGGTCTTTGGATGTTCCTGTTTCGTCCATACCATGGGTCCCACAATCGACAAACTGGATCCCCGGGCAGTGAAACACATTTTCGTCGGCTACTCCCGCACCCAAAAGGGATGTGTGTTATTCTCCGGCTACCCGGAAGGTTTCTGTGTCAGCTGATGTTACCTTCTGGGAGGATCAACCCTTCTTCCCTCCTCCTTTCTCCCCTCTTCTACCACCAACCGCTCTACCACCTTCCATACCCCGTCCAGTTATCCCCGTCCACTCGCCTCCATCCCTCCCTTCTACTCCTAAGCCGCCCGTCATTCGGGTCTATACTCGACGCCCTCCTCCTTCCGTTGCCCCTATGCAGTCGGCTTCGACCTCGGCTTCTCCGTGCTCTGCTGCTCCGGTGCCCGCCTCTACAGCTCATCCGATGACCAACTATGTTTCTCTACATCGCCTCTCTCCACCTCTCCAGACCTTGGCTATTTCCCTATCCTCGGTCTCTGTTCCTAACTCCGTCCAGGAGGCTCTTCAACATCCTGGGTGGCGCGCTGCTATGAAAGAAGAATTGGCTGCTCTTTGGGCTAACCAGACTTGGACCCTGGTGCCCCTTCCTCCCGGACAGAAACCAGTTGGGTGCAAATGGGTTTTTGTCATCAAACATGCTCCTGATGGGACCATTGACAGACTCAAAGCTCGTCTGGTCGTTCGAGGCTTCACCCAGTAACAAGGTCTCGACTATGACGAGACTTTCTCTCCGGTAGCAAAGCTCAACACCGTCCGCGTTCTCATCTCGGTGGCTGTCCATCGACAGTGGCCCTTACTTCAACTTGACATCAAGATTGCCTTTCTGAATGACGACCTTCACGAAACGGTTTACATGCAGCAACCTCCCGGGTTTGAGACCACGGGGGAGCCTCGGGTGTGTCACCTTCTCAAATCACTTTATGGTATCAAACAATCCCCTCGGGCATGGTTTGACAAGTTTAGCAAAGCTCTCCGGGAAATTGGCTTCACTCGGAGCTCGACTGATTTCTCATTATTTACTCGCCACCAGACAACGGGTACGGTTCTCTTATTGGTATATGTCGATGACATCATAATTACTGGAGACGACTCGAACGGCATACAAGCCGTTAAGCAACATTTGAGCTCTGTCTTTCAAACTAAAGATCTGGGACATCTTCGGTACTTCCTAGGTCTGGAGGTTGCTAGACGATCAGATGGTCTGGTCCTCTCTCAGCGGAAGTACTGCCTAGACCTTCTTCATGATGCAGGCTACTCCGGCTGCAAACCTATGAACACTCCCATGGATTTCAATCACAAACTATGCGCTCAGGCCTCAAATTCTGATACTCTTCTCCAAAATCCAGAATATTACCGTCGCCTAGTTGGGAAACTAATCTATCTAACGGTAACAAGACCGGACATATCCTTCGCTGTGGGGCTCGTTAGTCGGTATATGCACTCTCCTCGTAGTTCTCATCTTCAGGCAGTGGAACGGATTTTCAGATACCTCAAGACAGCTCCTGGTCAAGGACTTGTATACAAAACCTCATCTTCAATCCCAACATTGGTGGCATACTCTGATGCCGACTACGCTGGCTCTCTTGATGATCGACGATCCACTAGCTGGTTCTGCACGTATTTTGGAGGACATCTAATTACTTGGCGGAGCAAGAAACAAGCAGTTGTTGCTCGATCCTCAGCAGAAGCATAATATCGGGCAATGGCTTCTGTGGTCTCAGAACTCACATGGATGGAGAGTCTCCTTGCCGACCTTGGTGTAAGGCTATCCTCACCAGCTCTCCTCCTATGTGACAGTCAAGCTGCTATACATATTTCCAAGAACCTGGTCTTTCACGAAAGAACAAAGCATATTGAGGTAGATTGTCATTTCATCCGAGAGAAAGTCCACATGAAGAAGATCGAGCTCAAGCATGTTCCGGGTACTGAACAGGTCGCAGACGTCCTCACAAAAGCTCTACCAAATACCCTCTTCTATCAGTGTCTATACAAGCTTGGCGCATACGACTTGTACGCTCCAGCTTGCGGGGGAGTATTGGAAAAGCCCATGTAAAGGGCCCATTATTGGGCCCTCTTTCTTTATTTTCTCTCCCCTCCTTCTTTAGTCCCACATCTTGTATATGATTTATTCTTCTCTCCTCTTTCCTATATATTTGTTTTCTCTCCTTGTATTTGATAACAGAAGTAATACATACAAGCTTTTGGACCTTTTTCTACATCTCTAAATCTCGATTCCAGCTTGCCCTAAATCCCAATTCCCGCTCGACCGCTCCCTAAATCCGAATTCCGCTCCCTAAAATCCCGATTCCCCTCTCCCGCTCTCCGACTCTCCGCGTCTCAGTTCTATGTCATTGCTGGGTATTCACCGCCTCTCCCGCCGCCAGCTTTTTGCTTGAGTTTGATCGGAAAGGTATGCCTCTCTCGCCTCTTGGCCCTTTTTCCTCCTCTCTCCTCTTCTTTGGTTATCAATTTTTCAGATTTGCCCATACTTATTAAAGATACATTGATAAAAATAAATGGATTATGAGCTTCATTGTCGTCTGCTTGGCTGTAAATTATCTTTCTTTTATAAGATTATGATAGTGTTTGCTCTTTATTTGTTGATTAGCTATGGTCCTATGGAGTGTTATTTCAAAAATCTTCAACAACATCTTTGAGCGCACATCTTATAATTGCAATTCAACTCGAAAAAGGAGAATCAAGTTGTAAAAGAATTTGCTTAGAGCTTGATCATGAAAATCCACCTGCAGATCCTGGGTTGCATAGGCCGATCATAGACTATCAACTTAAGGATAGAGAGAAAGTTTGAAGAATATATTTATTAAGAGGTCTTTGCCAACCAACTAAGCATCAATTTCCCCAAATTTTGTAAGAGAAATTATTGAGGCGATTTAATTCAAAATGGTTTAATGATCATCCAACTTTGTTAGAGTATAACATAAAAAAGATACTGCTTATTGTCTATGTTGTTATCTCTTCAAATATGAAAATAAAGAGCATGCTGGAAGTAGTGATGCTTTTATTATAAAAGGATTTAGAAAATGGAAAAGAAAAGATAAACTTCAATTACACGTCAGGGGACCTAATAACATTCATAATAATGCATAGAAGAGTTGTGAAGATTTGATGAAACAAGATCAACATATTGAGACAATAATGAATAAACATACTGATCAAAATCGTAGTGACTACAAACTTCGATTGAAAGCTTCAACAATTGATGCTCGATTTTTATTACGACAAGGACTTGGATTTCAAGGGCATGATGAATCTTTTGATTCACATAATCAGAGATTTTTTTTTTGGAAACTTTGAAATTTATGACGAGCTTAAATGAAGAAATGAAAAGTGTTTGTTTAGACAATAGTCCCGGTAATCTAAAGTTAATTTCATCGGATATTCAAAAAGATATTGTCTGCGCTTGTGCAATTAAGATCACCAATTTGATAATTAAAGATCTTGGAGATGCTTTGTTTTCTATTCTGGTCAATGAAGCTCGTGCTGTGTCTACACAAGAGCAGATGACAGTTGTTATACGTTATGTTAACAGACATGATCAACTGGTTGAACGTCTATTGAGAATTACTCATGTTGCTGATACAACATCAAAATCACTATTATCAGAAGATGAAGTACTATTAATGAAACATAATTTGAGTTTGTCAAGAATCCATAGTCAAGGTTATAATGGAGCTAGTAACATGCAAGAAGAGTTTAATGGTCTTAAAACACTAATTTTAAAAGAGAATCAACAAGCATATTATGTTCATTGTTTTGCGCATCAACTTTAATTAGCACTTGTCACTACTTCAAAGAAAAACATAAATATAACATCTGTCTTTGAATTAGTTACTAATGTAGTGAATCTGGTGGGCGGATCATGTAAATGTCATTATATTTTGCAAGAACAACAATATAAAAAGATTAAGGAAGCACTTCAGAATAACAAGAATAGCGAACTTGCTAGTGGTCAAGGCTTAAATCAAGCAACTACTCTAAAACTAGTTGGAGATACACATTGGAGTTCACATTATAATACTTAGATTAGCTTGACAACTATGTTCTTTGCAATTATTGATGTTCTTGACATTATTGTCAATGATATGAAGTTAAGATCAAATCAAAGATTGGACGCGCACACTCTTCTAAATTCAATACAAACTTTTGATTTTATATTCACTTCATTTGATGATCAAAATATTAGGGTTCATATATGAATTGTCTCAGGCATGACAAAGGAGAGGTCAAGATATCGCAAATGCTATGACATTAGTTAAGGTATTGTCACGACCCGTCTCAACTAAAGTCATAGCGCGCTTCAGGCAGGTCGTGATGCCACAGACATGAGCGGAAAAAAAATCATGTCTGCTAAGCCGGAAGCTGAGAAAACTGAAAATAGTTTTAAAATAATTAGTTTGAAAGAAAATAATTGTTTTTATGCCGAACCTTTAAATCATGTTAGTGTGTAACAGATGCACATGCATTTTAATAAAACCCATGATACAAGTTTTGATACAGATTTTTCACGCAATGTCAATTTCAGATAAGTGAACATGCAAATAATGTAAAGTTATAGTACATATAATATAGCCTAGCAGTTATCCATGATTTACTGATCATTATTATTACATAAACGAAATGTCTGACAGTAAAGAAAATGAAATGTAAACATAGAACCTGGAACTTAATGCTGATCAGGCTCGAGGACCTGGCGGCGCTGTCACGAAAGTTAAGGCAATTTCAAAATAAGAGGGAAAAACATTAGAACATTGAAATAAACAGAGTGAGCAAAGTAAAATACAGAACAGTAAGCGAAGCAAAAAATGTACGAGTATCAGTTTTCATGAAGTAAACTAACAAAACAGACAAGTAAGAGAGTCAAACAAAAAATAACCTTAATTAAGCTTACTGCCGGAGCATAACATATAATTGATCATGTAATATCACAAACTGTAATCAATGAAGTGTGTAGGTGTTTACGGGGTGCGCATGGTTCACACGCTGGGTCAGACGCAAGTCTTATTAGACAGGTTCCTGCTTGCCGTGATCATGCAAGCAGAGAGTTGCCCCAACTAACTGTTACCTTTCACAGATTGCTTATGACATTAATGGATTGCCAGGATTCATAGTTTAACAATCGTAATAGGAACAAGTTCACATTAAAGGAAAAACTTCAAATCATGAAACAGATTTACATAATTTTTGCAACCAGACAAACATAAGAAATAAGATTTGACGACACAGAAGAAACTAAACAGTGAGTTTTGAATCTTGCGGGTTCGAGAGGTTTAGGTCATAATAACAAAATGACTTTTCAAGCACATCGTAGAAGTAAGTTTGACATGAATAAATTATGAGATATCAAGTACTCATCTAGATTTGAATTATTCTTTTGACACAAACATCTCTCAAGTAAAATATGTACGTTACGAGCATGATATAAAAACATCAATCAATATTTGCTAACCAGAATTCATTACAATTATTATCATGACAATGCTGCTCATGCTCAATATTATACCATTCTTCAAATTATTCATCAAATGAGAAATTCCTTCATCTAGGTGAATATCCACAAAACATCATCCATCTAAGTGAAATCTCCTATATATATAACATTCATGATCTAAGACTCGTGACATTCCAAACATGTTAAAACCATAAACTACAAATTTGTCATACTAGGCATCCAAAATGTAAATTCACATGACAAGACAAACATCCAAAGGTGGATTCATATAAACCAAGAACAAACAAAACAATTAAGATACCAATTCATTTGACATATATATATATATATATATATATATATATATATATATATAAGAATGCAGTCACGTAATCAAAGAACAAAGACATTAAATTAAACTCAATGCTTGCAAGAGAGAAGGATCTCCGCTTACCTTAAGGAAGCTGAAATTGGCGGCGATGGCTAAGTGGCGCAAGCACAAACAAGAAATCCTATTTCGAACCTGATCAAGTACAAACAATGAAATTGACAATGACCTAGTAAGAAACACAATGCTAACACGGACAATTGTTTTACAAGGCCAAAAGTACGAGAGAGTTAGCGATTTACCTCCCTCAAAAGTGAGGGGGGAGGAGACACCACGCGGAGACGGAGACTTGGCGACGCTTGGCTAGGAGAAACCCTAAATCGGAGAGGGTTTTGCATGATTACGCTGGTAGCAAAGGAAAACAAATCCATGCCCAAAATCTGTATGGAGGAGGATTTGAGCAAACCCTAGGTTCAAGCGGGGCGCAATGAGGAGCCAAAGTTGATGCCGTCCCTCTTGAGGGGAAGAGAAGAGGTTGCTGGACTGAGGAGGGGGATGCTTGATGTTGTCTGCCCTAATGGAGGAGATGCTGACTGCTGCCGATCAGAGCAGGGGGGAGGCACTGTCGGGCCTTGGAGAGGAGTTGTTGGCAGCCTGAGGCGGAGGAGGTGTTGGCGACAAGCATAAAGGCAGGGAGCGGCAAGATCAACGCCTGCAGGAGTAGAGGAAGTAGACGGCGGGTTGGAGTTGGAGTCGGGATCGGGAAATAGAGAGCGGCTTGCGGGAATCGGGGCTGGAGCGGGATCAGGAGAAAATAAAAGAGGGGGCTGTCCGGTTTAGGTTTAGAGGAGAAAACCTAATTAGGATAATTACAAAAATGCCATTAGCATTTCATTTAAATTTTCGGGTTGTTACTGATATCAAAATATCAACTGCAATTGATGAGAGATAATGAATGAGATTATTTGATAGAAGAAATTTCTTCATTTTGTATGAAGCATAAAATATAGATTTTAAACATGGATGCTATTTATGTTATTCCGGGACGATCACGCCGCAATGTTGAGACAACAACTATTTTGCATCATTTTCAAGTTGGTTTATTCTATCCAGCAATAGATTTATAACTTCAAGAACTCAATAGTCGAATCAATGAAACCAATACTGAGTTGCTACTTTGTGTATCTTGTTTAAGTCCAACTGATTCATTTGCTGCTTTTGACAAAAAGAAGTTGATTCGACTAGCTTTGATGTATCCAAAGTAATTTCCAACAATTCAACTTTCTACAATTCAGCTTGACTATTAACTAGAAACTTACATCCGAGATACAAGATCAAATGATGATTTTATAAATTTGAAAAATATTGGAGAACTTGCTGAAAAGTTAGTTGAGAAGAAAAAAAATATTATATTCTCATGTCTATAATCTTATCTCTTGCACTTATATTACCGGTTGTAACAATGACAGTTGAAAGAGCATTTTTTGCAATAAAAATTACCAAGAATAGACTCCGTAATAAAATATCAGATCAGTTTATGGTGGATTGTTTGATCACACATATATAAAAAAAAGCATTTAATTCTATCGATGATGAAAAAATCATGTTTTGTTTTCAGAATATGAAGTCTCGACGAGAAATACTATAAATGTTTCATTAGATGTTGAAGTATTATGGGTAAATTTTTAACTTTGAATGTTATTATGTATGCAATTATATTTTTAGCACTAAAATTTTACATTGTGCTTTACATTTTGAAAATTTTTAAGGTTTTAATACTTTGATTATTTTTTTAATATTTATAATATAAGGTTTGCCCACCTTATACTCTAATCCTGGCTTCGCCACTACTTATCACTATAGTACTTTTCTAAATTTTTTGTAGGGAATAGTATAATCATGCATTGAAGTCTAATTCTCATGAGTGGAAGATTTATGCAAACAATGATGTGTGCAAAGTGTGTTTTGGTTAAGTTTAAAGTAGCAATAATCAAGATTTTAGAAAGATGTAATGTAATAAGAACACTCATTGTTATAAAGCGAAGTAAAATTACTTTCACATGGTTCAATACACAAGATAACATTGTACAACTACCAAGGGGCTTCACACACATAATACTTATTAAGATTTATTAGTGAACGAAGTAGTGCTTGACTATCACATGAGTTTGATTTAAATTTATTTTTGATGATCTGGTGTACATGAGATAAGTAATTTTAAGTGGCATATTTGTTTTTTTGTTTGCACATGACACTTTACAATTCTTTTCGAAGTGCTCAACCTCACAATACTTATGACGACTTATCATGAGGAGAATTAGTGTTTTGTTGAGTTATCCTTGTCATTTATTTACTTGATTTTTATTTTGATGACAAAGGGTCTTTGAATTCACTTGTTTAGCAAATATAGTATTTATTTTTTTAACGTAATTCTCCAAGCGCATGAACAGTGTGCATGTAATTTAGTCGTGTATATTAATTAGGTTTACGATTAAACTACACAAACATATATGAGCAAGATTTTTCGTAAATGTAGTCTGGTAAGACGATCTTGATTGACAAATTAAACAATGTGTTAAAATTCATTGTCAAACATAAAACATCATTCATATTTAGATACATACTTCACACTCATACACATATTTCTTATATTTATCATTATTGTACATCAAGAGATAGTATGCATGATATGAAAATCAAAACAAAGTTTTAAAAAATTTGAATATGAAATCCTACATTGTAATAAATCATAAAGTGATATATCTATTCATCATTGATTTTAGCAATGAAGAATTATAAGTTCTTTATGATTTTTTGGTTTTTATGAAAACAAGAAAACTTCATGAAAACAGAACATGTTTTTGGTAAATATGAATTACTTTGTAATTTTTTCTTTATTTTTGATTTTTAAGAAAATACGTAAAAGTTACTGAAAGTAGAAAATAATGATGAGTAATGCAATAAAATAATTTTCAGAAAATTAAAGTAACATTTTCTGAAAATTATGATAATGATGGTAAATGTTACTTGGATTCAAAATAAAGTTTCACTAAATTATGATACATGATTAGAGATTTATAAATATGAGATACCAAATATTCATAATATGAGATTAATAGACAACAATGAAGTAACACATGATCATTTATATTCATCCTACTTGATTTATTATAATGCAAGCTTATGAATGGTGCATGTGTCATAACACAACATATATCTAATGCAAACATGAAACATATTAGCTCAAACAAAGAAAAATAAAACATACAAAAATTGTACAAAAAAGATTATTTTCATTTTTATATATTTGACTAAGGGAGCAAAAATATGTTTGATAAAATTGTTATTATTTTGATGCAAACAAACTATATGTTAAACTTCTCCCTAGGGAATCAATAATCTCATGGTAGTTGAAGGCATGATTTGTGAACCTATATAGATCCAAATGTTTTGGATAATGAAATTTTAGGAACCCAAATTTGGTGAGATGTGCAAGGTTTAGATTTATCCTTACAACAAGATGATATACGCCCAAATTTGGAATATATGGTACACTTGCTGTAAGGTGTGCTTACATGATTAAATATTCTACCATGTGTATATTGTTTTACAAGATTAGTAACACTAATAGAGACCTTACACAAATATGTATAAAAACAAGATATAAAAGATTTCTTATCATTTGAAATTTTTTGAACAAACAATTTTACGATAGAAAAGATACTTTTATCAACTCTATAATAAAACAAAAGACAATGGATTGAACTTGGAAGAGTTAAGTAAATCAGAGAAATATAATAACATAACGTTTTATCGTAAAATTCAAGTATCAGAGGTAAAAGATGCTTTAAATAAGATGATAATTGGAAAATCGGTTGGGTCAGTCGATATACCCATCGAAGTATGAAAATGTCTCGGAAATGAAGGAATTTTGTGGCTTACATGTTTTTCAATAAGATACTGAAGTCAAAGAGGATGCCTGATTAATGGAGAGAAAGTATCTTGATACCTTTGTATAAGAATAAAGAGGATATACACAATTGTGTTTATTACAAAAGAATTAAATTGATGAGTCATACCATGAAACTATGAGAACGAGTAATAGAAAGAAGATTAAGACGAGAGACTAATATCTCGAAGAATCAATTTGGATTCATGCCAGAGAGGTCGATCATGAAAGCTATACATCTCTTGAGGAGACTCATTGACAACTATCGAGAAAGAAAACAAGATTTGCATATGTTGTTTATTGATCTTGAGAAGGCTTATGATAGAGTTCCAAGAGAGATTTATGGAGAGTCTTAGAAAAGAGAGGTGTAAATATATCATATATTAACACAATCAAAGATATATATACAAATTCAGTTATATGGGTGAGGACATCTATACAAATTCAGTGATATGGGTGAGGACATCTGAAGGATTAACACAAGAATTCCCTATCATTGTTGGCTTACATCAATGTTTAGCTTTAAGCCCTTATCTCTTTACCCTTAGCTTAGATGAGCTCACCAGACATATCCAACAAGCAATATCTTGGTGTTTATTGTTTGCGGATGATATTGTTTTGGTTGATGAGATGCGCGAGGGTGTAAACACAAAACTTGAATCTTGGCGAGATACTTTAGTAAAGAAGGGTTTTAGGTTGAGCAGGACAAATGTAGAGTATATGAAGCTTAAATTTAGCAGTACAAGGAGGACAAATGACTTCATTATTAAGTTGAGTGATCAAGATTTTTCTTGTAGTGAGTGTTTTAAATATTTTGGATCGATAGTTAAAAAAGACAGAGGTATTAATAAAGTTGTGTCACAGAATCCAAGCGAGTTGGTTGAAGTGGAGAGGTGCGCCAGGGATCTCATGTGATCGTAAAGTACCACTAAAACTTAAGGGCAAGTTTTACCGTACTGCAATTAGACCCGCGATGCTCTATGGTTCTGAGTGTTGGGTAGTGAATTGTGTACATGAGCAAAAAATGAGAGTTGCGGAGATGAGAATGCTTAGGTGAATGTGTGGACACACAAGATTGGATAAAATTAGGAATGAAAGTATCAGGGATAAGACAGAGGTAGCTCCAATTGCAGAGAAGATGTGAGAAGCTCGTCTAAGATGTTTTGGACACGTACAAAGGAGACCATTAGAGGCACTTGCTAGGCGCTGTGAGAGTCTAATCACTAGGCATGTTAAACAAGGGAGAGGTAGACCAATAAATACTTGGAATGAAACTGTAAGGAAAGACATGATGTACTTAGGTCTTAGGCATTATTGAGATTATGACAAAAGATAGGGCACAATAGCGACCAAAGATCCATATAGCCGACCCCATTATAGTGTGATAATAGCTTGAGTGTTATTGTTTTTTAGTTTTCTTATGAGAGCATTATTTTCATTTAGCAATTATTCACTATGCTCTTTTGCAATATAAATCTCCTTTTCTAATACCTTGAATTTTTCTTTAAGTTTTCAATCAAGACACTGTATAACATTTTCAAGTGAAGAGCATAATATAGATATAACAATAGGCACATCAATATTAAATTTCTCATTAAATTTTGCTTTTAAGGTTTTATTTTCTAAATGTAATATGGAATTAATATTTTTAACTTTTTAATTTATATTTATCCGATTCAAGCGCACAAATGTAGAAATTGAATTTGTAACAAGAAGTGAGAAATTTGTTTTGCTTACAGTGCTATTTGAAGAGATGTGTTGCTTACAGTGATCGTCTCTAGAATAGCATGATCGTGTCGAGGGATCGACATGATCTCTAGAAGTGGCTCTATGAGAGTGGGTGTAAATGGACTCGGGATCCCCAAATAGATGAGAGAAATAATGGTGATACATTGACATGAAGGAACATATAAACCCAATGATTGCGTATCAAAAGAGTGCTCGCAACCAGACTTTGATACCATTTGACGCAGAACGAATCTATAGGTGGACGCGGTCATGCAATTTGAATTCCCTAACCATAGATGCAATGCAAGTGAGCATGCGACGAATGCGATGCAAAATGAGTCAGTCACACAAGATTGCTTCCGGCGGATAAGTTTATTAAACAACGAGCTTTTAAAACTTCACGCAAATGTCGCAGTTGATAAAAAATGTACCAAGTCAAGCTAGCAGATACAACAATAACAACACTCAAGCCTTTATTCCATTATAGTGTTGTCAACTATATGGATCCTTTGTCGCCATTGTGCCCTATCTTGTATCATAATCTCACTTATGCCTAAGTACATGTCTTTCTTTATAGTTTCATTCCAAGTCTTTATTGATCTACCCCTCTCTAGTTTAAGATGCCTAGTGACTAGACTCTCACAATGCCTAACAAGTGCCTCTAATGGTCTCCTTTGTACGTGTCCAAACCATCTTAGTCGAGCTTCTCGCATCTTCTCTGCAATTGGTGCTACTCCCATCTTATCCCTGATATAGGATAATGACACATAATTGAGATTGTACTGAAATTAAGTACATGATGAATAGGTGTTTCATGTCAACCGAAGGAGAAACAATCTCATTAAATAGAACAAAATATTACTTGAAATAACACAATATATATTTGTACAAAGGAATGAAAGTAAGCATGAATTTTACTAGATGAATGACTGCCGACGTAGGTGAAATGGAATGTGGACCTTCAGAGGAGGTCCAGAGGGCTGAAATGGAATGGGGACCTTCAGAGGAGGGCCGGAGGGATGAAATGGAATGTCCAGGTGCTGTAAAATAGTCTCGGGCGGTTGAACAATGAAAAAACGGACATAGAGGGAGTGCTTGGGTACTGGATTGTGGACGAAGGAGTTAATTAGCTGTTTTGTGGATGGGGCTGCACCAGGAACAAGTTCCAGAAGGTTGGAAATGTGATTCAAGAGTAGTTTTTTGCTGGAAGGGTGCTGACAGGATAGTAAGGGGTTGATTTGCAGTGGTAGAGGGGTTGTGGAGGGAAGGATGGGTGGCTTTTGAGCTGGTGAGGGGACGAGAAAGGCTGAGGGTGGAGGCTGGGCTGGAAGAGGTGGTTTCTTGCTGCGTGAAGGATCTGGGGGGGGGGTCATTTTTGAAGGGGGTGTGTGTGGGGGGTTAGACGGAGGTTCTAGTGGCGAAAGAGGGGTTGGGAGATGGTGTTTTGCTGTGGGAAGGGGCTGGGAGGTAGAGTTTTGTGGTGATGTAGAGCTGGGTGGCGTCGGTTGGTCGTGGGAGTGAAGAGGAAGGTCTATCCGCAGGCTGGAGATTGTTCGGTTGGCGGGAATTATGATTGTAGGGAGGTACAAATTCATCAGAGGAGAGGGAGGCGGCGGAGGGCGGAGCTGGCATATTGGCACCAGTAGTGGCAGTGGAGGTGGTGGCTCCCGGTGTTGGCACTAGGAGGGGGGAGGAGTCGGCACCTCCCGTGACAGAGCGGCTCAAGATTTCAATGCTTAAACTCTTGATGCCCTTTGATTTCGGCTGCTGGTAGAATATAAGCGGGAGAGGCAGTTAGGTTAAGAATATCCAACGGTCCGATGGGTAATTTAACATAACTCGCAAAATATAAGTTCAAAAAAATAAAATACATAAATGTGAAAAATCACGACGAATATGATGACAGTTTCCGATCATCCATCCAATGATCCAAAAGTCGCCTATCTCTATCACCAAATTAATACCCGCCACGTGTCGAGCTCTGTCGAAATTGTTAAGTATGTCTTAGTTAGCTAAAGGGATTAGTATGTTAAAACATTTTAAAGCTTCCTTGACTGTTTGCATTTTGTGTTCAGCAGGTTTCATTGTAATGCTAGGAATTTGTTGTTAGTATAATTCATTAGGATTTTGAGGGCTATATATCAGGATAATTTGTTGATTTTGCAGGAGTTTCGTGGTTTCTTGAAAGACCAACACGATCATGATTCCTTAAACAAGGACGGTAGTGCCAAATTGAAGGGTAGAGCAAAGAAGACAGCAGAATCAGTAAGATTAGTTTATATATTAGGGAGTAAGCATCATAGTTGGTCGTGCTGACCTTTTTCTACTGTGCAGGATAACAACAAATTGAAGTATAATGCTACTTCAACATTACGAGGGCTTAAAATTGACATCTGTAGCATATTCAACCTCTGCATCTTCAAATTTAAACTTATGAACAAAGTCCTTGCATAATCCTTTCATTGATTAGAAGAATAATATGTAAAAAAAAAATCAACAAAAAAAATGCCACTTATTGATGTAGCACAAGAGGACCTGAAAGTGAAAAATCTGGCTTAATTTCTCATACTATGTATATGCTTTCATGTTCTTATGTTTTTTGTTTATGATCAATCCTTATGTAAGCCTACTCTGTATTTTTTATTTCTTTTTTATGTTAAAAAGGATTTAAGGATATGTTATCCTTTGTGTCTCTTCACTCCTTGTAATGTATTATAATTAGTTTTATTTTCATGTACCTAATGATGATGATTGAAAAAAGAATTTCTTCTTTCCTTCTTTGGCTGATCAAGTCTCTAACTTACTGAATCCAACAAGGGGGTCCAATGAGAGTGAGAGTGTCTCTGGTGTATTAATACCTTGATATGAGCCGCTCCTCATATGCTTCTAGGATGACATACTTGTAGGAGAAAAGAGATGTAGAGATGAACTAAATCACACATAAAAATTGGTACGTGCTACAAATATGTGAGGCACATCTTATGAGCGTATGTTAAAATTCAGTTATGAACTACGCTATTAAGTGTGTTTGGGTGAGAGTAATTCTTGGATATGTGATCTTCTAGGACGAGTAGATTACCGTAGAAAAAAGATAAAATAATGATACGTAACTTTGTATTGATTGAGAGATGAGTCAATGCAGATAATACCTTACATATTGTTGGTTGGGTTGATATAGATGTTATTAGAGATGTACTCTTATTGTACAATATGCGGTTTGTGGATGAATTAAGCAGATGCCAGTGGATTTATAACATTCTGAACCGATGAGGGCTGAGAGCTAGGAAGCATGGATACGTCAAAATTTGGGCCGTACCCGTATCAGGTACATTTCCGGTTCGGATATGCGTACCGCACGCCCTGGTTCGGTATAATCACGATTTTAGGTTATTAGGCTTCATTTGCTCCCGCTCCCGATCCCGTGCCGCTCCCGATCCCGCCCCGCTTCCGATCCCGGCTCCCGCTCCCGATCCCGGCTCCCGCTCCCGATCCCGGCTCTCGCTCCCGATCCCGGCTCCCGCTCTCGTCCCGCTCCCTGCTGCCGGTGATCCCTGCTGCCGACGATCACTGTAAGTTCGTTCGTTTTTCTTCTTCTGTTTGCATAGGTATTTCTTCTGTTTGCATAGGTATTTCTTCTGTTTGCATATTTATGTCTTCTGTTTGCATAGGTGGCTACTTAGACAAATGCTATCCATTTCATAGTGTTACTTAAGACAAATTTCTGGACATAGGTAGGTACATAGAATTTCTGTCCAGATCTCTTAGTGAAATCTGGACAGAAATCTTTCCAGATTTCTTTAATTCTTAGACAAATCTGGACAGAAATTCTGTGGACAAATTTATGTCTAGTTTTCTCTAAGTTTCTCTAAGAAATCTGGACAGATTTTTGTCCAGATCTCTAACATTAATTGATCATTTATGCTTCATGTTTTATTGTTTTGAGAATTTATAATTATATCTGTGATATATACATATATATTTATTATATTTAATACAACGTATCCCCACGTACCTGTATCCTTGTTTTTTAAATTTTGCTATACCGCCGTACCGGACCCGGTACCCATTCCCGTACCCGTACCGGTGCTTCATAGTCTATGAGTAGCGATGCTTCATAAGGAGCAGCTTTTGATAGATCTCTAGGTTAATAGAATTTTTGAAAAATTAGACGCATGGATGAACTAATCACACATCTTAATTTGAGAAATATCTAAACTATGAGCTGTAATTTAGACTCCAAATATGTGATGCGTTTTCAATATCATGTACTGGAGTTTAGTCCACACTTTAAAGTTTTTGAGTGTAGTTCTAAGATGAGTTACCACCTGAGAAACATTAGTAAATCTGAGAAATTCTTAAGGGTCAACATAGTATGGGTTGAGCTGAGCTATTTTAGGCCAGGTAGTTACAATGATTATGCCCTCTTTATTACTTCTTTGTGAATGAATTTTTGGTTCAAATCCCAACCTAAATTTTTGTCAGGCTGTTCTCATATGATTAAAAAAGATCTTATTGGATATAAATGATTCTATAGGATCAAAAATTGATATTATTGTGGAGAAAACCCGAAACTTGTATATACTTGCTCAATAATCAAATACAAAGTATGAATACACATTTATAGGAGGGAGACAGAGAGAAGAGATTCCTATACATGATGTGGGACTAAAGAGGAGAAGAAGAAAAATAAATAAATGGGCTCCATCATGGGCCTCTTTACATAGGCTTTTCTAACACTCCCCCACAAGCTGGAGCGTACAAGTCATAGACACCCAGCTTGGACAGGAACTGATAAAATAGGGTACTTGGTAGGGCCTTTGTGAGGATATCAACAACTTGTTCAGTACCCGGAACATGCTTGATGCTTCAATTCTATCTTCTTCATTTGAACTTTCTCCCGGATAAAGTGACAGTCCACTTCAATATGTTTCGTCCTTTCATGGAAGACTGGATTCTTTGCTATGTGTATAGCCGTTTGGCATTCACATAATATGATGACCAGTGAGGGAAGTTTTACTCCTAGATCGGCGAGGAGACTTTCAAGCCATGCGAGCTCAGAGACAACCTATGCCATCGATCAGTATTTTGCTTCAGCTGAGGATTGAGCAACCACGACTTGTTTCTTACTCTGCCTAACAGATGACCTCCAAAATAGGTACAAAAATCACCGGTTGACCGCCGATCATCCAATGACCCAGCATAATCTGCATCAGAATACGCAACCAACGTTGGAGTAGAGGACGAGGTTTTGTATACCAACCCTTGACCTGGAGTTGTTTAAAATATCTTAGGATGCGTTCGATGGCTTGAAGGTGAGATATTCGAGGAGCATGCATAAATCGGCTGACCACCCCAACAACAAAGGATATATCCGGTCTTGTGACCGTTAGGTAGATCATTTTTCCAACAAGTCGTCGATAGTATTCCAGATTTTGGAGAGGAAGATCTGTATCGGAAGCACGTGCACAAAGCTTATGATTTGTATCAATTAGAGTAATAGTCGACTTGCATCCAGAGTAGCCAGCATCTTGAAGGAGTTCAAGACAGTACTTCCGTTGGGGGAAGACAAGTCCAGCCGGACGTCTCGCGACCTCAAGACCAAGAAAGTATCGAAGGTTCTCCAGATCTTTTGTTTGAAAGACGAAGCTAAGATGCTGTTTGACCGCTTGGATTCCCTTTGAATCGTCTTTAGTGATTAAGATGTCATCAACATATACTAACAGAAGAATCGTTCCTTTTGCTCGATGTTGAGTGAACAGAGAGAAGTCTGTTGAGCTCCGAGTAAAGCCGACTCCCGAATTGCCTTACTGAACCCGTCGAGCCATGCTCGAGGGGATTGTTTGAGACCATAGATGGATGTCTTAAGATGACAAACTCGGGACTCCCCCGTGGTCTCAAACTCGGGAGGTTGCTGCATGTAGACTGTTTCTTGGAGGTCGCCATTCAAAAACATATTCTTGATATCCAGTTGATGTAAGGGTCAGTGGCGATGCACAACCACAGAGAGGAGGATACGAACGGTGTTGAGCTTGGCTACTGGAGAGAATGTTTCTTCATAATCGAGAACTTGTTGTTGGGTGTAGCCACGAGCCATCGGTCGAGTTTTCAGACGGTCAATTGTCTCATCAGGAGCATCTTTGATGACAAAGACCCATTTACACCCAACGTATGTCTGGCCGGTAGGTAGAGATACTAGGTTCCATCTGGTTAGCCCAGAGAGCAGTCATTTCTTATTCCATAGATGCCCGCCAGCCAGGATGTTGGAGAGCCTCCTGAACAGAGTTAGGTACAGAAATTGAGGATAATGAAGTGGCAGATGTTTGAAGTTGTGGGGATAAGCGATATAAGGATACATATTTCTCCATGGGATGAACAGTTGATTCTGGTGCCGGACCAGCAGGACGCAGAGCGTCAGAGGTTGAAGGCGACTGCATTGGGGCAACAGAGCCAGCATGGCGACGAGTGTAGACATGTATAAGAGGCGGCTTGGGAAGAGAGGGAGTCTGGTCAGGAATTGGTGGTGGAGTGGTAACGAGAATGATAGGTCGTAGGATGGGTGGTGGTAGAGGAGTTGGATCTAGAGCGGAGAAAAGAAGATCCTCTCGAAAGGTAACATCAGCAGAAACAGTCACCTTGCGGGTAGTAGGAGAGTAACATACGTAGTCTTTCTGAGTTCGTGAATAGTCAACGAAGATGTGTTTGGCCGCCCGGGGATCCAACTTGTCCGTGGATGGACCAAGAATGTGCGTAGCAAGTACAACCAAAGATGCGGGGTGTGAGAGAGAATGCCGAAGTAGAGGAGAACATGAGGCTGAATGGAGTAGTATTGTAGAGTATGAGGGAGGAGAGATGGTTAATCAGATAGCATGCCGTTGAAAGCGCAAAGTTCCAATAAGTTTTGAGGACCTGCGTGTGAAGTATGAGAGAACGAGCAACATCACGCAGATATCGATTCTTATGTTCCGCGACTCCGTTTTGTCGGGGGGGGAGGGGGGTACAGGCACATGATGTTTGGTGAATGACCCCAAATTCAGAGCTGAGATTCGCAAATTCGTGGCTACTGTATTCACGAGCATTATCAGTGCGAAGAGTTTTGTTGTTCGCGTAGCATTGCGTGCGGGTCTCAAGGAGGAATGCCCGAAAGACACGGGGAAGCTCGAAGCGATCACGAAGTAAATATAGCCACGTCATCCGAGAATAATCATCAATAAAAGTTAAAAATAACGATACTCAGAAAGACTAGTGATTTTGTACGAACCGCAAATATCAGTGTACTAAAATAAAAGGAGCAGAGCTCCAAGTACAATGAGATGAAAAAGATGAACGGGGCTGTTTGCTGAAAGTACAAGATTCGCACTGAAAAGGAGGAAGAGATACATCTGGTAGAGCCTTCTGCAAGACCGGTAAAGGGGCATGCCCAAGACGCCGATGCCAATCGACGGAGGAGAGGATAGTAGGAGAGTCATCAAGAAGGTAGAGCCCGTTCTGCAGTCGTCCCTTACTAATGATATTCCGTGTCCGTCGATCATGTATCAAAAAAGAAGATGTAAATTTTACGGAACAATTCAAATCAGCAGCGAGGTGACCATCAGAAAGTAAATTAAATGGGGAGCCCGAAACATGAAGAGCCGAGCGTAGGGATAAAGAAGAAGTGAGAGGGATATCAGCAGAGCCAGAGACCGGAACAGTGTCCCCATTGGCCACTGTGATACACTTAAGATGAGGAGAATTCAAGTACTGATGTGGCCACTGAGAGGTTATGTGATGAGTGGAACCTGAATCCACTATCCAACGCGGACTTGTGTAAAGACAAGCGATACCTTCATTTGAGATGGAGACAGCGGAGGCAACGACGTAGGTGGGCGGCTGAGCAGACCATGAAGTTGTTGGGGCTGAAGCCAGACCTCTTCAAGGTCAATTCGAGTGACAGATGAGTCGTTGGCAGCAACAACGACAAGCGGACGAGGAGGAAGCCCATGCTTGTGGAAGCAAGTGGCCTCAAGGTGGCCGTCCTTACCGCAGAAGGAACACTTAGGTCGTGGCCGGCCACTCCGACCTCTACCCCGAGAACCTGAACATCCCCCACGAGCAGGAGGAGGGAGAGGCAGTAAGGGCGCAAAAGTCTGCTGAAGGAGGGCCTATGACGGAGGTCTAGAACTGTCAGGAGGTGGTGAGACCTTGAGCAATATGAAGCATACATCAGATAGTGATGAAGTAACAGCAGAGGAGAGGATCTGAGGCCGAACGCTCTGAAGATGAGGCAGGACACGGGCCATCACCATGGCAACACCGACGACTTCTTTTTGGGCACGTTGGGAAACAAGATCCATCGTAGGGGGTTGATGTTGAATCCAGGCTTCGACCAGAGTCTTGGCCCGAGCAACAAAGGAGGTGAGGTCGGCGGCCCCGCCAACCTCAAGAGTTTGAAGATCTGTTATGATGTCATACAGGTGCTGAATACTATCTTTGCCGGAATAGAGAGAATTAAGCTCATCCCACATCACCTTAGCCTTCTCGTGATGCATGGCCATGCGATAAGGTTCACCATCAAGGGAGTTGAGGAGCCAAGTCTGAACTCGACCATTATTGCGCAACCAGTCTTCAGTAGGAGCAGCGGGAACAGCTTGAGTCAAGTGATGTAGAAAGCCTTTGGATTGAAGAACTCGGCGAACAGAGTGCACCCACTCCACAAAGTTCTTCTTCCCAGCTAAAGAAATAGTGGTGATCCACAATTCATCCCGGAGTTCAGGAACAATGGTCGGGCGGTCTGCAGGAGAGGAAGCCGTCTGTCCGGTAGAATCAAGAGAGGACCCCATGGCAAGGAGGCCAGGAGTCTAGATCGGCGGCAAGAAGACCAGTGAATAGAGAGGAGACCGCGCAAGCAGATCAGGCGATCAGAACAGCGAGCAAAAAGAGGCCGCACGGTAAACCGCGCGAGAAGACCACAGTCTCGGTGACAACACACCAGCGATGAGGAAGAGGCTGCGACCAAGATGCAGAGCGGTTAGAGAGGAGAATCCGCCGCGACTAGAGAATAGGAGAAGTCGCACGGTCACGGTGACAACACACGGCGATCAAAATGAGTAACACGCAGCAGAGAGGAGAAGCCGCAACAATTAGAGAAGTCGCAAAAATTAGAGAAGTCGCATCGACTATGCAACGAAGAAACTACGCGAGAAGACCACACGATCACGGTGACAACACACCATCGGCAGGAAAAAAGGCTGCAACCAAGATGCGGAGCCCGCAACGGTTAAAGAAGTCGCAGCGAGAAGATAGAGGAGACCGCAGCGAGAAGTCGGGTAGAAAAAGCACGCGACGAGAAGGCAAGCACACGACAAGAAGGCGAGACCGTGGAGGCAAGGCGAGTAGACAAGGAGATCACGTAAGGAGACCACAACTAGTAGAAAGAGGAGCGGGTAGACAGGAAGAAACCACGTGGTTAATGGGAAATGACCTCACTTGACAGAGAGAGAGTTATAAGAGGGCCAAGAGGAAGAGGAAGAAAGAGAGGTGGAAGCCACGAGAGAGAGTAGGAGGAGCGGTTAGAGAAGACTTAACCGCTCAGGAAGCAACGGTTAGAGATGGCTTAACCGCGCGGGTAACAGCGGTTAGAAAAGGCTTAACCGCACGGAGGACCTGTTCCCTCTGATACCATGTGGAGAAAACCTGAAACTTGTATATACTTTCTCAATAATCAAATACAAGGTATGAATACACATTTATAAGAGGGAGAAAGAGAGAAGAGATCCCTATACATGATGTGAGACTAAAGAGGAGAAGAAAATAAACAAATGGGCTCAATCATGGACCTCTTTACATAGGCTTTTCCAACAATTATGATATTAAAAAATGATCTTATAAGACAATGTTGTAAATATCGAATGTCGGCGACATATCAGATTGTGTTTTTAAACGTCGGATGTCAGAGACATGCTGTGGATATTTTAAAATATCGGATTTCCATATTTTATAAATAAAAATTTCAATTTTATTTATACTAACTGTAATAATATATTATAAAATAGAAAATAATATAATAACACCAACAACACTCAAGCCTTTATCCCACTATAGTGGGGTCAGCTATATGGATCCTTTGTTGCCATTGTGCCCTATCGTTTGTCATAATCTCACTAATGTCTAAGTATATCATGTCTTTCTTTATAGTTTCATTCCAAGTCTTTGTTGGTCTACCCCTCTCTCTTCTAACATGGCTAGTGACTAGACTCTCACAACACCTAACATGTGCCTCTAATGGTCTCCTTTGTACGTGTCCAAACCATCTTAGGAGAGCTTCTCGCATCTTCTCTGCAATTGGTACTACCTCTGTCTTATCCCTGATACTTTCATTCCTAATTTTATCCAATCTCGCGTGTCCACACATCCACCTAAGCACTCTCATCTCCGCAACTGCCATTTTTTGGTCATGTACACAAATTATTGCCCAACACATAAAACCATAGAGCATCGCGGGTCTAATTGTAGTACAATAAAACTTGCCCTTAAGTTTTAGTGGTACTTTACGATCACATAAGATCCCTGACGCGTCTCTCCACTTCAGCCAACCCGCTTGGATTCTATGTGTCACATATTTATCAATACCTCCATCTTTTTGAACTATCGATCCAAGATATTTAAAGCACTCACTAAGGGAAATATCTTGATCATCCAACTTAATAACAAAGTTATATGTCCTTCTTGTAGTGCTAAATTTAAGCTCCATATACTCTGTGTTTGCCCTGCTCAACCTAAAACCCTCCTTTTCTAAATTATCTCGCCAAGATTCAAGTTGTACGTTTACACCAGCGCACGTCTCATCAACCAAAACGATATCATCCGCAAACAATAAACACCAAGGTATTGCTTGTTGGATATGTCTGGTGAGCTCATTTAAGATAAAGGTTAAGAGAAAAAGGCTTAAAGCTGAACCTTGATGTTAGCCAACAATGATAGGGAATTCCTGTGTTAATCCTCCAGATGTGCTCACCCTTGTCACTGAATTTGTATACATATCTTTGATTATGCCAATATATGATACATTTCCACCTTTCTTTTCTAAGACTCTCCATAAGATCTCTCGTGGAACTCTATCATATGCCTTCTCAAGATCAATAAACAACATACATAAATCTTGTTTTCTTTCTCGATAGTTGTCAATGAGTCTCCTCAAGAGATTTATAGCTTCCATGGTCAACCTCCCTAGCATGAATCCAAATTGATTCTCCCAGATGTTAGTCTCTCGTCTTAATCTTCTTTCTATTACTCGTTCCCATAGTTTCATGACATGACTCATTAATTTAATTCCTCTATAATTAACATAATTTTGTATATCTCCTTTATTTTTATACAAAGGTACTAAGATACTTTTTCTCCATTGGTCTGACATGCTCTTTGACTTCATTATTTTATTGAAAAAATATGTAAGCCACAAAAATTCTTCATTTCCTAGACATTTTCATACTTCGATGGATATATCGTCTGGCCCAACTGTCTTTCCATTTTTTATCTTATGTAGAGCATCTTTAACTTTGATACTTGAATTTTATGATAAAACGTTATGTTCTTATACTTCTCTGATTTACTTAATTCTTCCAAGTTCAATTCATTGTCCTTTGTTTCATTTTAGAGTTGATTAAATTATCTTTTCCATCGCTCTTTAATATCCACATCATCCGTCAAAATTGTATCTGTCTCATTCTTTATGCATTTTACTTGACTTAAATCTCTTGTCTTTCTTTTTTTACTTCGAGCAATTTTATATATGTCATGCTCTGCATCTTTGGTATCTAGTCGCTTATAAAAGTCTTCATAAACTTGACTTCTTGCTTTACTTACTGTCTGTTTAGCTTTTTTTTGGAGACTTTATACCTGACTAAGTTTTCATCATTCCTATAAGCGTAGAGTGATTTATAGCTGTCCCTCTTTGACCTCACTTTATCTTACACTCTCTCTTTCCACCACCAAGATTCTTTATTTGGGAGCGCACGACCTTTTCTTACTCCAAGTGTGTTCTTTTCACTTTTTCTTAAATGTTAAGACATAACTTCCCTTGAGGTATTAGGATCAACATAAGGGTCATCAATTAGGTTTTCCATAACTACTGTCTTGAAAGCAACCTGCTTTTCCATCTTCAAGTTTCACCACCAATTTTTTGTAATATTTTTGTTCTTGTCTTAAATTTATTATATTTAATTTATACATCTAACATCACTAACCTATGTTGTGTTGCCAAATTTTCTCCTGGTATGACTTTGCAATCCTTACAAATCATTTTATCCATTTTGCGAATCATAAAATAATCAATTTATGACTGTCAGGTATATTACGGAAATAATATAATAAATAGATAAAAAATGAGTTATTTATATTACGAAACAAAATCGAATAGTATATAAGATAAAAGATTATTAACTGTAGAAGAATGATTCAAACCTTGTATATCCTTATTGAAATACCAAAATACAAGTATGAGTATAAATATAGAGAATAGAAAAGAGAAAAAGACAACTATACAAACAATGTGAGACTAAACCAGAATCCTAAATGGGCAATATTAATGACCCTATACATCATATTTCCTAATATTCTCTAACACTCCCCTGCAAGCTGGAGCGTACAAGTCGTAGGCACCATGCTTGGATAAGAACTGATGGTACACTTGTCGTGATAATGCCTTGGTGAGAATGTCAGCAACTTGCTCTGACCAGGGACATGCTCCAACTCTAACTTCTTTAATTGAACCTTTTCACGAACGAAGTGTCAGTCAACTTCAATATGCTTGATCTGCTCATTAAACACAAGATTCTTCGCAATATGGATTGCAGCCTGACTATCGCAAAATAAAGTTGCTGGTGAGGATAAAGTGACCCCTAGATCACAAGGAATACCCTCAAGACAGGTGAGTTCAGATACAACGGCCGCCATTGCACGATACTCAGCTTCAGCAGAAGAGCGAGCAACCACAGACAGCTTCTTGCTACGCCAAGTGATAAGATTTCCTCCAAAGTAGGTACAGAAACCCGTATTGGAATGTCGATCATCTAGGGAGCCCGCATAGTCCGCATTTGAATATGCAATAAGAGATAAAGAGGAGTATGACTTATATACCAATCTTTGTCCAGGAGCTGTCTTCAAATATCTGAGGATGCATTCTACTGCCTGAAGATGAGAGATTTGGGGAGCATGCATACATCTGCTGACCACCCCAACAACAAAAGAAATATCAGGTCTTGTAACTGTCAGATATATCAGTTTTCTTACAAGACGCCGATAATACTCAGGGTTCGTAAGCAGAGAATCAGATTCAGACCCATGGGCACATAACTTATGATTGACATCCATCGGAGTTTCAACAGGTTTGTACCCGGAGTAGCCAACATCTTGGAGGAGATCAAGACAGTACTTTCGTTGTGAAAGGACAAGACCATCAGACTATCTTGCAACCTCAAGTCCAAGAAAGTACCTGAGAGCCCCCAGATATTTGTTTGGAAGACAAAGTTTAAGTGTTTCTTGATTTGTTGTATCCCTGTGAAGTCATCACCAGTAATCAAAATATCATCCACATAAACCAAGAGAATGACAGTCCCAGTTGATTGATGACGAGTGAAGAGAGAGAAGTCAGCCGAACTCCTCTTAAATCCAACTTCGTGAACGACCTTACTAAATTTATCAAACCAAGGTCTGAGAGATTGTTTGAGACCATAAATAGATTTCTGAAGATGACATACGCGAGACGTCCCCGTAGTCTCAAACCCGGGAGGTTGGTTCATGTAGATCTTTTCTTTAAGATCACTATTTAAAAAGACATTTTTATATCCAACTGATGGAGAGGCCAGTGACGATGAACAACCAAGCAGATCAGCACCCGAACAAAGTTCAACTTGGTGACGAGAGAGAAAGTTTCATCATAATCAAGTCCCTGTTGTTGAGTGAACCCCCGAGCCACAAGTCGGGCTTTGAGGCGGTCAACTGTCCCATTTGGAGGATGTTTGATAACAAACATTCACTTGCAACTGACTCAAGATTGTCCAGGAGGAAGAGGAAACAGATCCCAAGTCTGGTTAGACCAAAGAGCAATCATTTCCTCATCTATAGCCGCACGCCACCCCGGATGAAAAAGAGCCTCCTGCACTGAGTTTGGAATCGAGATGGAGGAGAGAGAGAGCAAACTTGCATAGAGGTGGAGACAGACGATGCAGAGAAACATAATTTGCCATGGGATGAGCAGTAGATGTTGATGCTGGATTGTCAGTCCACAGGATAACACTGGTGGAGGAGGGCTGTTGTATTGCTTCAGAGATCGGTGTACGACGAGTGTATACACGAAGAAGAGGTGGTTTGGGTGGTTGAGGTGGAACAAGTGCTGGAAGTGGAGTGGGAAGAAGGGGTGGTAGGGAAGACGTGATTGGAACGGTTGGACGAGGTATGGAAGGGGAGAGAAGAGGAGCAGAGGTAGACGGTGAGTCATATAATGGTTGATTCTCACGAAAGGTGACATCGACAGAGACAATTACTTTGTCAGTAGTTGGAGAATAACACATATAGCCTTTTTGAGTCTGAGAGTACTCGAGAAACATACATTTGCTGACACGAGGGACAAACTTATCCGTGGTCGGACCAAAGTTGTGAATATAGCAAGTACAACCTAACACAAGAGACATGAGAGTGAACAGGGATTGAGACGAAAAGAGGAGACTAAACAGAGTGATAAAGTCGAGCACAAAGGATGACATGCTGCAGACACAACAAAGTTCCAAAACCGTGTAGGAACATGCATTTAAATCTTGAGTGACCGAGTAACATCAAGAAGATTACAATTCTTTCGCTCGACCACACCATTCTGTTGAGCCGTATAAGCACACGAGGTTTGATGTATAATGCCGAACTCTGTGCATAGGTTCGTGAATGTCCGGCTAGTATATTCCCGAGCATTATCAGTGTGAATGATTTTTAAAAGAGGGGATAATTGAGTACGAGTTTCCATAAGAAAGACACGAAATGTAGAGGTCAATTCAGTACGATCTCGAAGTAAGTATAACCAGGTTAAGCGAGAGTAATCATCAATAAAAATGACAAAATAACGCTAGCCAAACATACTGGAGGTTTTATAAGGTTCCCAAATATTAGAATGTACTAATAATAAAGGAGTATCACTCCGAGTACAAGTAGGATGAAAGGAAACACGATGCTGTTTGCCAAAGATAGAAGATTCACAAGAAAACTCATGCAGGGTGACATCCGAAAGAGCCTTCTTGAGAATCTGGAGGGGAGCATGCCCAAGACGACGATGCCAATCAGTAGTGGAGACGACAGAGAGAGTAAAAGAAGGAACATCGATGAGGTAGAGCCCATTCGACAACCGCTCCTTACCAATGATATTCTGCATTTGCCAATCCCGCACAACAAAGGCAGAGGGTGATAAGGTAACACAACAATTGAGGTCTTGAGTAAGACGGCTAACAGAGAGAAAGTTAAATGATGATCCTGGAACATGAAGAGCAGAAGACAAAGAGAGAGTCGGTGTGATGGGTATATCAGCAGCGCCAGATACGGGGGGTGGTATCACCATTAGCCACAATAATGAACTTGGGTTGGGCAGTCATCGAATATTGTGGAGGGTGCTGCGAAGTAATATGTTGTGTGGCTCTTGAATCCACAATCCCGTGGGAGCCCTGTGAGAGACAAGATATACCTTCATTTGAAATAGATGCAACGAATCCAGAGGAGCTAGAGATCACCCCCTGTAGTTGTTGGAGCTGAGTGCGTAGAGCATTAATGTCGTCTTGAGCAGAGGCTGCATTATCCGTGGCAGGAGAAGTGGAAGGATCAGCCATAGCAGGAGCAGTAAGATGTAGAGGCATGCCATGTTTGCGATAGCAGGTGGCCTCAAGATGACCATCCCGACCGCAATACGTGCACTTAAATGGAGATCTGCCAGACCGGCCACGTCCCCTAGACGTGTTGCGTCCCCCACGGGCCGAGGACCCCCGAGCTGACGGAACATGTGTAGATTGCTGTAAAAGAGATGAGGAGAGAGTAACAAGAGCTTCCTAGGGTGGTGTGACCTTCAGAAGCATAGAGCACACATCTGACAGAGATGGAGTGGTAGTAGACGGGAGAATCTGAGCCCGAACACTGTGCAGGTGATAAGGAACTCGGGACATTATCATCGCAATCCCGATAGCTTCTTTCTAGGCCCGTTGAGTAGTCAGATCTGTAGTAGGGGGCTGATGCTGGATCCAAGTCTCGACCAGGGTCTTGGCTTTAGCAACAAAGGAGATCATATCACCGGGAGCCCCGAGATCAAGGTACATAGCCATCCTATAGGACTCGTTGTCCATGGAGTTGAGCAACCATGACTGGACCCGGCCATCATCCCGAAGCCACTCACCGATGGGGGCGGTAGGAGTGACTCGAGTAAAGTGATGAAGAAATCCTTCGTCTGCAGTACTCGACAAACTGAGTGCACTAATTCCACGAAATTCCGCTTCCTATTGAGGGAGATAGTAGTAATCCGGAGTTCATCGCGAAGCTCGGGAACCAGAGCCTTAACACGAGCAGGCAGAGCGGAGGTTGCATTAGAATCCTCGGAAGCCATGAGTCCGCAGCAGTTAGAGTGGGCTGCAACGGTTAGAGGGAGCCCGTCGCGACTAAGAGTCCGATCTCGCAGCGTTCACAGTGACTTAGCACATGAGCGGGTAGAAAAGAACCCGCAGCGATCGCGGCGATAATGCACCAGCAGCAAGAGAGGCGGCTAAAGAAAAGACCGCAACGGTTACGAAGAGAGACTGCAACAGTTACGATGAGAGACCGCAGCGGTTACGAAGAATGATCTTAGCGGCAAGACGAGACCACACCAACGAGAGGAAGGAGGGCCCGCAGCGGATAGAAACAACCCGAAGCGGTTAAGAAGGCAACCCGCAACGGTTAAGGAGGCAACCCACATCGGTTAAGGAGGTAACCCACAACGGTTAAGGAGGCAACCCACAATCGTTAAGGAGAGTAGACCATTGAGTAAGCAGAGCCGCTGTTAGAAGCACAGCAGATCGAGACTCAACGACTAGACAGAGAGATTGCAAGCCGTGAGAAGCCGAGCAGACAGAAGCAGCGACAAGCAAGATCGAGGAGCGGCTAGCAGCGCCTGCAACGACTAGAAGAGCCTGTGGCGTGGCTAATAGGAGCACAACGGTTAGGCGGACATACCACAACCCACAAGAAGAGACCGCAAGAGCGCAACGACTACCACGGGGAGACCGCAGTAGCTAGACAACCCGCAACGGTTAGAAGAGCACTAACGGGAAGCATGGGGAGAAGAAGGCCGAGCGAATAACCGAGCGGACAGAAGCACGGGGTTGGGGTACACTTACCAGAGAGGAGGCTATAAAAGAGCGAAGGAGAGTAAGGAGAAGTGGAAGTCACAAGAGAGACGAGCAGAAGTGGGTAGGCTAGAGGAAACCGCAAAATCTTGCGGATAAAGGAAACCAAGCGGATTGCAGCGGTCACACAAAGTGTACCCGCTCAGAGGAGGGCATAACCAATAGTCAGAAATGAAGTATCCGCTCAGAGGAAGATCAGTCCCTCTGATACCATGTAGAAGAATGCTTCAAACCTTGTATATCCTTGTTGAAATACCAAAATATAAGTATGAGTACAAATATATACGAGAGAAGAGAGAAAAAGACAACTATACAAACAATGTGGGACTAAACCAGAATCCTAAATGGGCCATATTAATGAGACTATACATCATCTTTCGTAATATTCTCTAATATTAACAAATACAAATGATACATTGAAAAATATATTTAATAATATACAGTAATTTTATTTTGATAACAATAATTTTATTGCAAATAAAAAATGTAAAAGTTTAGAATTCTTGATTTATTATAAGTCTTTTCAAACTTATAAATTTATATTAAAAATATGCAAACAATTAACTTATAAATGTATTAAATATTTTATATTTTTGTAATATGAAATTAAAAAAATTGCGAAATAATTATACAAAATTGATTGCAAGAATAAAACGTTAAAAAATCAAAACAATAAGTCTAATCGATTTAAATATAGATAATATATATATAAAAAAGGAACATATAAAATAAAATTAAATAACGAACGATATATTTAAAAGTCGTGTCGGTCGATATATCGAAAAAAAGCGGACATGTCAGCCTATTTTTTTTATAAAAGAATATATTTTTTTTGAAAAACATATCGTTTTGCCCTTAAAAATCACATGTCAGATGACATTTAAAACAATGTATAAGACCAAAAAATGTTCATATTTTTTTGATCATACATTTGATGTCATTTTCATATTAAGGGATCATACATACAACTTTGTTTGATGGCATTTTTTTGTCGGCATCTTTTGCCTATGTGATCATTTTTGTGCCTATTTTTTTATTAACATATCATTTTGCCCTTAAAAATGACATGTCAGAGGACATTTAAAACAATGTATAAGAACAAAAAATGTTCATAGTTATTTATCATACATTTGATGGCATTTTCATATTAAGGGATCATACATGCATCTTTTGATCAAACACAAATTTTTATCACCACTTTTTGATTTTATAGGATAACTTTTTGATCTTAAAAGATATTTTTTGCTCCTATAGGATCATTTTTGAGCCTATGTGATCACGAATACCCAAATTTAGGTCCAACATTCATACCTAGAAAATATCATTTTTTAATGAGTTGTGAGGTTAAACCATTTTTGAGCTATTGCGCGTGAAGAGTAGACATGAATTTGATGATAACCCCAGGACGGTTGGGACCAAGATTATGAAAAGAAGAACCAACAAATACCCTTTGCAATTCCTATTTGAATGAAATTAAAGAAAGATGAAAATGAAAGATATGATGAGACTCTGATGATTTGAAAGAAAATCTAAATGAATGAAATTGCATAAATGGTATAACAAACAGAGAACTTGAACAAGTAAAAGAATAAAAGAAAAAGACTGAAGGAACTTGAAGAACCCTTTGAAACAAAATAACGAAAAATGTTTAAATCAATTCCTTTATTGCATTTTAAAATGAGTATGGACATTATTACTCACTTTTCTTGTTTTCCTGTACTTCAGTTGAAGAGGTAAAGTACTAACTTAGTCATATTACTTGTGACTAATCCCGCAGTTTTCACTTTTTTTAGGAAGTTGATGATTCCCTAAATATACCTAAGAAGGTAATATTGATTGAAGAAGAACATCGAAAAAGAGAGGAAGAACTAGCTAAGTTTTGACTTAAAATATTTTTTAGAATAGAAGAAGCAAAGGAGAAGCCTAAGGAGACGACTGAGGATTGACAACGTCCTTTCTGTAATCAAGTAGATTTAATAGTTTTAAGTTATCTATGTCTGGATACGAATATGATGTACTACATTTGTAATAAAAAATTGAATGTAATAAAAGTTTTATTTTCTACACACTGTATATACTTTTATGATGTGTTGCGATAAATGAATTGAAAAAAGCTTATATACAAAATTAAGTGTGTGGACCGAATGTGGGGCTCACAATGACACCATACCTTTTGTCATAATCTCACTAAAGCCTAAGTGATGTTGAGCAGAGACGAGGACACGTTTTGGGCCCGTTCGGGGCTGATTTGACAACTTTCCATATATGGCGTGCCCGAATCGACGATCGGGCTCTGCGATTGCGTCCGGAGTGTCGCCGCGAGGCAAAACACTATATTACTTTATTTTTTTCAGTTTATTTTTGATGTACTTTAAGGGAGAACCCACCGGCCAATCATAGCCGTTGATGGGGATGCCCTAGCTTCTCTTTTATTATAAATAGGATGTAGAGGGGCTGAATTGAGTCATTGCATAATTTGGAGAAGTATTCCCGGATTCTAGTGATCCCTCCCCGGTGCCGACGCCGTGGAATCCTAGGTGACGACTCCTAGGCCGCCAAACTCCTCCCCAAGGTAATCCCTACCCCCACCTTCGTTTTCCATCCTCAAACTCCACTTCCAGCCACCAAACACTGTTTACGGTCACTGTTCACCGCTACTGTCCAACACCCTGTTTATCATCACTGTTTATCCGATACTATTCATCGCTCCTGTTCACCGTTACTGTTCACCACCCGCCCCTCCACTTCTTCTCCCCTTCGTGGAACCACTTCCAAACAACCCTAATTCTCTAGATACATTCAGATCTGAGAATTTCGCTCCCGATCCGTTATTTTCACATCTCATACTTTCCATTTTTGCCCGAATCTGCCCCTAAATAGCGGATCTACCCATCCCCGGCCCGGATCTACTTATTCGTGGCCGGATCCGCCATTTTACTATCCGTTACCACCGTTTCCCGCCAAGGGCAGCCACCGTCACCGTCGTCTCGCCACCGGTTTCACCTCCGATCGCCGATCTGCACTTCCGACCTTCCAAATTTTCAGTGTCTCGGTTCAGCCCTCTATTTTGTGAGCGTTTGTGGTATTGTACTATTTGATTCACATTTGTATTTGGTAATTTATCATATCTTGCTGCTATTTTGTTTGTGGGAATTTGTTTTGGTACACTAATAGCTTGCAGGAGGAAGCATTCGCCGCACGCTTTGCTTTGGCCCTCCGAGCGGAGGAAAGCCATTATAAAAAATGGTGAATTTAATTGTTTGTTTTCTAATTCAATCATTTGCGTGGTGCTATTAATTTCATTGCTTAATTTAATCGTCGCCGTCTCCAACGGTTGCATTGCATTTAGGGTTATAATAGTGTGTCACCCATGCATTAGCACTTAGGGTCGTAGTCTCCAAGCACCACTAGCCTATCCTACATCAAATTGGTATCAGAGGTCAAGGTTAGGCCATTTGTATGCTTCGTAGTGGTAGGTTTTAAATAATCATTGGGTTCATTTATGTTTAGTCATCGCCGTCATTCGTCTCCTCCATCTGAGTATCCTGAGTCTACCTATACCCGACCTCATAAAGCCCCTCTAGAGAGATTTTCATATTATCATTATGATTATCATCGTTCCCCGCACACCACTCCTAGAGATTGTGTCGACCCCTCACCACTATTCCATCATGCTAGAGGCGATCACCACGACAAGAGGTCCTCACGTCTTCATCATTACACCTCTCCGCTATTTCACAATGATAAAATTGAATATCGTTCAGGTCATCGCCGCTACACATCTCTAGGAGAGGAACTTGAGTTTGGATATGGGCGACCTCCACTGCACGTTCACAGGGCTCATACGCACCCACGAGCACAATCTAATTATGTTAGGAACTACCGTCTAGACGACCCTCAGGAACCCTATAGAGGTCACCATCAGCAGGATCACAGTACATGTCAAGACCCTCCTAGTGTTCCACCAATAGAGTTACCTGAGGATGAATTTATGCGATTAGTACTTGACCGTTTTGATCTCTTAGAAACTCAGTTTGATCACCTAAGATCTACATTACGAAGAAAGCCTAGGGATTTGGGTCAAGACACCGATGCGACGAGTAGTGCTCCCACCGAGCCAAGAGACCTGACACTTGGTTTTGATCCTTCTCAGTTTGATGAGATTCAATGCTCATGTGATCTTGAGGTTGAATCTAATCATGACCCTATGATACAGGTGGAGAGTGATACTAGCCTGACTAGTGAGCATGGTCATGTGGGTGACGACGAGCGACCTAGTGATGTTGTGATGGTATACCCATCCTTTTCACCTCACCTAGACCTACATCTTGACCTAGTGTCCCCTTTGAACAGAGACACAACTCTCACTGCTATCTTGATTGATCCACACTTGAATCTGGTCACCCCCTGCTCTTCCCTTAGGACTATCTTGAGTCACTTCACTACTGAGAGTCGAGAGTATAATGTTGATCTCGTAGTGGCTATGTCACCCATGCACGGGGGCACTACCCCTTTCGATGGTACTCATCGGGAGTACCTTGACCTTAATGACGAGCCCTATGACGAGCCCCCTGGTTAGCCTCATGATGATCCACCACATCTTGGTGAGGTTGAGACTCGGGTGAGCCACTCAGGTATGATGCCTCTTTTATTATCATCTCTGGCCTTGCCCCAGAGAAGGGACCTTGAGTGGAGCATGACATATGTAGGGCCTACCTTGAGTCCACTTGTGTATACTCATATTGTGAGGACCTACCTTATGACGCCTCACACTCTGGATGAGTTTTGGGACACGCCACCCGCTGAGCCATCCAATGAGTTCTTTCTTGTTTGGGACGCTCACCATATTTTAGAGTCACGACTTCTAGTCGGTGTACACGATTTTCACTCAGGTGGTCGTCTCCTTCGTGTTGACTTTTCTTGCACATCTCCTAGGGAGCCCCTTGATGTGCTACATTCCCCGAGAGACATTTGACTCTTTGCGAGCCCGTATTTGAGTATAGTTGTCTCTCACGGTCATCTGAGCACTCGTCACACACAGGATGAGTTTGTCTACACTCCACCGAAAGAACCTCCTGATAGGCCAGCACATTTGAGAGACATCTCATGCATTATTAGATTTTCCTATAAGGAGTGTACCGCATTTGTCGTGTTGTCAGCCTACCCTACATCACTGAGTGCATCACGTCTTTCCTTATAATTTCATTTTAAGTCTTTTTTGGTCTACCCCTCCCCCATTTAACTTGCTTAGTGGCTAAACTATCACGACGCCTAACATGTGCCTCTAATGGTCTTCTTTGTATGTATCCAAATCAGCTTAATAGAGCTTCTCACATCTTCTCAACAATTCGTGCCACTCCTGTCTTATCTTTGTTACATTCATTCCTAATTTTATCTAGTCTCGTGTGTCCACACATCCACCTATGCATTCTCATCTCTGAAATCAACAAATAATGAATTTGCAAATTAACAAATAACATGAAACATTACTAACATTACTTTTCTGAAATTAGCAAATAATGAATTTGCAAAGCAAAAAATAACATGAACAATCTATTTTTGTTTTTGAAATCAACAAAAGAAGAAGGGGAAGAAGAAGAGGAAGAAATGTAACAAGAAGTGGAAGAAGAATAGGGAAGAGGACGAAGAAGTGGGAAGAGGAAGAAAAACAGCAACTACTTACGTTAAGAATGAATGAGAGACGACGAGAATGTTCAGGAGATGGCGAGAACGATCGTTCATCGAACACATCACGAGATCGATGAAAGCAACAGATTGCAAGAAATCAGTGAGAACGATTGATCGGCGAATGCAGTATGATCAATGAGTGCAACATGATCGACGAACGCAGCAGACGGCGAGAACGATTGATGAGGGCAACAAGCTTATGATCTGGAGACGGCGAGAAGAATGATCGGAACAGCGGAGCAGAATGAGAACGCACACGACAAATAAGAGTGAATAAGTATCCTCCGGTCCGGTACGCGTACCCAATCCGAAAACGCACTCGATACGGGTACACGCTTTAATTTGGCATATCTATACTTCCTATGTCTGTATATATGTACATGTATATAGTAAAAATAAAATAATAAAATTTAATTAAATTTGTTTATAGTTTTAATGAGAAAAAGATATTTAAATCTAATCAAACACTGCTAGTTGTATTTATGGGTCAGAAATTATTTTTCTAAAAGACATGCAAAAGTCTTTTATTTACTTAAAAAAATCATATTCCTATCACAATATGCAGAGTGATTTGGCAAGTCTAAGTGTATCTACAGACTAGAGTAACAGGTGTATCCGCCAAGCGTCAGGTACGTACAAGTATCATATACGTATCCGGTACGATACATGACCCTCAAGAAAGCTCCGACACTTCATAGTTCATAATCTATATTTTTTAATTTTATATTACAAAAATGTAAAAAAGTTCAACATAATTATTTGTTGTTATTTATGTGATTTTAACATAAATTATTATGTATGGAAAGACTTATAATCAATCAAGGATATTTAGCTTTTAAATCTTCTTTATTTACCATGAAACTTAGTACTTACAAAATAAAATTATTATATAGTTTTAAATATATTTTACATTGTACTAATTTGTACCTTGTTATAATTTTTTATTTTGGATATTTCTTAAATTTACTTTGAAATTTACATGACTCATTGTTCGTTTCCTATGTTAATTTTTTTTCCTTTCAGAATATGTACATAAAGATTAAATTTTTATTTATTTATTAAATAGGGAAATATGATATTTTAAAATATCCCGTACATGTCTCCATTTTTTGACGTTCTATATTTAAAAACTTAACCGACATGTCGCCGACATCTGATATTTACAACCTTTCTTGTGGCGCATAAACCCTAATCGCATTAATAATTTTCTTTCCTACGACCAATTTAAGAGCTAAAATTCTATCACCTTTTCCACTTATCCCTACAACATCTCTCCAAGTAGTATCCACAATAATACCCACTCAATTGCTTTTTTATTTAATTATTTGAAACTTGACCTAATATTTTGCTTCACCTACCCTTTCCTGTTTTGACTTCCACGAGAAAACTTGGATCTATCATTACCTAAAATAACCTAGGTTTGACTCTGACGGTGAGCTTATCTATCCTTAAAATAATGATAATAAACTCCAAGTTTTTTTTGGCAATATTCTTATTCCACACCATCAAATAGTTTTTACTATGAAAAATTAAATTTGTGCTAAAACGCTTTCCAACATCTATCAGTGTGCCTTGGGAAGATTCTTTTTTTGCCAACAACTTCAAATCCTCTTAACTCAGTCTTATCTAATGGAAGTGCGGACAAAACAAAAGCACACATAGAAATGCTAAATAATGGCACTCATCAAGCTACAAATCCAAAAGAATTAATGAAATTTAAGGTACCATGAATTCATACTTATCAGTTTCGGGAATGCTAGGTTTGGGTAGATAATAACGACTACGATAAGGAACCAAAAAACTAAAGAAAAACTAATCAACACAACACTAAAGAACATTGTTTAAAGAGGTTTGAGAAGCAAAAAAAAATCATAACATTATCTATTTTACCCTCAACGAACCTAACAATGGTATGGTAATGGAACAAACACAAGATTTTTGTTGTATTGAAATTTACAAAAAAATTATGGAGAGATTTCAGAAAAACTAAGTTTTAGGATGAAATAGAGAGTAAAAAGGGGCATATATAGACACGCCAAAATGCACCACCACCGGAATATACATGTATCCATGCGAGTCAGGGGGTCCGACAAGGTTGTCGAACAGAGCAGTCGAGCGGTCAGGCGAGGTCGGCGATCGGGCGTGGGGCGTGAGCGGAACTCCTTCGTGAAAACAGAATCGAGGTTGAGGGTTAAGCGGTCTACATATATTAGATTTTTGACTATTAAACTGAATAAAAGGTGTCTATCTAGGGGATACAAATAGCCAAATATGGTTTGCGCACCCGTCTATTTTTTTAAAATTATAGGAATGTTCTCTATGAGTTTGCATTTCATAACATGCATGCACCCATCTATTTTTGTGTATGCATGTTATGAAATTTAAACTCAGAGAGGAGGTCTATGAAATTTCAAAAGATACATGAGTGCAACATGGAAGTATGCTAAATCCTACTAGTGGTTTGGGTAATTAATAGTAAATATATGTAACAAATTATCTTTTAAATGACTTAAGCTCAACAAAATTATGTGTGTTTTGGGCTTCTATTTACTTTCAGATTAGCATCACCTGTTTAACATGGTGCCCATTTTTTATTTAAATAATCTGGATTTTAGCTTCATGTGTGATGCGCAATAATCCTCTAGAAGCATTTGTGCTTTGTAGGCCCTTATGCTTTAGTTCAAGCATGTTTATTTAGCATTCTCTATGGTGTTGTTGTTGACAGATAGAGTGAAGGTGATATGGTAGTCATATTGTTAGTGTTTTCAGCAGAGGGCAATTGACAAACAGAAAGGGTGTAGTAAGATTATTTTACCTTCAAGAATGAAGTAGTCCATACAAATTTGAAATTCCGTGCTATATCTTTAATATTGTTTTTAGCATGAAGTATATGGATGTTATGTTGTTGGTCAGATTACATTATTAATGACTTGTTTTTCTGTTGTTTGTTAAAGGCGAAGGGAAAAATCAGTGAAGATAGGGAACCTAGTTCAAAGTTTACTACGGATAATATTAGAAAGAACAATGCGAATGTCTTTTCTTCAATAGAAAACAGCGAGCTATCGGGCGGCTATCTTAGAAATTTGGATACATTTGACACAATATCTAGTAGCTTCTTAAATGAAGAGAAATTGCCAGATGCCAATTCAGAAAAGGAGTTGGTAACACTTCTTAGCATCTGTTGACTGACTTTTATTTCCATGAAATTGCATACCTGAGGATCTTGAAGTAATTTTTCTCTCTCTAATTTTCATTATCAGGGAAATGATTACTTTAAGCATAAAAAGTATCTTGAAGCAATTGAGTGCTACTCAAGAAGCATTGCATTTGCTCCTACATCAGTTGCTTTTGCAAACAGAGCTATGGCATATCTCAAATTGAAGAAGTTGGTTTTATTTGTTACTTATTATTTCATTTTTAACATATCCTGTGAAATCTCATGACTTTTGGTGGGATTAGTGCCTGAAAACTATATTATTGTTCATATAATTATAGAAAATATTTTGATTTTGCCTTGATTATGAGCTACAGCTTGATCAAATTAATTGTTATTCATATTATTACTATGCTTCTTGCATTCATTTCCTTCCGAATCTTTTGTTTTGATTCTTAAAAATGTAATACAGATTTGAAGAGGCAGAAAATGACTGCACATACGCTCTAAATTTAGATGATCGGTATGTTAAGGCATATTCACGACGAGCTACAAGTAGAAAAGAACTAATGAAGTTTGAAGGAGCTATGGAAGGTTGGATATGTGGATTGTTTCTTTGCAATTCTAACGTACATATCTTTTAGTAAACATATTAGAATGCCATATACTTACAAATTCAAGTTATTTGCAGATGCTGACTTTGCATTGAGGCTTGAGCCAAATAGCCCAGAAATTAGGAAGCAATATAGTGAAATCAAGGAAATATTGGAGAGGGTAGGATTTAAACCTTGCCTATTATAGCTCCCATATATTCAATAATTATTTGTCTTATTTGTAGCATATTTGAAAATTATTGCATATGTCCATCACAAAAAAATTGTTTGTTGCTATCTGTAGAAACGTAGAGCCAAACCTTGTATATACTTTATTATCTCAAAAATGCAGGAGAGAGTACAAATATATAGGAGAAGAGAAGGAGAAAGAATCCTATATAAGAGATGTGGGACTAATAGAAGAAAGAAGAAGCCGGCCGATAGATGGGCCTTATACATGGGCTTTTACATCATTTTATCTCATATTCTCTAACACTCCCCCGCAAGCTGGAGCGTACAAATCGTAGGCACCAAGCTTGGAGCCTTGGACAGGAACTGATGGTACAATTTTCGAGATAATGCCTTGGTAAGAGTGTCAACAACTTGCCCAGAAGCAGGAACATACTCAAGCTTTAACATCTTCGATTGGACCATTTCTCAAATGAAGTGACAGTCAATTTAAATATGTTTGGTCCGCTCATGGAACACAGGATTCTTTTCAATATGTATTGCAGCTTAATTGTCACAGAACAAAGTTGAAGGTGAGGATAATTTAACTCCCAAATCTATAAGAAGACTTTCCAGCTAGGTTAGTTCTGACACAACGGCCGCCATCGCATGGTACTCAGTCTAAGGAGACGAGCGAGCAACCACAGACTGCTTCTTACTCTGCCATGTGATAAGATTTCCTCCAAAGTAAGTACAGAAACCAGTTGTAGATCGTCGGTCGTCCAGTGAGCCCGCATAATCTGCATCAGAGTAAGCATTAAGAGAAAGCTCCGAAGATGATTTATACATAATCTGCATCTGAGAATGCGTTCCACTGCTTGAAGATAGGAAACACGTGGGGTGTGCATAAAGCGGCTGACCACTCCAACCGCAAATGAGATATCTGGTCTTGTAAATGTTAGGTATATTAGTTTTCCCACAAGTCGCCGATAATATTCCGGATTTGGAAGTAGAGAATCAGACTCAGATTCCTGAGCACATAGCTTGTGGTTGACTTCCAACGGGGTCTCCGTAGGTTTGTACACAGAGAGTCCAGCATCTCGCAGAAGGTCAATGCAATATTTGCGCTGGGATAAAATAAGGCCATCAGGTCGCCGAGCAACCTCTAGTTCAAGGAAATACTGAAGGTTTCCCAGATTTTTGATTTGAAAGACAGAATTTAAATGTTGCTTAACATGTATCCTAGCGGAGTCATCACCCGTGTTCAAAATATCATCCACATAAACCAGCAGTATTACAGTCCCGGATGATTGGTGACGAGTGAAAATAGAGAAATTTACGGAGCTTCGTGTGAAACCAACGAACTGCCTTGCAGAATTTTTCAAACCACGCCCGAGGAGACTGTTTGAGATCATAAATGGATTTTTGAAGCAAACATACACGAGACTCCCCCGTGGTCTCAAACCCGGGCGGTTGATGCATGTAAATAGTCTCTAGAAGGTCACCATTCAAAAAGACATTTTTTACGTACAGCTGATGGAGAGGCCACTGGCGATGAACAGCTAAGGAGAGCAGAACCCGAACCGAATTTAATTTGGCGACATGGGAGAAGGTTTCATCATAATCAAGGCCGTATTGTAAAATCTCGCGCCACAAGTCGAGCCTTCAAGCTATCAATTGTCCCATCCTCCGCATGCTTGATTGTAAATTTCCATTTGCAACTGACACAACTTTGGCTAGGAGGAAGAGGGACCAGTTCCTAAGTCTGATTACCCCATAACGCATTCATTTCTTCATCCATGGCTGCACGTCACCCCGGATGCTGGAGAGCTTCCTGCATAGAGTTAGGTATAGAAATAGAGGAGAGAGAGAGAAAATATAAGGAGAGGTGGAGAGAGCCTATTTAAAGAGACATAATTGGCCAAGGGATGAGCCGTCGAAGGTGATACCGAATTAAAAAGCCGCGAGGATACACCAGTAGAGGGAAGTTGCTGCAGGGCATCTGGACGTGAAGGACGACGAGTGTAAACCTGAATGATAGGAGGTTTGGAGGGGACAAGTGGTGGTGTAGGAATTGGAAGCAGAGAGGGAGCAGGTAAAAGCGGTGGATGCGAGGACGTAACTGGAACTGTGGACCGAAGTAGCGGAGGAGAAATAAGAGGATCAGTAGGACTGATGTGATATGGTTCTTCATTGAAGGAGACATCCGCAGAGACAACCACCTTCCCGGTAGTAGGGTAATAACAGATATACCCCTTCTGAGTGCTAGAATACCCGACAAATATAGCTTTGGTAGCACGAGGGGCTAACTTGTCAGATGGAGGGTTAAGGTGATGGACATAATATGTACATCCAAACACACAAGGGGTAAGAGAGAAGAGCGTGTTGGATGGGTAAAGGAGAGTGATGGGAGGCACAAAGTGGAGGATGAATGAGGGCATGCGATTGATGAGGTGACAAACAGTGGAAACCGCAAAGTTCCAGTAGAGAGAAGGAACCTGCATTTGGATCATGAGAGATCTGACAACATCAAGGAGATGACGATTTTTCTTTTCCGCTACGCCATTTTGTTGAGGAGTATAGACACACGAAGTATGATGAATAATACTAAACTCGGCGCACAGATTGGAGAAGGTGCGGCCAGTATACTCTCGAGCATTGTCAGTACAGAGATTTTTTACACTCGTTGAAAACTGGGTACGAGTTTCCGTAAGAAACATACTGGACGTGGGGGTGAGTTTGGTACGGTCACGAAGTAAGTACAACTATGTAACCCTGAGTAATCATCAATAAATGTTATAAAATAGCAATAACCAAAAACATTAGGGATCTTATATGGTCCACAGATATCAGAATGCACTAAAGATAAAAGGGTATCACTTCAAGTACTAGGAGAAGTAAAAGATACACGGTGTTGTTTGTCAAAAATACATGATTCCCAAAAAACTCTTGAAGGGGAAATGTTGGAAGAGCTTTCTTGAAGAGGAGCATGCCCAAGACGATGATGCCAATCAGTGGAAGAGACAGTGGTGAGAGCAGTGGAAGGAACATCGAGAAGATACAACCCATTAGACAGTCGCCCCCTACCAAGTATAATATGCGTTAGTCGATCCTGCACAACAAAGAAAAAGCGTGAGAAGGTAACACAACAATCAAGGTCCTGTGTAAGACGGTTAACAGAAAGTAGATTGAAAGATGATCCTAGAACATGAAGAACCGAGGATAATGAAAGGGAAGAAGTAAGAGGCAGATGAGCAGTGCCAGCAAACGGGACCGTGTCACCATTAACCACAATGATGAACTTGGGATACACATAATCTAAGTATTGAGGCGGCTTCTGCGGAGAGAGATGTTGTGTAGCACCCGAATCCACAATCCAGGAAGAGCTGTGTGAGAGGTAAGATATACCTTCATTGAAAATCGAGGCTACTGAATCAGAGGAGCGACTAACTACCCCTTGAAGCTGATGGAGTTGAGCACGCAGAGCAACAATATCCTCACTAGTGGCAGAGGGAGGTATGAGAGCAGCCGAAGCAGCAAGGTGAGGGGGCAAACCATGCTTGCGGTAGCAGGTGGCCTCCAGATGACCATCCCTGCCGCAATGAGGGTACTTGAGGAGAGTACGACCACCACGACCCAGTCCTCGAGACTGGCGACCGCCACGAGCCGGATGACTGTGAGTAGGAGCAAGAGTAGCCACGAGTTGCTGAAGGAGAGCTGGAGAGAGAGGTGGAACATCCGGAGAAGGGGCGGTTAGAAAAGAGGTTCTTTAACACTATCTATGCCTTTATATTACGAGTAGTCATGAACGAGGTTCCTTCATCCCCCCGAAAATGACAATACCCTCGCCTCTCGCTATCTCCTATTTTGTATTTCACGAAAAAAACTTCCCAAGGGGGGGTGGGGGTGGGGGTGAGGCAAGCTTTGGAGGCACTGTCGCTGCTATGGCACTGAGGTACCTCATGCATTGATGCTTGTATATATTTATTGGTATTTATATATTATATATGCACTTAAAAATATATATATGTATATTATACATATATATATATGTATATATTAGACATATATATGTATATATTATATGTTTGTATAATATATAGTGGAAACAAATTATGTTTTCATTATTCAAAATACAAGACATTACTCATATGAATGAGTGGAAAGAACACATAAGATCAAATTACCCTTATTGGGTATTACACACATATGTCATAACACTACGACTTGATAATATAATATAACGACAACTCCCCCCCTCGAGTCCGAAGAAAGATGTCGATTATCTCTAGCTTGTGTATATCATCAGTTAACATATCACAACCCAGAGCTTTGTTGAAGACGTCAGCTTGTTGGTCTTTGGAATGAACAAATGGAGTGCTCACATTCCCTTTGTCCAAGTGTTCTTTGATGAAGTGTCAATCAAATCATACTTGATATTATGTTTTATAGGGTTGTGAACTATACTAGTGGTGGCCTTGTTATCATAGTATAAGGAAAGAGATATATGCTCACGGAATCCCAGCTCTTGTAACATAGATTGGAAGCATAGTCCTTCATAGAGTCCTTAGGACATCGCTCTATACTCAGTCTCTGAGCTTGATTTGGCCAGTACACTCTGTTTCTTATTTCACTGGGTTACTGAATTTCTCCAAAAAAAAAGTACAACATCCCATTACAAACTTCCTGTCCTAATGAATTCCAGCCCAATCAGCGTCCGTGAAGACTTCAATCCTTAAATGATTATTCTTAGAGAACATGAGTTATAGGCAGAAGCCCGCCCAACCCGTTCGGGTCTACTCACAACGACGTAGGGCGCAATGATGATTGAGACCGCTCATTTCGAGTAGCTCGCTAAGCATAGTATTTTTGTCGCTTATCGTTTTTTATTTCTTGTTTTATTTTTGTCCTTTTTTGAGTCGGAGTGTTTGACCAATTATAGTCGTTCGTGTATCCCTAGAAAACTATAAATAGAGGGCAAGGGATTTTATTTTTGGGCATTGAAGGATTGGAGCTTAGATGCCTTCCTTTGGTCATCTCGGTGCCGAAGCCAAACCCCGGGTGCGTTGCTCGGGTCTACCTTCTCCCTCTTATTCCCCTCGGCCGACCTCCTACCATCCTTCCTCGTGGCCAACCTCTCCACCTCCCATCATCCCCCTCCACCACTGGAAGCAGCCACGACCCAGCCCACATCCCACTATGAGTAATAGCCGACTACCCCTCCTCCCCTCCATTACAACCATTGTTTGAAGGGGCATCCTTCCCCATCTTTATAGTAGCCGAACCCCAAGCCCATTTCCCCTTCGGCCTCCCCCACAAGCAGCAACTCCATCTCCCTTCCCCACCCCCATTGTGATGCGGGACCGGAGTCCACCGGCCCCGCCACCTTGGCATCACCACCAAGGGGCCCACCTGGAGTCAGCACCAGGCGGCTTTATCAGGCCCGCGGGCCGTGCACCCCAACCAGCTCTCTGCCATGGCATCAGCACCGCGCGGTAGGTTGTTGAGGCCAGGGCTCGATCCCCAGTGCCGACGCCGTGGAACCCTAGGTGACGACTCCTAGGCCGCCAAACTCCTCCCTAAGGTAACCCCTACCCCCACCGTTGTTTTCCCCCTCCTATTCCCCGCCTCCAGCCACCGGAATCATCCCCACAGCCTCCCAAAATCAGCCGCATGTGTGTCCAAAAACCCCCTCCTTATAACACTATTCATTTATTAAATTTACTGTTCACGCTATAGTTTTATTTCCTACCCCCACCGATCCCCTTCACGCCTCCTGTACGCCGCCTCCTCCCTGCCCAGATTAGGCCACCGGCCTGCTGTCAGCCACCCAGCCCCCCCGCCCCACTCCACCTCAAAACCGGCCACCTCCAAGGCTTCCTTAGCCCTAGCCGGCCACTCCTTTCCCTTGCCCTTCGTGGATCCACTTCCCACCGCCCCGAAAACCCTAGATCTATTTTGATCTAGTGCTACCACCCTCCGATCCGTTATTTCCACCGCACAAACCTTCCATTTTTGCCCGGATCCGCTCTCAAATTGCGGATCTACTCACTCCCGGCCCAGATCTACTCATTTGTGGCTGAATCCGCCGTTTTACCATCCGTTACCGCAACTTTTCGCCGAAGGAAGCCACCGTCATCGCCGCCTCGCCTCCGGTTCCATCTCCGATCGCTCGTTTTGCATCCGACTCTTCAAATCTTCCATCGCCTCGTATCAGCCCACTACGTCGTGAGTACTTGTGGTATTGTATTCGGTGACATCACACTTTCATTTGGTGTTTTATTATATTGTGCTGAGATTATTGTTGGCTAGAAATTGGTTCTTTTATGCTAACAATTGCAGGAGGAATTATTCGCTGCGCGCTTGCTTAGGCCCTTTGAGCGGAGGAAGTCGTTGCCAAGTTGCTAAAAATTATTTACTTGTTTCTTTATTTCAATTATTTGCGTGGTGCTAAAATTTACATTGCTTAAATTATTTGTCAAATACCGATCATTGCATTACATTTAGAATTGCATTAGCGTGCCACCTTCGCACTAACACTAGAGTCTTAGTCTCCGTGCACCACGAGCCTACCCCTACATCATTTTGGTATCAGAGGGAGGTTAGACCATTTGCATGCTCCGTAGTGGTAGGACATTTAGACAAAGCATGGTAGAACCACGGAACATCGAGGACCGAGCGACGAGTTCGAACTCGGACGCCGCTTTTGCTGAGTTCCAACGCCTTGTCCTAGGTCGCCTTGACACCATAGGAGCCCAGTTCGACGATGTTCGTCATGATCTTGCCGAGGTGAACCTTCCTTTAGGCCACTTAGAGGATGCCAGAGACACTCCGACACAGCATGACGATTCACTTGAGGACGACCCTGACGCTCCTCCACGTTATGATCAGCGCCCAAGAGATGGTCAGCCTCCGGCAGACCGCTACCGTCGTGATCCTCATCACCGAGCCCCATCCTCGCCGACCAGACGACATCTTGATCCGGTGCGTGAAAGGCCCCTACCTCCGCGTGATGAATACCGTGTACTGCATAGACCTCAGCCTGACCCTAGGGATCGAGTGCCCCCACTCGGTCACCGAGACCACCGTCGTGATGAGTATTATCCTTCAGGCCGGAGAGAGCGTGGTCCCCCTCCCGCTCAACACGATTACGCTCAGGATGAGTACCCCGAGGACTACCCTGATCCACAGAGAGGTGACCACTACTTGGACATCACTCGTCGTATCCGACTCGACGCCCCTTCGTTTGATGGTCGTCTAGATCCGAAGGCCTTCAACGACTGGCTCTTGGACATGGACCACTAATTCGAGTGGTACGACATGAGTGACGAGCATTGTGTCCGTTTTGCGAAGATGAAGTTGATCGGGCAAGCTAAGGTATTTTGGATCAGTGTTGAGAGAGCTCTAGAGCGGGATGGTTACTACCCCATCGCCAGAAGGGATGAGACGAAGGAGAGACTGAAGGAGAAGTACCTCCCCGCGTCATACCGAGATCAACTATTTGAGCAGCTGCAGAATTTACGGCAGGGGACACTTACCGTCGCCGAGTACATGCCTTGCTTTGACGAGCTGATCGTTAGGAGTGATATTTCAGAGGAGTCTATTGCCACTGCCTCTCGCTTCAATGCGGGCCTTCATTACGATATTCGGAGAGAGTTGATTCCCCAGCGCTTGGAGACTATTGATCAGATATTCCAGCTCTCCCTCGAGTACGAGCAGTACCTTCGATCGTTTAGCTCGAGGCAGTTCATTTCGCGGACTGACTCCTCGACTTTTAAGAAACCCGCTCCGCCCCAGACCACCACGGCTGCACCCTCACGTATCTCCGCGGATGCGAAGGGTAAAGCCATAGCCACTGATGGCCAGCGATCTGGGGGCATTGTATGTTTTAGATGTTCTTGCAGAGGCCACGTCGCAGCGCAGTGCCCCACGCGGAACCTGCTAGTTGAGGAAGAGCAGGGTTTAGTGGATGAAGAGGAGGCCACAGAGGAAGTTAAGGCCGAAATTGAGGAAGGTTGGGAGAATGACGTTGAGCGATCGTTAGAGATGGGAGTGATTAGACGCCTCTTGCACACCCCACGTGTGGATGAGGATTGACGGCGCACTACCATTGTCTACACGTACTTTCCTAGTGCAGACGGTCCCTGCAAGCTAGCTATTGATAGTGGGAGTTGCGTGAACATCGTAGCCCAGAAGGGCCTTGACCGTATGCAGGTGAAGGCTGAGCCTCACCCCCACCCATACCGTGTCATCTGGGTCAACAAGACGGCGATCCAGGTCACTCAGCGTTGCTTAGTCCCGATCACCATTGCGTCCTTTCAGGACAAGGTCTGGTGCAATGTCATTCCCATGGACGTCTCCCATGTGTTGCTTGGCCGCCCCTGACTATTCGATCGTGACGTCACGTGCTTCGGTCGCTCGAACACGTGTGTATTTTACGATAAGGGGCGAAAAATTATGTTGATACCCACCCAGCCCCGAGATCGATCCAAGGGTGTGGTAGAGCCATCTGTGAGCACGAGCGCCTCGCAGCCACTGCATATTTTGAGGCGAGGTTAGTTCCTACGAGATAGTGCCGAGTCAGACGTCATTTATGTAGTCGCCGCTACCCAGGTTACTGAGAGCACCCCAGTTGACCACCCACCCGCGGTGCGTCCCCTTCTAGGCGAGTTTGCGGACATCATGCCAGACGAGCTCCCCGATGAGTTGCCTCCCCCACGGGACATTCAACACACCATTGATTTAGTCCTGGGAGCCTCCCTCCCGAACCTGCCCCATTACCGTATGCATCCGGATGAGCACGCAGAGCTCAAACGGCAGGTTGACGAGCTTCTCCGGAAGCAGTTCATTCGTGAGAGCATGAGTCCTTGTGCGGTCCCCGCCCTTCTTACCCCTAAGAAGGACGGTAGTTGGCGTATGTACATCGATAGCCGCGCCATTAAGAAAATCACGACCAAGTACCGTTTCCCGATCCCACGACTCGATGACCTGCTGGATACTATGTCCGGTGCCCAGATCTTCTCCAAGATCGACCTTCGTAGTGGGTACCATCAGATACGAGTTTGTGAGGGAGACGAGTGGAAGACCGCATTCAAGACCAAGGACGGTCTATATGAGTGGCTAGTTATGCCATTTGAGCTGTCCAATGCCCCAAGCACGTTTATGCGAGTTATGACGCAGGTGTTGTGGCCCTACATGGGCAAGTTTCTGGTGCTATACTTTGATGACATATTAGTCTATAGCCAGACTTAGGCTGCTCACCTCGATCGTCTGAGGCTTTTCTTTGGCACCCTTCGCCAAGAGAAACTGTATGTGAACCTGAAGAAGTGCGGTTTCCTCTCCGAGTCTGTCTACTTTCTGGGCTTTATTATATCCTCTACTGGAGTCTCCGTGGACCCTGAGAAGGTCAAATCTATTCGAGATTGGCCTGTGCCTAAGAATATCCACGAGGCTCGTAGATTTCACGGACTTGCCACCTTCTATAGGAGGTTTGTTCAGGGGTTCAATATTATCATGACCCCCTTCACGAGCTGTCTCAAGAAGGGAGAGTTTCAGTGGACCCCCGCAACCACTAGAGCCTTCAAGGAGATTAAGGAGAGGTTGACGACAGCTCCAGTCCTACGATTGCCGGATTTTAGCCGCGCTTTTGAGGTCGCCTGCGATGCGTCAGGTGTCGACATAGGTGGCGTATTGAGTCAAGAGGGATACGCAGTTTCTTATTTTAGTGAGAAGCTGAATGATGCTAAGCAAAAGTACTCGAATTACGATCGAGAATTTTATGTGATAGTCCAATCTCCGCGCTACTGGAGGCACTATCTCCTCCCCCGGGAGTTCGTGTTGTACTCCGACCACCAGGCCCTACGTTACCTGGACTCGCAACGCAAGCTGGGCCACCGACATGCGAAGTTGGTCGAATATCTGCAGGATTTCCATTATGTTCTCAAGCACCGCGCTGGTGTTGAGAACAAGCCGGCTGATGCGTTGAGTCGCCGCGTATCCCTGTTGCAGACCATGACTGCGAGTGTCGAGGGACTTGAGAGGTTGATGCTCGACTATCCGACGTGTCCTGATTTTGGCGGGATTTACACCGCCCTATCCTGAGACCACCCGACCCTGTTGAGGGATATCAGATCTATGAGGGATACTTGTACCGGGGTTCCTGCCTATGCATTCCCCAGATATCTTACCGAGATTATCTGATTTGGGAGCTGCACGCGGGCGGAGCCGTGTGCCACTTCGGGCGAGATAAATCCATCGCCATTGTCGAGGACCGTCTCTACTGGCCCGACCTCAAGAAGGATGTAGCCCGAGTTGTGCGCCACTGTCGTATCTGTCAGACAGCAAAGGGCAACAAACAGAACACCGGTCTTTATACGCCTTTACCCGTACCCCACCGCCCTTGGGAGGACATTACTAACATGGACTTTGTTCTTGGACTTCCCCGCACCCTACAAAAACATGACTCCATCTTCGTGGTGGTTGATCGGTTTTCGAAGATGACACACTTCATTGCATGCCGCAAGACGGCAGATGCGACTCACGTTGCATCCATATTCATGCGGGACGTCTTTCGATTGCATGGTCTGCCCAAGTCGATTGTGTCGGACCGCGATGTGAGGTTCATGAGCTCTTTCTGGAAAACCCTTTGGCACAAGACTGACACTATCCTTAGGTTTTTCTCGGCATATCACCCACAGACGGACGGACAGACTGAGGTAGTGAATCAGAGTTTAGGAAATCTGTTGCGGTGTCTGGTAGGAGAGCATGTAGGCAGTTGGGACTTAGATTTGCCGATAGCAGAGTTTGCCTACAATAGCTCAGTCAATAGGTCCACCGGGTTGAGTTCATTTCATCTAGTGTCAGGATATGACCCGAGGAAGCCCATAGACCTTGTGCCGAGCCCTTTAGAGTCCCGCCCTAGTGAGTCTGCAGAATCATTTGCACAGCACTTGCATGATTTGCATGAGTCGGTCTGCCGACAAATAATATTAAGCAATGAAAATTATAAAGCCCATGCAGATAAGCGGAGACGAGAGCAAATATTTAACATAGGCGAGAAGGCAATGGTGCAAGTTCGCCCCGAGAGGCTCCCTTCGGGGCCTGCCAAGAAGTTAAGCGCGAGACGAATGGGTCCGTACTCCATTATTAGTCGTATTGGGACCAACGCCTACCGGCTTGACATCCCGGCCAGTATGGGAATTCACCCTGTGTTTAATGTTGAGGACCTGACTCCATACTATGAACCTCATGAGTATGTGGACCCGAGAAGTTGAGATGCCCAGCCACCCCACCCCCACTGTCGCTACAATACCACCCTCACACATCACCACCATCTGATGGCCATCCTGGTTCACCCACTGTTACCACCCACCTACCCGGGAAGTCATCCCCTTTTGTTCCACCGCAGACACCATCGATCGCACCGGGATCCACCTTCCGAGAGGCGAGAGATGAGAGAATCACGGAGATCAGATCCCACCAGTTTATTCCCACCTCGGACGGACCGTGTTGCCGCTACCTGGTACATTGGCGGGGCCGTCCTGACACTGACGACACTTGGATACTACTGGCAGAGCTCGATCGGCTTGCCCCCGGACTTCGACCTCAGTATGTTCATCTCAATTCATCGGAGATGAAGGCTTTTCAGTTGGGGGGAGTTGATGGGGAACCATCGGATGCACTTGGAGGGGTTCGCCGCAAGGCGGGACCCACATACATGTATTCGCGTAGGAAGACTTGATCGGATCTCCGATCGGACTCCGCGGTTGTGTTCGGGACGTCGCCGCGAGTCAAAAAAATATATTATTTTATTTTTTTGAGTTTGTTTTGATGTATTTTAAGGGGCTAACCCACCGACCAATTATAGCCGTTGATGGGGATGCCCTAACTTGTCTTTTTTTTATAAATAGGAGTGTTAGAGGCTGATTTGAGTCATTGTTAAATTTGGAGAAGTGCATTCCCGGATTCCAGCGATCCCTCCCCGGTGCCGACGCCGTGGAACCTTAGGTGACGACTCCTAGACCGCCAAACTCCTCCCCAAGGTAACCCCTACCCCCACCGTTGTTTTCCTCCTCCTATTCCCCGCCTCCAGCCGCCGGAATCAGCCCTACAGCCTCCCAAAATCAGCCGCATGTGTGTCCAGAAAACCCCTCCTTATAGCACTATTCATTTATTAAATTTACTATTCACGCTATAGTTTTTTCCCCCTCCCTTGTTCACCTAGCACCGCCGGCTGCATTACAGCAGGCCGATCCCCTTCACACCCCCTATACGCCGCTTCCTCCCTGCCCAGATTAGGCCACCGGCCTGCTGTCAGCCACCTAGCCCCGCCGCCCCACTCCACCTCAAAACCGGCCACCTCCAAGGCTTCCTTAGCCCTAGCCGGCCACTCCTTTCCCTTGCCCTTCGTGGATCCACTTCCCACCGCCCCGAAAACCCTAGATCTATTTTGATCTAGTGCTACCACCCTCCGATCCGTTATTTCCACCGCACAAACCTTCCATTTTTGCCCGGATCCGCTCTCAAATTGCGGATCTACTCACTCCCGGCCCAGATCTACTCATTTGTGGCTGAATCCGCCGTTTTACCATCCGTTACCGCAACTTTTCGCCGAAGGCAGCCACCGTCATCGCTGCCTCGCCTCCGGTTCCATCTCCGATCGCTCGTTTTGCATCCGACTCTTCAAATCCTCCATCGCCTCGTATCAGCCCACTACGTCGTGAGTACTTGTGGTATTGTATTCGGTGACATCACACTTTCATTTGGTGTTTTATTATATTGTGCTGAGATTATTGTTGGCTAGAAATTGGTTCTTTTATGCTAACAATTGCAGGAGGAATTATTCGCCGCGCGCTTGCTTAGGCCCTCTGAGCGGAGGAAGTCGTTGCCAAGTTGCTAAAAATTATTTACTTGTTTCTTTATTTCAATTATTTGCGTGGTGCTAAAATTTACATTGCTTAAATTATTTGTCAAATACCGATCATTGCATTACATTTATGATTGCATTAGCGTGTCACCTTCGCACCAGCACTAGAGTCTTAGTCTCCGTGCACCACGAGCCTACCCCTACATCACTTACAAACTCAAAAGTACTCCAGTTGCGCTCACAATTAGAAGAAGAACAACATAAGCCAAGTATGCGCAATGCTACCTTTGTAAGGTCAACATTCGGTCCTCCATGTGCATCCCACCAATCCACTATTCATTTAAGACAAATATAAATTATCTGACATATAAATAATTTAAGAAAAAATAAAAACTTAATCAATACTTACTTGGATTTAAGGTGGTTCGTTGCCTAATAGCCATAGGCTTTCCAAAACTATTTCGAGATGCTTTGTAGTTAGTGCCTTGATCTGCAATCTTGTCTTGCAATTCTTGATCGAGCACTAGTCTTGCAATAACATCATTGAAAACATCTTGAAATTTCTAGGCATCATCATTATGTTTTTCCTCGTATTCAACATATTTGCTTGGATTTAGAAACAAAGCCGCCTTGTACAACTTTTGCTTCATTTGATTTGTCCACCTATTTTCAACAATGTCAAAAATCTTTTTCAATAATCTTTCTTTGTTATCAAAATGATCTTTGATCTTTTGTTTAGCTTATTCCATTGTCCCATATACTTCAGGCATAACCGGCCTTTCATCTCCATCTACTAATCGCAAAGCAGCAATCAGTGACTTTCCTCCTTTTAGGCAATTTCTTACTCCATTACAAAAAACGGTTGAAAGTATTATTTCAACAACTTGTTTTCCGGCTTCAGTTTTGTCAAATTAGCGGCATTCCACGAAGGCGACACAAAGAATAATCTCAGCTTCTACTCATGCTTAAGCACACTTTGTAGAATAAGGAATGATGTTGCAAATCTAGTCACTGAATGCCGCACTAGATCACTACCTATAGCAGTCCTTATTGCATCAAGTAAACGAGTGTGTCTGTAGATGAAATTTGTGATCATCCTTGCATTTCTTATAATAATTTTGTTATGTTTTAACCTGCCTATATCCTCTAGCATAAGATCAATACAATGGGCTGCACACGGAGTCCAAAATAATGTTGGTCTTCTCTTCATTAAAATTTTACCAGCTTCCTTGTAATTGGAAGCATTGTCAGTCACCATCTGCATACAAGACATACAACATAACTTTGTAATTTGTATATATTAAAGGTTGTAGTCTTGTAGACTATTAACTTGAAATATGAAAATTAGTGAGACTAAAAAATTTATCTGAACAACGCACTCAGCTCCTATCTCTCTAATCTTACAATCAAGCAAATCGGATAACATTGCGGCATCTTGAATATGACTGGATGCATCTACGGAACCCATAAAATAGGATCCTTCTGGACAGTTGACAAGGAAATTGATCAAATGTCTCCCTCTTCTGTCTGTCCAACCATCTGACATAAGTGTGCAACCATATCTCCTCTAGTACGCTTGATAAATTGTTTTCATCTCCTTAACTTTATCCTTTGTATTCGATAACAATGTGACTCTCAAATCATGATAACTAGGGCCTTTATAACCAGACCCATACTGTCCAACTGCTTCAAGCATGACTTCAAAACTTCGTGTCTTTGCAGCATTGAATGTAATTCCACACTCATAGAACCAATCAGCAACATAACTATAAACTCTTTTTTTTCTTCTGCTGACCTAAAACATCTCTCGATAGTAGTTTGTAACGCTCCTTTAGCACGTCTATTATCTACTACATCTTCAGGAGCACGCCTCACATGAGCATCCATAGAGCCCCTTTTTGTGGCAAGTGATAACTTTTCTCTTTTTGGCACTTGTCCTAGAATTTGGGGCAAATGACGATTTAGCAGTAGATAATGCTGGAGATACATTATGTGATCCTGTTGGCTCTTCTTTTTGTTCACTCTCATTGTCATCATCAGTAGTCAGATGCACATTATCCTTTTTTTACCATTTAAAACTGAATACATCTCAGCAGCTATTTCAGAAGTAGTCTTAAAATACTTGGATACATCTCCATACCCGCCGCATAAGTGTTGCTTCAACCTTTTAATACCACCTTTTATCAATCTATCACACAAATTACATTTAACTGTATTTTTATCTTTTATTTCGGGCCAATAAGCATATTTTCAACCAGGATCATTTGACTTTGCTTTTCTTTTAGGATCTGTTTTGGGATCAAGGTCATTGCTATCAATGGATGGAGCAAGACTGTTGTTGTTTTGGTCTTCCATCTTTCACCAACAGTACCTATAGATTGTAGAGTTAAGTCTGGACAATGAAATAACCAGCTAATCTTAACTCTTAAGCTAAAGAAATCAACACAATGAACAATTTTTAGAACTATCAAATGAATTGTAATATGCGATTATTCTACACAAAGAACAATTTAAAGATCATTTAAAGTATAAACTATAAAGAATTAAAGACCGCTGTCATTTTACAAGAGTAAATAAGTTAATTTTCATTTGTTCTATACTTCTACTTCTATACAAGACTACAAGTATGAAGTTAGTCAAACACAATTATTGATTATATAAGCACAAATCTTATTTATAATATTATCTATTTTCTCTAGCGAAAATTGTTTCACTCCGTTATAGATCTGCAATAAAAAATGGTTAAAATCAATTCAACATCATTATTATCAATTTATCACTTATTAATCTACATGCACTTAACTTACCAATGATGACATTGACACACTTCTAAGAGCATCAACTATGTCAATCATGTTAATACACATGATATAATACCCACATTGAATACTATCATGTTGTATTGAGCACTAAAAATTAAACAATTGGTAAGTATTTTAATTATAAATTTTTAAATATTTTAAAATTTAGAATACATAAACTCATTTTGACTAAAAGTCTATATCTTACCGGTTTTCATTTTAAAACCTTTGGTTTATGGAAATTTGTATGCCGATCTTTTGCTAAATCCTTAAATGCACTTCATAAAATATTAAAAAAAATAGTTTATAGCCAAATCTGAGTCCCAAATCGGAAAATAAGTAAATAACTAATAAATAAACTTTCTTTGAAATGATATTTTTAATATCATTACGAATGTCATGACTTAGGGGATTAAACCAATAAACTGTATTATTATCATAATCAACAATAACCAACATCCAATGTTCTCTGTGAAACAAATGAAAAAATTAATAACTTAACTAGAATTAAAAATGGTAATAATCATTTATATAGAGATACTTCATACTTACAATCTATGATAGGGAAAAAATAATAAAGATTCTGATTGGAGGTGACTAAGTCTGTTTTTTAGATTATCAACTCTTGTCTTTGAATTAACGAGTAGGACGACGAGTATAGACCCGAAGAAGAGGTGGCTTGTGCTGACCGAGAACCGGGTTGAGAAGGAGTGGTGGTAGAGGAGACGTAACTGTGATGACAAGTTGCGGTAATAACAGTGGAAGCGGGGTGGGTTGAGTAGAGCAATAAGGTTATTCTTCTAGAATGATAACATCAGCAGATACAATCATCTTGCGGGTGGTAGGAGAGTAACACACATACCCTTTCTGAGTACGAGAATAACCAACGAACATGTTTGATTGCCCGAGGAGTGAACTTGTCAGTGGAAGGGCCAAACACATGAACATATCAGGTACAAACAAATATCCGAGGCATGAGAGGGAAGGACGGTGTGGAGGGGAAGATGAGAATGAACAGGGTGGCATAGTTGAGGATGGAGGAGGGTAGACGGTTAATGAGATAACATGCCATCGAAACTGTAAAGTGTCAATAAGCCTTGGGTACCTGCATTTGAAACATGAGGTAGCAAGCAACATAAAAAAGATGTCTATTTTTTCGCTCAGCCACACCATTCTGTTGGGGAGTACAAGCACACGAGGTTTGATGAATCATCTCAAAATCAGAGCAGAGATTATCAAACTCATGAGTAGTGTATTCGCGAGCATTATCAGTCCGGAGTGTTTTAATTGTTCAGGAAAACTTGAATCTTGGTGAGACACTTTAGAAAAGAAGGGTTTTCGGTTGAGCAGAGCAAAGACAGAATATATGATGCTTAAATTTAGCAGTGCAAGAATGACGGATGACTTCCTTATTAAGTTGGGTGTTCAAGATATTTTCCGTAGTGAGTGTTTTAAATATCTTGGATCGATAATTCAAAAATATGGAGGTATTGATAAAGATGTGACACAGAATCCAAGCTGGTTGGCTGAAATGGAGAGACACGTCAGAAATCTTATGTGATCGTAAAGTACCATTAAAACTTATGGGCAAGTTTTACCTCACTGCAATTAGACCAACAATGCTCTATGGTTCTGAGTGTTGGACAGTGAATTGTGTACATGAGCAAAAAATAAGAGTTGTGGAAATGAGAATGCTTAGGTGGATGTGTGGACACATGAGACTGGATAAAATTAGGAATGAATGTATCAGGAATAAAATAGGAGTAGCACCAATTGCAGAGAAGATGCGAGAAGCTCGACTAAGATGGTTTGGACACGTACAACATAGACCATTAGAGGCACCTGTTATGCGTTGTTAGAGTCTAGTAACTAGACATGTTAAATAAGGGAGGGGTAGACCGATAAAGACTTGGAATGAAACTATAAGGAAAGATATGATATACTTAGGCATTAGTGAGATAATGACAAAATATACGACAGAATCATGACAAAGGATCTATATATAGCCGACCCATTGTAGTGGGATAAAGGCTTGAATCTTGTTATAATTGAAAGGTACATGTATTTGAAAGTAAATTCTATGCTAGGAAAGGATAAGTGCGTTGCTAAGCTAGATTTGAAATTGCCATTTTATACTATTTGCAAAAAGAGAATACAATTAAAAAACATACAAAAATATAGTTGAAAATGATCCATACTAACACAGAGATTGGATAGTGGACTTTTGGCAGCAACTGGCTTTTTTAGTTGAAATTTTCTAGGTACATGCCCTAGTCATGACGTGACATGGGCGTGACTTGGTGGGAAACTGCTGGAATTAACCCGAGATGTGTTTTGGAGAAAAGAACCTGCCAAATCATCATAAATAATAAGTACACACCCTAGTTGTTGATGCAAGAAATGAACCCCTAGATCCTGCAAAGGGAAAAGAGGGGGGAGGAAACTGCAAGTAGTTGCCTACTAACGGTTAGAGCAAAAAAGAGAGCCGCAGATCGCGACAACACCAGACTTCACCCGCCGCGGCGAATGCCACTCTTGCGACGGGCTTTCCCTTGATCGAATGAATGTGGTTACAAGGAAAACGTGAAAAGATGCTGAGCTATGCGAGCAACAGTCCGCAAAGCCTGAGAATCGAGTCTGCAACCTTTAACAAGGGGGCTCCTAGGCTCGAGTCAGCGTGCTTTGGGTGTACCACTCCCCCTATTTATAGGCTCGGGGGCCTGCCCAAACAGGTAGGGATAAAATAACCGCCTGCCCGGGGTACAGGAGAACCAGGTTGTGGTGATGGGATACAAAAGGAAAAGAAAAGACTTAAGAGACCTCGAGTCCGCCCCACTGAGCCTTGCGACCTGGAGCCTTTGCCTTGATCTATCGCTTGATAGCCGCCGACTTGGGCGAACTGATATGTCTGTCCGCCACTGTTGATGGCGACCGGCTCAGTGCACGACATCGGGTCTGCCTCATCACTGGATGCCCATGCGACCTTAAGAAGGAGTCCGCGACGACCTACCGAATGGGCTGAAGATGGCTTGCGGACTCTAGGGTTAACATTATCCCCACACATTTTTAAATTCCTTGGAATTTCAAAAATGTTGACTTATCCGCCGTGTCCGCACCCGCCATTAATGTTGTCGCTGCTATAAATACCACGAAAAGGTCCAGTTTTGCCAAAACGTTCAGAAATACGGGTCGCTTCTCCCTCTTGCGGTTAATATTTTCCAGTCCGCAATAACTGGTTTTGGCAAATTTTTCTCCAAGGTTACTTCTCGCGAGGACAAAGTTAAGCCTCAAATTTAGACCAAAGGAGTGGTGAAGCGTGCTACTCCTGTCCGTATTACCGGTGAGTCCTCAAAAGGAAAACCGCAACCTAGGAAGATGGTGGATAGGCATTATGATTCTCCGGTGGTCGGCCCTGCTACAACTCCAGCGGATAATCCACTGAACTTGGATGTCTTCCCGACTCCTTCCGGGACGATAATGCTAAGTATGGACTTGGAAGGAGAAGTTCAATCAAAAACTTCGGAGCCCGCAGGGTTCCTTCTTGCTGAGAAAATTGAGGAAAAAAAGGCCGCCGAGGAGGTGAGGAATGAGCTGGATGCTGGTTAGTCCAAGGAGGAAACTGAAGGGCAGCTCGCCTCCTCCCTTGCTCTGACCATTGTCGATGCTGACTCAATCCGTGAAGGGCTTCGACTTCTTGGTCAGGCCGCTGCTGACATCAAAGATCAGAAAGGAAAGGGCCCATCTAAGAGGAAGGGGGCCAGGCTGAATGTGGCTGGACGCATAGCGGAGAAGAAGAAGCTGAGGGAGAGGACCGCTACCGAGGAAGCCAAGGGGAAGGCAGACTTGACAAAGAAGATCGCGTACGAGAGGGAGGAGGATTTGCGGACTGCATCGGCGCTCTGGAAGTCAGGTAAACCTAAACCGACTCCCAGGAGAATTAAGCGTCCGCGTCTTTATCAGTCTCCACCACAAAAATCCAAACCAGTCAAGATTATTACGGAGACCGGTGACATTGTTATTTCTACCAGCTTGGCGGCCTCCAGGAGAGAAAAGGCTCACGAGGACTAGAAAATTCGCCTAAGCGCTTTCGATCCTGAGCGTCAGCGGCGACCTGTCTTCGGTTGCCGCCAAACCGCTGCTGCGGCCCAGAAAGATATCCAACACTTTAGTGGTCTTTTTCTTTGATCATTTGTATCTGCCGCGGCCTGGCTGATCCATTTCTAATTGCTTTCTTTCCTCTTCAGTGCCAAATCCATCGGACTCTGTTGAATCCGTCGAGCTGAGGGATGATCTGCCTCCTCCTCCTGCCACTGAGGTCGCAGCTAGCAAGTCCGCGTTTGAGAAGGCGACCGCCGACCTAAATAATAAGTTGGTAATGTTAGTTGATATAGTGGAGAGGGAGAGGAAGGCTTTCGCCGAGCTGGAGCAGAAGAGTAAAGATAGAGAAAAGATGTTGCAGGATTAGATCGCCAACATTGCCGCCGCCCTTGAAAGGGAGAAGAAAGAAATGAGGCGATCTGACGATGATGCCCGCTTCTACAAAGAAAGATATTTGAGTTCGATCAGGAAGAGCAAGAGCCGGCGGACTGCTGACGGAGCTGCTGATAGGCCGCGATTCCCATATCGCGTGACGACCGGCGAGACGTCGAATCCTGTCGTGGGGAGAGACCGATCTGCTGCAGCCATTGCACCAAGGCCGCCTCTGGAGCACATGGTTCCGCTAAGCCATGTGAACCAAGAGATTTCTCGCATGCATCAGACCTTTCACACGATGCATTATCATTTGCAGTAGCTATACAGTATGATCCTACATGGTAGTGATTAGGTCGCCCACATCTGCAAAGACCGTGTGGAGCGACCTAAACATCTTGATCGCCGAGGCCGTAGTGATTGTTGATTTTTTGTAAACATTTGATGTCTGTAATATTCTGAACAATTTGATTTTTTTCTGTGTGAACTGATTTTATGAATATTTGCGAGTTGTATGAATTCAAATATTTATCCGCTCTGTCTGCTATACTTGTGAATTATGCGATCTATAAATTTTATTCGTAGATCCTTTCTATTGCTGGAAATATTCTTGCGGATTGTGCGAACTGACTAATCAACATACACGAACTGACAGTTTATTGGCAGACCTGGTTTTCTATAAATAGATCTCCATTCTTAGCTCATTGCAGGAAATGCGCTCGAAGCAGAAGTCCCCGTGGTATGCGAAAATGGTGTCCGCACGAACTGACGCTGCTGCTGCATTTCACGTTGCTGACCATAAAAAGTGCAAGTTGCCTTAGGCGGACTTAAACGAGTTCATTCCCGAGTACATGGATAATTCACCAGACCACGTTCGCCTGCTTCTGGAACATGAAAGAATAAATACTTCGCTGGCAAATCAGATCGCCATTCCGGTTGACCATTTCGCTTGCGGATTCAGGTTTCCTTTGCTCTGGGAGATCACCGAGATCTTTGAGCATTATGGGGTAGTGCCGGGTCAGCTCGCCCCAAATACTGTCGCTGCCGTCTATAGTTTCGTTGCCTACCTGCGGTCTGAGCTGGCAGCATTTTCACTCGCAATTTTCCGAAGAATCTTTTCAGTTCGCTCAATTACCCCCACCGGCGGCAAACCATACAATGGGATCATCTACTTCTACTGCCGCGGACTGAAAATGCAGAACCTTCCAAATAAGGTTCATAACTGGTCTTCTCGCTATCTAATGTTCAAAGGCGATCTAGGCTTCGAACACACCTATCCGCAAGAACGTGCGGATAGCGAGTTCTGGAGCATCAAGATCTCTGAAATGGAGGAGAAAATCGTGGACTTCCTGAAAGGCGCCAGGTTGGACATCGATCATTATCTTCCACTGCTGCCGGACTTGGGCGTTATAACTCTCCAGGAAAGTGAGTAAACACCGCAGAATTAGTTTGTATCCGTATTAACTTTATAACCATCTTGCTAACTATGGTTCTCTTCTCAGCTACTTTGAATATTCCAGCCATCCTTCCGCAAACTCCTGGCGAGCCGTCTCTTACTCAGATGGAAAGGAAGAAAGAGGTCGCCAAGAAGAGGAAGGAGGAGAATGATCCCGCTGCGGACTACTCCTCCTCAGAGACCTTCGACCTCCTTGACTTTGGTGTAAACCAGAAGTTTCTGCGGGGAAACCAGTTGATGCAGTGACACCGGAAGAATAAGCACGTCCGCGTTTCCACTGCACTTCCTTCCTGGAAGTCTGCCAGACTTACTCGCCATGCGCATATTACGAGCACAACGATGTATGGAAAGAGGAACATGCACGAGCTCCATCAAGTTCCCACCGCCGACCTCCCTTACCTGGCCGCACAAGCCCATGCGAATAGTTTGGTAACAAGACATTTTATGGGCTGTGCATTGAAGGGCATGGCGAAGGAAAACGACCAGCTCCATGAGCGAAACAAGCGGCTTAGCGCAGAGGTCGTGCAGCTGAAGGAAAGAGAAATGGTAAGAATTTCATTCGCTACGACTTGAAATAGTTTCCGCCCTATCTGACTGCCTTGCTTTTTGTAGACGTCATATGACATCGAAAACCTGGACTTCCAAGACGCAATGATGCCTTTTGTGAAGGAGAGCGACCATATGTTTTTGTAGAGGTCATATGACGTCGAAAACCCGAACTTGAAATAGTGTCCGCCGTTTCATCGAGTTTGGGCATGCAAAGGAGGGCGTCGTTGATGTTCCCTTTGTCGAGCTCTTTCCTGAGTTGAAGAGGAAAGTCGCTGCGATGGAGCGTGCGGCCAGGGGCGAGGCCGCAGTTAGCGAAGAGGAGGAAGAAGAGGAGACTGAAGAGGTCGAGGTCGAAGTGGAGGACGAGCAGGAAATCCAAGAAGCCGCGGGCGAGGGTTTGAATGATGTCGATCAGGAAGCTAAATCTTCGGAATCCGCATCAAAAGATTCAAGTTCTGTACATACGCCTAGCGAGTACGCAAGTAGTAAAAGTGATGACAGCGGGAGTACCTCTGAGGGCTATTCACCATTAAAAGACAAGCCTGAAAGCCCAGTTCCTGCAGCAAAAAAGCTGAAGCCTTCTGATTAAATGTTTTGTTTTTTACACTTTTTTCTTTTGCAAAGGCTCGACGACCTCTTTTTTTTGTAAGCCGCACGAGTTCAAAAAGTTGTAAGTGATTTTCTGAAAGAAATGAAAAGGATACTTCTTCAGTTCGCCATTCTTGTTTGAGTAGTTTTTGCCGGATTCCATAATAATGTCTGTAGTCTGTCTGCACTCTTTAATAATCTGCTTCGAGCTTATAACTAGCCTTGAAATGTCAAAGATTCGTAGTGTTCAATCCGCCACAGCTGATCCTTAGGTAAGAGATGATTGAAATGCTACATAATAATGTCTGCTGGAAAGCCAGTCCACACTAATCAGGGATCGAATTCTCATCACTGGACTAATGCGAGCTAACACAACTGAAGACCTGAACCAGCGAGTTAATTTGACAGGTGGGGAAAATAATCAGAAATCGGCTGTTATCGCAAATTAACTCCAATATATTGCCGAAAATTACAAGTAATAGAGCACACAGATTCATTAATCAAGCCGCTAGAATCAATTTTATTATCCGCTCGCGTTGCTTTGTTAAATAGGGTTTTTAGTGACAGCTGACGCGACTTGGAGAGTATATCCGTGATTGAGATTAATTAGATGGAGATTGATTGACCAACTTGAGCAGATATATCATAGAAGTGAGGTGGCTTTCGTGGGCCAAAAAGATATTGTAGGTCGCATAATTATTGTTTTGATCAAACCATAAGTATTTGTTGTCCGTTGCTATATAATCATGTCCGCCTGTTTTAATTCATACAATGCGTCCTTTGCGGATACAACTTCCGTTCGCAAGATTAATATAAATAATGCGACCTGTGCAGATATAAACGGCGACCTTGAGGAAAATATTTCAGGCTTGGAGAGAGTTACAGACTTAGGTGACCAAGTGGGTAGGTGCGCGCAGGGCTGCATTGCTTTCTTCAGCGAGGTCACAAAAGGTGTAAACTCTTTCAACTTAGAGAAAGAAGGATACACTGCTTTCTTGCCTTGAGATACAAACCAAATTGATCAATTGGGCATGTGCGCGTAGAGCTGCATTGCTTTCCTCAGAGAAATCAACCTGGCTGTGGGTCTCCTGCAGGCACTGCTCGAGAGTATCAAGGAGTGTTTGAGGGTCACATGCTAAGATGATCAATTGGGAAGGTGCGCGCAGGGCTGCATTGCTTTCCTCAGAGAGATCATCAAAGCTGTAACGATATCCCTTATGATGGATAGTAGAGCTAACACCCAACCTGTCCCTCCAAAATGCAGAGGTGGGGTTATATACTGGCTGAGATCCGTAATCCAGAAGTCCACCGTACGAGAATCTGCAAGCTCCCACTACACGGTGCGAAATCTCCCCTCATCACGTGGTCATTGTGATGTTACGCTAATGACAATGATTCTGGTGAGGGTTTAAGCTGGACCCGGCGATGTCTCATGATCCAGTGATCCTTAATCTCGAGTTGCAAAATAGAGAAGTTAAGTTGACTTGCCAAAGAAAAGTGTTAGTAAAAGAGGCCTTTTTATTGATATAATCACTAGCTATATAAGTTCAAGAGAGAAGACAACGTTCAAGAATAAAACCGCTTTAGATCATCTCCGCTCTAAGTGTGAGATGTCTTCCCCCTTATAGGTTTGTAGTCGATATGCTCCACTCTTTAGAACCTCTTTGACAATGAATGGCCCGACCCAATTTGGATTCAACTTTCCTATTGAACCGGCTCGTGCAGCTGCATCAACCTTTTTTAAAACGAGGTCTCCCACCAGAAAATATTTGACCCTGATATTTTTGTCATAAAACCTTGCTACCCTGCACTTGACTTTCTCCAGTCTGATAGCGACTTCATCCTGAATTTCTTCAATTTGATCCAGACTACATTTCATCTTTTCGCTGTTGATCTCAAGCCAATCCTCCCAACTTTGTCTAGCAAGCAAAACCCTTGAGGTTTGGACTTCGAATTCTACAGGGATGAGAGCCTCTGAGCCATGAGAAAATTTAAAAGGAGTCCCTTGTGGCAGATGATAGTGTTGTTCTCAAGGTCCACAGAACTGAAGGAAGTTCGTCTGCCCAACTTCCTTTTAGGTTTTGCACCTTCTTTAATAGTTTAAGCACCTGCTTATTTGCTGTTTCAACGTGTCCGTTGCTCCTGAGATGATGCACTGATGAGAATCGCAGCTCTATGCGGACCTGCCTACAGAAGCTAATCATTTCTTCGTTGTTAAATTGTGGCCCATTATCCATGATTATTGCCATCGAAATCCCATGCCTGCAAATTATCTCTCCCCGGACAAAGTTCTTCACTATCTGGGGTATTGTTTTTGCTAATGCCTTTGCTTCAATCCACTTACTGAAATAGTCGATCATCACTAGTAGGAAGTGTCGCTGCCCACTTGCCATAGGAAAAGGTCCGAGGAGGTCCATCCCCCATACTGCGAAGGGCCATGGTGTTGCAACTGACCTGAGTTTTTGGGCTGGCTGAAACTGAAGTGGAGCAAACGTGTCTTTCTTCATCGTGGGCCAGAAATATCCTTGTCGCGGTATTCTTTTTTCTAAAGTCCTTGCTCCTGAATGACTACCACATCCCCCGGAATGAATTTCTCGAAGCACGACTGAGATTTCCTCTTCTGATACGCACCTTGCCATTGGTGATAGAAAAGTCTTCCTGTAAAGAATTCCAGAGATAAGATAGTAATTTGCAGCTTTTTTCCTGAATCTTTTCTTGTCTTTACCAGCTGATGGAATTCTCCTGTTGATAAATACAGTATGAACGGATCCATCCAAGAGGGACGTTGATCAACCTGCATCAACTCCCCTTCCTCTATTGTTGGATGAAAAAGCTCTGAGGTCGTCCAACCCGAAGGGAGAACAAATTTTGCTAATTCTTCTGCTTCCGTATTCTGCATTCTTGGGGTGTGTTCAATGATGAAGCTTGTAAACCCGTCGACTTCTGCCCTGACTAGTATTAGATATTTTTTCAACATCGGCTCCTTGGTCTCAAAATTGCCGAGTACTTGTGAGGCCATTACTAGAGAATCTGTTTTAACATGCACATGCTTGATTCCCAATTCTTTAGCAAATCTTAAACCGGCCAAAAGTGCTTCGTACTCTGCTTGGTTATTTATTGTTTGAAAAGAGAACTTTATAGCTTGCTCCAACTTGATTCCATTTGGATAGATGAGCATCACTCCTGCCCCTGAGGAGTTTCTGCCCAAAGCCTCATCCACATAAATTGTCCAGGCCAGAGGAGATCGTTCTGTATAACTAGAACTTGATTCTGTTGTATCTACCAGAAAATCTGCCAACACCTGTGCCTTGATGGCTGTCCTCGGTACATAGGAGATATCAAACTCACTAAGCTAGATCGCCCATTTGGCTAATCTTCCTGAATGTTCTGGCTTTTCTAGGACGTTCTTCAATGGTTGATCAGTCACCACCTGAACTGAATGTGCCTGGAAATGTGGTCGGAGTCTTCAGGCATACATTACTAATGCCAGAGCCATCTTCTCTAGAATCGGATATCTCGTTTCGACATTCTTAAGGATGTGGCTTACGTAATACACCAGATATTGCCTTCTTCCTTCTTCTCTAACCAGAATTGAGCTAACTGCCTCTGGGCCAACTCCCAAGTAGATGTACAACATTTCTCCTGCTCGAGGGCTCTGGAGCAGAGGAGTTGAAGTGAGTTGTTTTTTGAGCTGTTTGAAAGCTTCAACATATTCTTTGGTCCACTCAAGCTTTGATGCTTCTCAAAAAGTTTTGAAAAAAGGGGTGTTTTTGTCTCCTACTCGGGAAATAAATCTCTCAAGGCCTGTCAGCCTTCCTCCTAATTGTTGAACTTCTTTTGGGGAACGAGGATGTGTCATATCAAGGATCGCTTTCACTTTATCTGGATTGGGAGCTAGTCCCTCGGGTGTAAGAAGATGGTCGAGAAATTTCCCCTTACTCGCCCCAAAAACGCATTTTAACGGATTCAATCTCATGTTATACCTCCACAGAGTAGCGAACGTCTCTGCGAGGTCTTGCAGGTGCAATGCAAAGGTTTTACTTTTTATAAGTAGATCATCCACATAAACTTCATGATTTTTCCATTTTTGCTCCTTAAACACAAAATCCATCATACGCTGATATGTGACGCCTGCGTTTTTTAGCCCGAAAGGTATCACGAGATAACAATAACAACCATTGTTCGTGATGAAGGACGTATGTGGAACGTCAGGCTTATGCATTCTAATCTGGTGATAACCAGAAAACGCATCTAAAAAACTCATACAAGGATACCCAACAGCGGAATCTACTAATGCATCTATCTGAGGCAAGGGGCAACAATCTTTAGGGCACGCTTTATTTAATTTGGTGAAATCAACACACATTCGCCACTTTCCTCCTGATTTTTTCACCATTATAATGTTCGACACCCAGGCAGGATATTGAATTTCACAAATAAAATTTGCTTTGAGGAGCTTGGAGACCTCTCTGATGGGTTCCGCCAACTTGGTTGCCACCTCCCTCTTCTTTTACTGAACAGGCTTGAAATCATGAGCGATGTTGAGGTGATGACAAGCAACGTCCGGATCCACTCCTTGTATGTCCTCTGTTGCCCAAGCGAAGACATCTAAGTTCTTTATCAGATAGGCAATAAACTCTGCTTTCTCTTCTTCCGACAGCTCTGAGTTGATGGAGAGTTTCCTCTCCTCTCCCTCTGCGATGGGAACTCCTTGAGTCGCCTGGGCAGGTTCCAGGTGACTTCCTTCTCGGGTTTCCTCTTCCAAGTCCTTTACTGCCTCTGAAAAGGTTGCATCCTTTGGAGCAGCAACTAAAACTGCTGGGAGCGAGCCTTCCTCGATCACACTGACCGTCTGAACGTAGCACTCCCGTGCCATCCTTGGATCGCTCTTGATCCGATATTGTCTGCCCTCAACTACAAACTTAATAGCAAGATGGTAAGTTGAAACCACTGCCTGATATTCATTGAGGGGTCTCCCGAAGATAGCGTAGTAGCTGCTAGGCGCGTTAACTACCACGAACTGAATGAGTTTTGTAACCCCTCTAAGGGTTACTAAGAGGGTCACACTTCCTTCTACCCATTTCCTTTCACCAGAGAAACCGTAGAGTGGCCCTTCGGTGGAAAGCAAGGGCTTCCTAGTTTTCAGGGCCTCATAAGTTATCCTGAAAATGAGATTCACTGAACTACCGCTATCAATCAAAATTCTTCTTACCGTGTAGTTTTCAATATTTGCCTTGATCAAAATTGCATCGTTGAAGGGGTTGGCTATCTGCGGAAAGTCATCTGGACCAAAGGTGACGATTCCCCTTGGCGGAGCAGAAGTAGAGGTTGTGCCGTTGTGGCCACCTCATGCCGATAGATTCTTGTCATAGAATATTTTCGGGTTGACTCTGCCCCTGCTCCCCCATGAATGCAGAAGAGTTCCCCGAAAGTGCCTTCGTCGTCGGCATCGACGCACTCCCCTCCAACGTTGATGCTGTCGAGATGGCCAACATCCTCAACTTCATCACATTCCCAGAAAACCTCTGCCACCTCTTTACCCTTCGAGGTGGACGGTTTCGCTGGAGGCTCCTTCTGGCCAAGATCTTTCAGTTTTCCTGCAGCAAGAAGTCGTTCCACCAACTGGCGAAGGGCTCTGCAATTCTCAGTCAGATGCCCCTTTTCCCTTTGTAATTCACAGTAAAGCTCAGAGCTTCGTGGCCTCCCTTCCACTTTCTGAAAACCTTTCTTGAACTCTTGCTTCTTCTGCAGAATTTGGATGACCTCGTTAACTGTCAGACCCATTGCTCCAAGCTCGTCTATGGGAATGCTGCTATGCTGACCATCCGAGCAGGAATCATCCCTGACCTGAAGAACCGGTAGAACTTGAGGAGCGGCTGGAACGGATGCGGCGGCCAACGACAGTTTCTGATCACGAAACTGTTGATGGCCCTGGAATGGTTGCTTATGACGATAGTTCCTTCCCTTCTGAGCCGGGGGTTGGAAGTCTCGACGAGGGGGTCTGGATGGATGACGAGCTGTAGAGGAATCTGCCACATCTCTTCCTTCTTTATCCCTAGCTGTGAAAGAAGAAATATAAGTGGGATTGGCATTTTCCCCTTCAATAAATCGGTTTGCCAGAGCGATCAAATCGTGATACATTGCAGGCTCTTTAGTGGTTTCTTTGAATTTAAGGGGTCCCTCCCTTAGACCGTTGATCAAGGCGACTTTGTAGAAATCTGGGTCCACATTCTTGACCCCCAAAATTTCCTTTTGGAAACGATCAACGAACCGAGCCACTGGTTCGTTATTCCTCTGCTTGATCTTGAAAAGGGCTGCTGGCCCGCTTTTCCTTTTCTTAGAAGTAGCAAATCTCAACAAGAGCTCTCTACGAAGCTCTGCAAAGCAAGCGATGGACTGGGGGTACAACTCATGGAACCATTCTCTATCTTGGCCATTGAAAATGGTAACCAAGAGTTTGCACTTCATGACGTCCGTTAAGCATCTCAGGGCTACAACATCTTCAAAAGCCTGCAGATGCATGACTGGATCAGACTCTCCAGTGTAGGAGGTAGAGGTGTGCAAAAGGAACCGAAGAACCGAGAACCGGACCGAAATCGAACCGATTTAGGCGGTTCGGGTAGGTTCTAGTTTTATTCGGTTCGGGTCTGGTTCCAGTTATTAGAGAACTGACGGTTCGGGTCGATTCTCGGTTCCCATACTCGGGTACCCGAGAACCGACCCGAATTATTAATTTAAAATAATATATTATTATCTCAATTGGAATATTACTTCATTTAGGTTCGGTTCGACGAGAAAGGTTCAGGCGTTCGTACGTTCAGGGCTCCGCCGCTCCCGATTATTTTCATTTTTCCCGAGTCGCCCATGGCTTGCCCTAAACCTCGACCATTACTTCTTTTTTTGCGGCTTGCCCTAGCGAGTAGTGACATAAGGGAGCGAGCAGCGGTAGCCGACAAACACAGAAGTGCTCGCCGCTCCTTCACGACGCTCTAAAGTCTAAACCTCGCCGGCGCTCGCCGCTCCTTCAATGTGAACCTCCCGTGCTCGCCTCCTCTGAAATATGAACCCTCGCCAGCCTCGCTGGCGTCAACACTCCTTCAAACAGCTGATAACCACACGTATTAGCTTGGATTTGTGATTTTTGGCTTTCGCCTTTCTGATTCTAGATTTTGCTACTTGCATCACGATCTTGATAAACCCCTGTTCTAATTATTAAAGTCTACATTTTCTGATTCTAGTGTATCATTTATAACAATATACCTATAAAATAATTTAAAAATAATACCCTCAATTAATTTTCATCATCTTAGTTTTCTTAGAAGATCAGGTCAATCAACCTGAGCAGGGGTTCAAACTTGATGTCGACTAATCAGTGAAGTTCAACCATAGAATGCTTCTTCAATGCCCATCTTCATCTCGGCCTCTAATTTTATTTGTAGGTTGAACATGCTAAGGAAGAAAGAAATTTTCTTGCCAAAGTCATTAGTGATCAGATATTATTTTGCTTACCGAATTAGAGATTCAATCGTAGTCTCGTAGATAATAAATGAGTATTTGTGTACATTGAGATAGATAACACATCAAAATTTGGAGTAATAAATATTTATCCTATTATTTGAAGATTTGAGAAGAAAAAATGTGATATTACATAATATGAGTAGAACCGAGAATCGAACCGGAACCGAACCGAACTGTATTGGGCAGATCCGATTCCATGATTTAGAACCGCGGGTCGGTTCTGGTTCCCAAATTTTGGAACCGAACCTACAGGGGTCGGTTCTTGGTTTTTGGTGGAACCGAACCGAATCGAACTGAGTTGCACCCCTAGTAGGAGGGAAAGTGGGGCTCCCTGTAATTGTTCGGAGCCGGCTCCCAACAGATCCTACCCACAAAGGGAGTGGGGTCCTCAACTTCAGTTGGAGTAGAGGTCGCAGCTGGCCGTACGACCTGACCATCTTCAGTAAAATCAAGCCTGCGGGCTGGGCTCCCTCTGGCCGCCTCACGGAAGAACTCCATGAGGGAAGCGAATTCCTCATCCTGAGGTCGCTGGGGAGCTGCGGACTGAACGAGCGAATTTGCTGGCGGAGATGGGGCAACTGCTGGCGCTATGCGGGCTGGCGTGTACGCCGGAATTGCTGCGGACTCAGATGTTAGCCGCTGGGTAAGTGCGGTTAGGGCCTGGCCGATTGCGTCGAGGCGTTGGTTAGTCTCCCTTCGAGACTGTTCGGCCTCCCTGCGAGATCGCTCCAGCGCATCCCATAAAGCATTTGAAGAGCTTGAGTGGTTTGAGCGAGCTGGGCGATGGGAAGATCGGCGGTCCGATATGGCTATCCGCAATTTCAACAACTACTTGAATCTGAAGGTCACATGTTCAATGTTGATGCAAGAAATGCACCCCTAGATTCAGCAAAGGGAAAAGAGGGCGGAGAAAACTGCAAGTAGTTGTCTATTAACGGTTAGAGGAAAAAAGAGAGTCGCAGATCGCGGCAACACCAGATTTCACCCGCCGTGGAGAATGCCACTCTTGCGATGAGCTTTCCCTTGATCGAATGAATGTGGTTACAAAGAAAAAGTGAAAAGATGCTGAGCTATGCGAGCAACAGTCCGCAAAGCCCGAGAATCGAGTCCGCAGCCTTTAACAAGTGGGCTCCTGGGCTCGAGTCAGCGTGCTTTGGGTGTGCCACTCCCCCCAATTTATAGGCTCGGGGGGCCTGCCCAAATGGGTAGGGCTAAAATAACCTTCTGCTCGGGGTATAGGAGAACCGACAGTGGTGATGGGATACAAAAGGAAAAGAAAAGACAAGAGATCTCGAGTCCGCCGAGGGGCAGACTGAGCCTTGCGACCTGGAGCCTTTGCCTTGATCTATCGGTTGATAGGCGCCGACTTGGTCGGACTGATATGTCTGTCTGCCGCTGCTGATGGCGACCTGCTCAGCGCACGACATCGGGTCTGCCTCATCTCTGGATGCCCGTGTGACCTCAGGAATGAGTCCGCGACGACCTGCCGAATGGGCTGAAGATGCCTTGTGGACTCTAGGGTTAACACTAGTCACGCCATGATATTGGCGTGACTTGGTTGGATCTAGAACGTTCATGCAACGAGCGTGATTGGCTTTAATTTCTTCGGGTACCGGACTAGTCATACCCAGGTCACGGCGTGACCAGGGCATGTAATTTTAACTTTGCTAAATTTCTCCAGATTGTAGATGACATCGTTCTCATTCCAAAATCGGGTGACACGTTTCGTAAACCTTTCTGAATTAAAAGTTGTCATTGACATGTTTGTTATCCGCAGATCAAAATGTTAATTTTCTCTAATTGCCTCTTGATCATGGGCATGGACTTAAAAATGCTATCTGAAGCCCAATTAATTCTCAAAATATAAAAAAAGGCAATTTAACCTATTATTAAGATAAAATAAAACTAAAATGGTTTATTTAATTAATAAATATTATATAAGAATATAAATAAATTTTGTATTCTCAATGAACAGTACTTGCGCACTACTGTTCCGAGGTGACTTCACAATCTCATAGCCCTTCCCCTAGGAGGCACCCACAACAGGGATCCACCCCGTACATGCCTCCCCGTGCTCTTACAGATACGAGGGCCACCTTCACTGCCACTATGTATCTAAGGCTCGGGATCTAGTGTTATCGATGTCAGGGTAAAGGTCATGTGGCGGTGCAGTGCCCCACACAGAATCTACTAATTTAGGAGGATCGTTACCTTATATCTCCTGCAGAGCGACCTGAGTTGGAGATCTTTGTGGACGTAGAAGAAGGTTGGGAGGACGAGGTTGATCGAGCAATTGAGTTGGGCATCATCCACCGCTACTACACACCGCCCATGCGAATGAGGATTGAAAGCAGACCACTATCTTTTACACTTATTTACCGAGCGCAGGTGGACCCTATAAGCTCGCCATCGATAATGGTAGTTTGTGAATATTATAGCTCAAAAGGTACTTTAGCAGATGAAAATTAAGGCAGAGCCTCATCCATATCGAGTTGTTTGGGTAGATAAGACAACGATCTAGGTCTTCCAGTGATGTTAGGTTCCTATTCAGCTCGCCTTCTTCGAGGATAGAATTCGGTGCGACGTCATTCCCATGGACGTTGCGCATGTTTTACTAGGCAGACCCTGACTTTATGATAGAGATGTGACTTGTTATGGACGGTCCAATACATGTATCTTCTTTGATAAGGGATGCAATATCACATTATCCTCGACCCAACTCATTGATCCCTCGAAGTGGAGGGTCGAGCCTTCAACTACTACGGGTGCTCCTAGACCAGTTCATATCGTGTGGCGTAGTGAGTTCACTCGGGAGAGTCTAGATACACGCCTCATTTATGTCATTGTTGCTTCAGAGGGCATTTTAGATTTAAGAGTCCACCCATCCTGATGTTCGACACCTTCGAGATGAGTACTATGCCTGAGGAGCTTCCCCCACTACGAGATATACAACACGCGAACAATCTCATTCCGGGTTCATCTTTGCCGAATCGTTAACATCATCATATGAACTCTGATAAGCACGAAGAGCTCCATACTCAGATTTTCGACCTACTGCGAACGCAGTTTATTAGAGAGAGCTTGGGTCCTTGTGACGTACCTGACCTTCTTACCCTTAAGAAGGATGGTATCTAACGTATGTGCGTTGATAGCCGCTATGTTGTTAAAGGCGTGTCTCAGCCACGCCTAAGGCTCTAGGCTCAGAGGTTTGCACCTTCGTGCGTTTTTTTGTGCCTATGGACAATAAAGGTGTGGCTATGTGTGATTTTTGTTGTAAATTTTTTTTTCAAAATAAAAAAATTAATTCAATAACTCAATAATTTTTATATGATTTGGTGTTTTTGAAATATAATCGATCATTAAGATATAGATATGATGCAAACAACCATATTAATTTTATTTTTTAAGAGATATAAATGATAGTAATGAATGATTAATGAGTAGAATATATGAAGAATTTGTTCAAGAAGATGAACTGATGTTTGATACTGATTATTCTAAATAAATGTGGTTGCGGCTTGTCTTCTTCGGGTGTGCGTCTGCTCCTTGTGCCTAGGCTCCAAGACCCCTTTGCGCCTTGCGCCTTTAATAACTAAGGATAACTGTGCTTTCAATAAAATCACGATTAAGTATCAGTTCCCCATTCCACAACTCGATGACCTTTTTGACACCATGTGGTCCATGTCAGGTGTCCAGATCTTTTCAAAGGTTGATCGGATACTACCATATCAAGGTCATAGAGTGTGATGAATGAAGACAACATTTAAGGCGAAGGACGGGTTATATGAGTGGCAACAACAACCCCTACTCCTACTGGCAGCTTGCACCGACCAATGGGGAAATGAGCCAAAAGAATATACAAAAATAGGAATCCCTATGAAGGAAGTCATTGAGATCCTCCTGAGACACCTGGGCTTCAATCCCCTTAGGCCTATGAAGGGGGGATATGAAAACAGGAATCTCAATCTCTACTGTAAGTTTCATCGTGACGTCAGTCACGTTACAAAAAATTGTCGGGTCCTCCACAATCTGGTAAAAAATCTATTGAAAGAGGGAAAGTTGAAGCACCAGATAGCAGGCGACGCCGAGGGAGCCTTCTTTTTGAAAGGGAGGGAGAAAGTAGACGTGGCGCCAAGCACCCCAAGTTGTGGCAACATTGAGCAGGGTAACAATGATGGCCAAGGTACTGAGGAAGAAGATTGTGTAGAGATCGAGGGCATTGACCCTCTAGGGTATATCCACTACATACATGGCGTGGCAGGAACAAAATCCTCGAGGAAGGGGAGCTTGAAGAGCCTTCGAGAGAGAGAGAGAGAGAGAGGTCGCATTGGCGTCGTTAGCTCCGCCTGTTCGCGGAATGGTGATGTTCAAGGAGGAAGATCTTCCTCGAACCCCCAATCCCTTTCACGACACGGTAGTAATCAAGGCAATTTTAGGCCATTACACCGTAGCCCGGATTCTCATCGACACAGTCAGCTCCGTTAATGTCTTGTTTAAGCTGGCCTTTGATGTGATGAAAACTGATAGACCCCTAAAAGCCTGTGATGGCCCGCTTTACGGTTTTGTAGGGAAGAATGAAGTATAATGCGCTATATACCTCATCGTTGTCTTGTGCGGGATAGCACGACTTGAATCCTTCGTGGTGATTGACGCTCCAAGTAGTTACAATGCAATCTTCGGAAGGCCTCTCCTTGACGACTTCCAGGCCATTGCATCCACCTACCACCAGGTGCTTAAATTCTCGCTGGGAGGGAAGCAGTTCAGGGTCTGGAGCAACCCCCGGAGCGCGTGAGAGTGCTATATCCAATCAGTGAACTCAGTCTACGATTACGTTCCTCCCGTGTGGGAAGCGACGTCGAGGCTGGTTCCTTTCTTTGAAATCTGGTGGCAAACAAAGGGTTTCTGTGATGTTATGCTCTCGAACTTGCTTTCTTTGTTAACATGTTTTTAAACGTCTGATATGATTTTTTGCCTGGAACACTAACACTTTCCGTAATAGAGAAGTTCTTCAATTCCTCTGCATAACATGGTACATGTGTTTTGGTCAATAATCAACTCCCGGGTAGGCTCGCAAAGCCCGGGATCGATGCTCATTTTCACTCACCTTGTGCGGTTACTGGAACCCGCTTAGACCACTTCGCACGCCTTCGGACGGCTCGAGTGGAGGTCATCAGGACTCCGACCCTCTTCGCAGGCACGAAATGCCCTCTTACCCATCGCCCTAAGACCACTAAAATCATCTTCATCCGAGACACTTGCGATTTGCGTACGAGGCATGCACATGTCGAAAAACAAGATAGCTGGTCTTACCTCCATAGAGGCGTTCTTACAGTTACCGACGCTGTTATGTGGAAAAACTCCGAACAATAGGTGCTTCATACCCCAAGGACGTGTCCATTCGTCTCTTGCGGAGGATAAACCTGCAGACGTCATATGCCTAATCGATCGTTGTAACCTCTGACAATGGACCGCTCGGTGCGAATAGTGGATGCCTTAACTCCCCTTGGGACGTCCTTTTAGAGGAGCGCTCTATCTTCGAACACCCATAACCCCATCAGATGACCCTGGTTGAGGGAAGCGCCACAAGCCTTTTCTCCTTTCTCCCGCGGGTTTTCATTGTACCTCTCATTGGCGAGTGTCCGCATGATAATTTGTACACTCCACCCTTGTTTCTATCTTAATAGGCGGCCACCCAGAATGGGGTCACCTAGCCGGTTCTCATTGTACCTCTCATTGGTGAGTGCCTGCATGATAACTCACACACTCCCGTATTCTATCTTAATAGATGGACAACCAAAATGTGCTCGCGTAGCCGGTTTTCATCGCACCTCTCATTGGCGAGTGCCGTCATGATAATTCACACACTATGCCCTAGTTTCTATCTTAATAGTCGGAACACTCAGAATGGGGTCGCCTAGCCGGTTTTCATCGTACCTCTCATTGGCAAGTGCCCGCATGATAATTCGCATGCTCCGCCCCAGTTTCTATTCTAATAGGCAGACACCACAAATAGGGTCGCCTGGCTGGTTCTCATAGTGCCTTATGTTATTGAGTGCCCGCACGTTAATTCACGCACTTCACCTTATCCGCCATTTTGCGGGGTGGACACCTGGTGCGGAGTTGCCTGGCCAGCTTTCTTGCGTGTGGTTGCTCATATCGACGAATGCTCGCATCAACTCTGCACGTGCCACCTTGTTCTTTGTTTTGGTAGGAGAACGCCCAGTACTGGGCCTCCTAGTCAGTTTTCTTAAAACACTCGAAACAGTGTCCGCAGAAATACGCGCGCATGTCATGGTCATTACTCTTTATGGACGGACACCCCACTACCAATATACAGCCTAGAGAAATCCGTGCAAGCAAGGTACGAAGTGAATTGTTGATGCATATATTTTTCTTACATATATTCAAGCTTGTAGATTGCGGTTGACATGTCATTTTTGAGGGGGAATCATCACGTTACCGCCACATTTGTCATATTTGGCATTTTCTTATATTGCGGCTAATGGTAGTAATGGCAGCCCAATAATGTGATTTTTTTAAAATTTGTTCACTTTTTTTGTGTATAGAATGAATTCATCATAAGTTTCTAACAAGATTCCTAGCATTTCTTTCATAGTAGGTCGAGATCCGTGTTGACCATTTGGTGAGAAGGCGACTTCAAATGACACCAATCATATACAATTAAACACTTATTAGTAGTTTAATTTTCTCATATGAGTTTTAGTTTATACTGAATTAGATAAATACTAATTAATAACTGAAAAAATTATGAAATATATGTATATATATAATTATAATATTACAATCCGACATTTTGAAATGTCCCGATATATCCACCGCAATCTGAATCTAACATAAAAAACCCAAAATGACATGAGTCCGACATCCGATATCTGCAACCTTGCATATATTATAGGAATTTAAGAACCATGAGAAAACATGAGGTAAGGATAGCAGCGTGGCTGATGAACCTCGAACTCAAGCGAGCACACGACTAGCAATCAGTCTTTGGCGAAGTCTTCTTTCGAACTTGAGACCGCGACGTCGTCATGGCCCGCGAATAATGTCGCACAATCAATGTACGCGTACTCCGGCTTCAGGGCGACTTTCTCCTTCAGAAGGCGTAGCGCCGTCTTCCCCAAACGTCTGCCGAGCCGGACTAGCTCCTTGCGAAACCTCGGATTGTCTACCATATTCCTCGCTTATGGCAAGAATGCCCGCAAAAGCATGACCCTCCGCGAGGGAAAGGTAAATGGTATTTTAGGAAATCAACTCATACCTTCAATTTCTCTTGCAGACGAGAGTTCGCCGCAAAAGCATCTTCATGGACACTCCATGCCGCATTGTTGAAAGTAAGTGCCCTTTGGGTCGCCGCTGCAGTCTTCGCGGGGAGTTCCTCTGCGGGAACCACCTTTATCTCATGGCGATCCTTCGTGACACAGGTGATGGCTGAGACCGCCAACGCATGTGGATGAACCCGCTCAGATTCCCTTCAAGATGGAAGCCCGACGTTGAGCATTACAGACTATAGTACCCGATTTATCAGCGGATTCCCCGCCTCGTCGAGGAGATTGCCCTCCGGAGTCGGCTGGTCGGACGCATTAGCATCCGTCTTTCGCCGAAGCCGAGCTTGCCGCTTCTTAGCCGCGGTCAAAGTGTTCCCGGGCGGAGTATACCGTTTCAAGCCGGGCACCATTAGAATGACTGTCAGGTTAGCCCAGGAATGCGCAAGCACAATATATAAATTGCTATGTTACATTCTCTAACAGGCTAACATGCGCATTCTGCACCTCCCTCACACAACAGACATAGTACTGGGTGTTCAAGCACTCGTTATCTAAGAAGCGTGTTATCTGTGAACTGATTATGGACAACTTGGGATACAAAAAAGATTTTTCGTCTCGGAGGTCGAGAATGGTGCTGAGGCCACTGAAATCACCTTTGAAAACAACAAAACGTGCTTGCAAGTCTGTAGCCTTTCCCATCAGGTTATGGGGCCGGCTTTGGAACACAAAGCGGAACACTCCAGGGAGAAGCAAATTCGCTGTGTTCGTAGGCAAGTGATGTAAGACACCACAGCAACCATGGAGTCCGGATAGCTGCGCGGGCACCACCTTGTAGAAGTTTAGTATTTCCACTATTTCAGGGAAGATGTGGAACGTCCATGCCGCTTCAAAATGATCGAAGGGTACCATGAGCTTGTTCGCGAACACCGTATTTACTCTCTCCTCCCCCTGTGGCTGCCGCGTTGAAAAGTGATCGCAAAGTGGATGTTTTGACATAAGGTCGTCCAGGTCCCCGTCGGTAAGCGTGGGAAGGGACAGCTCGCCGCTCAAGAAAGCAATCGCACACTCATAACAGAGTGAAGTAGGAGCTCGCGCCATCCCTTCGATCAGGTCGCCACATCTTTAGTAAGGTAAAGCCAGGGACAAGGCCCTCTCTATTAATAACATCATCTCAAAAGACGAAATGACGCTAACGCGCACCCTCTCCTGCAACCGCTCGCTTACGACCGCAGTCTCTGGGAGGCTTCCCCGCAACCATGCAAACCGCGCACTCCCAAACGTGAACCCGCAAGAATAAGGATTCACAAGTACAAAAATCAAGCACAGGCGCAAGGGGTAACATAAATTGGAGACTCTCAATAATTGTGCAGTTAGTTTTTACAACAAAATAAAAGACCTGACACAGTAGTGCGCGCGGTCACGAAAATCCGCCGAACTACCCCACTAATTCTTAAGCCCTCTGACCTCCGCCTCCAGTTCGGTGATCCGCGCTCTCTTGCACAATATTACATCTCACATGGCTTCTATGTTCATCATGAGATTTCGCTCCTCCGGCGGGGGCTCTCCAGCAACAGTCGCCAGACAGAATGTAAGTTCCTAATAAGTTTGTGTAAACAATGGTATAGGGAAAGGAGCATACCCTGCGTCATAGAAGTTGGCGCTTCTTCGGATTCTGGTTCTTCGTCGCCGAACACATCAGACTTGGCGGTCGCCAAATCGACCACAGGAGCATCGCCCTCAATAGAGCCAAATGCGTTGAAGTCAATCTATGGGGTGACAGGCACCCACGCTGGCCCAAATGACGGACACTTAGCCATCTCAGGATCCGTCCGCTTGTGGTAGGCCCTCTATGACATCTTTCCCCACTTGTTTAGTGCCTGCAGCTGCACGTGGGTTTGCGGTCAATCTCCCGTGGTTTCCCCCGCGAGGGGTAGGATGATAATCGACTCACAGGGGGGGGGGCAGCCAACCACACCCGAGGCCTATGCGATCGAGGCCTCGCGGTCGCCAACCAACTCTGCAATAAGTCGCCCATTTGGTTCAGTGCCTCCGCGATGCACAATGTTGGGATGAAGTCATCCCAAGGTTCCGTTGGCATTCCACCATCACCCGAGCTGCGGGGAGATTCCGCTCGCCTCGATCGCTTCGGCGGCGGTTTCCTCTCAGGTACGCATTTTGGTTGTTTGTTTCATGCAGGCACGAGCATGACCTCTTCCTCTAGCTGCATCGTTTGGAGCTGGGCCTCATTCCCCCAACGTTTTCTCCGCTCCCTGAAGAAACGTTCTTTGTGCTTGCCCGCATACTGACAGGGCGTGCTCTTTTTTTCACCGCCTTCAACAACTGCCCTCGCAGTCACGTTTCTCCGTGCGCGCCCCTGGAAAACGACCGCGACATCGAGGGATCGGCTGAGTAATCGAGCTTTAGATCAAGAAAAAAACAATGGCCGAAACTTATAGGCTTGCGGGTGTGGGGTCCATGAACTTCGTTCAGAGTCGCCAGGGGATTCACCGGCTCGCTTCGCCCTCAAATTTGCCAGAACGGTTTGATTCAAGCTAGCCATTCTCTGGACTGGTGATCGCGAAACAGTGAATTGGAGAGGTATGAGTGGACACACGCTTTTGCAGTATTTATAGATTTCCGACGACACTAAAATCGAGTTGCAGTCTTTGCGGTTTTCTTGGTGTACTTTTTCAGAGCCCGCATATGCTCAAAAAGTGCGGGGATTATGTTAAACCAAATCCTGCGATGACGGGCAACATCTGCCGACGTCGGTCACAAAGCAGCCAGGCAGGCACTCAGAAACATTCATGAGCACCATCCGAGACTCTGCATGTTCTCTTCGGCAAGGACGCGCACAACAGTACTCAGCAGGGGTCGCGCGCTTTCCCGGAAGCCTCTTCAATTTCTCGGTAGGCTAGCCGCAACGGGCGCCCTCCAAGAGCCCGCCCGGACCCTTCTCCTCAGCAGTAGCGCGCGCAGTTACCACGCGGTCTCTTCTCTCACCCCTGCCACCCGACTCCTTCTGTAACTCGGGTTTTTGCGCATTTAATGCAACATTAAATGCCTCCAACCGTTCGGGCAGCCTACCCTCAAATATAAATTAGGGGCCATGGGTGCTCAAAGGGACAGAGAACATAGGCCAGAATCTACCCTGTTGTAGTTGCATTTACTAAGTTTGTCTCTCAGTTACCTTTTCTTTCCTTGCTCACTCTTATATTCACCTTTACTCTCGTTTATTCATTCTCTGGAGCAGTAACATTGCCCGCCGCAAGTGGTATTCTCCGCGGCGGATAAGTCTGGTGTCCGCCGCTGTCAGCGACCTCCTCTTTTCGGCATTTCACTTTTTGCTTGCCAAGCCTTTGCAGGGTCAATAACCGGTCGATTGGGGTCTCCGATCTCTCCGCCGAACTCCCTCAGCCGATCTGAGTATTGAGCCCCAGACTCAACAACCCGCCGCACCAAGAACACGTGCAAAAAGGGGTTGGGGTGTATGGGCCCGACTCTGTTGATGGGAATTACAAATAACCCACAACACATCATGATAAAGAATCTCCTAATGTAATGAAGGTTTGTTTAATATCTATAAGACCTTGATGTAGTTTTCTTTGTGGTAGCCCTATATTCTTAATATTTTTTGTTTTGTCTTTTTGCTTGCACCATTTATATTAGGGCCCTCGATCCGTGGGAATTGGCTTAACGGAATTGGAATTGAGAGTTAACAATTCAATTAAGGGTGTTCAATTTGACGGAATTTAAGCTGACATGGAATCTAGTGAAAATCCATGCTTTTCATCTTATACTATGATAAAAGGGAATTTAGGATTGCTACAGGTGCAGACGTCGATTACATTGGCTATTCCCATTTTACCCCCAGTTTCTATAAAAAAAATGAGTGATCGCATATCACCATTGGTGGGGTCCGATCAGGCCCTCGTCGGCTCCGCCGGCAGCGACGACCTCCACCGTGATCGCATATCGCCATTTTTATAAAAACAACGAAATTCGGTGGAGGCCACTGCCGTTAGCTGCCAGATTGGACCCCCCCCCCGTACGAGGTCGCTGGACGCCGGGGTCAGACCATGACTGCCTAAACAGGTGGTCACGGTCAGGGCTATTGCCGGACTACCTCCGGCCTACCGCCGCCGGGGTTGCCGACGTTCAGCGACCCCATTGGTGGGGTCCGGTCAGGCAGCTGGCGGCGGTGGCCTCCATCGTCGGGCAGTCGGTTAGTTTTTTTTTCCGTTTTCATATATATTATAAATAAAAATATTAAATTAAAAATAAAAATGAAAAAATTAAATAATATATATATTAAAATAAAAAAAATTAATAAATTTAAAAGTTAAAACTAAATATAAAATAAAACTTTAAATTAAAAATATAATTAAAATTAAAAATAACATAAAAATAAATAAAATAAATATCTAGTATAACATTCTCTATGATACGTGCATCTTTGCACGGGTTATGCGTGTGCTCGATGTTGTCAGTGGCTTTAACCGCATTCAGGCTGGCTTCGCCTCCCTCTGCTCGGGCTTCGCCCATGCTTGATGCTCCGGGCGGCCTTCGACCGCATAGAAGCGGGCTTCGCCCGCTTCTACGCAATCCACCGGCTCGACGCCGCACCCGCCACTCGTGGCCTCTCAGAGTGCGTCTACAAAATCAAACAACATAGTGCTCCAGGGGCCGCGAGTGGTGGGTGCCACGCCGAGCTAGTGGATTGCATAGAAGTGGGCGAAACCTGCTTCTATGCAGCCGAAGGCCGCTCGGAGCTTCAGGCACGAGCGAAGCTCGTGCGGAGGCGGGCGAAGCCTGCCTGGATGTGGCCAAAGACCGCCTGAGAGCATCGAGCACGGGCGTAGCCCGTGCGAAGATGCTCGTTCTAGGATAAAGCTCAATTCTTGTGCATTTAGATGGTTTTTGAGGAATTTCGAAGACCTTGCTTCTTGCTCCTGTCGCCCCTCTTTCGATCCTAATGCTCCTCGCTTCTTTTGTAAATTTAAACTGGAATCCTCCTTCCTCTTCTTTATCTTTTTCTTCATTAGATCCGGACCATCCTCCTCATTCTTCCTCTTCTTTTCCTTCTTCATTAGATCCAAAAATAACTTCCTCTTCCAATTTGTGTACTTTATCCTTTCAATTTCTGTTGAAATCTCACCAATTCCAATACCTGTCATAGAATACTACTATGCTTTCGAACAATATAATTGAAATTCAGCCTAATTGCATTTCCTACGATTTTTGGAATCTGACTAATTTTAGTTTTTCATTTCCAATTCTTGCGATCTGAACGGACACCAAGTGATAATCACATTAAGTAATATTAAATATTCTTATATGTGGTTTTTTGAATTTTCTTAAAATTTTGAAACGTCTGATAAGTACTCTCTAGTTTTGTCTGCTTGGTTGTGGGTTATCTTAAAATAAATCAAAAATATTTTATTTAAGATTATAAAGCAGTTGAGAAATTAATTAAATGCGACCATGTTTACCTTTGTCTTGCAGAAAGGCGTCAAGAATGTCTCTGAACAAAAGGAATCAAATGCGGCATCAAAAGAGTCTCAAGCTAAGGGTATTTACTCTGTCACAATTACGGCCAAAACTGCTGAAGCTTCTATTACCCAAACCATGGTAGGTTGGTGTATTTGAGATTTTTCCAAAGATTTATATAGTTACTTGAAATTAGAAAATATGCTTTAAAACAATATTTTGTCTAAAGAGTCATTGCGTTGCTTTTAGATAGACATCAGGTTTGGAAAATATTTTTTTACACTCATTTTATCTATACTATATTAAAAGGGAAAACATCCCTTTGGTTAAACATTAGTATTGCCAATTTCACCCTCCTAATAAAATACAAATTACCATCTGATTTTACGGTACAAAAGAAATGTTTCCTGAATGTGAGAAGACTGTTTTCTCCTGCACCCATAATTCACCCACTCTCACCAAGTGCAACCATTTTTAAGATTTCATTCCAATTATTTGTTATTAAAATTAAAAAGCCCGTTGGTTCGCAACTTGCAAGCCCCCCATTAAATTACCCGATGCATTCTGTCTGTACAAATTTACTTTCTCATAATATTTATATAAAAAGGATAAAAGTCAAAAGACTGATTTGTTTTTTTATTAGTTAATAATATAAATAACATATAATTGTGTAACCTTTTAACTTAATTGCAATTTTGTCATAGTTTTAAATTCTTTTAGTCAAAAATTGACATTTAATCTTTATTAATTTAAATTAAATTTTTAACAACCATCTTAGGGTTTTGGGTTTAGGGAAATGTCGTGGCTGGGGTATTGTCGCGCGGGGCACTGGGGTCCCCGCGTGCATTGTCGCGATCGGGGTACTACCGTGGTTTGCCTTAGGGGTGGAGCCCCGTTTCTGTCACTCGTGTGTTCAAATTGAAATCACTATTTTTATGGAGTTCTAAGATGCTTTGCTAAGTTTGAATTCCAAATTATAAGGTTTAACTAATTCTAAATTAACATAGTATGCTGTTTTATAAAACACATTTTCTAATTTTATATTATCAAATGGTTTGTTGGGCAGTGAATTGTGTACATGAGCAAAAAAGAGTTGCGGAGATGAAAATGCTTAGGTGGATGTGTGGACACTTGAGACTGAATAAAATTAGGAATGAATGTATCAGGGATAAGACAGGAGTAGCACCAATTGCAGAGAAGATGCGAGAAGCTCGACTAATATGGTTTGGACATATACAGAGGAGACCATTAGAGGCACTTGATAGGCGTTGTGAGAGTCTAGTCTCTAGGCATGTTAAATGAAGGAGGGGTAGACCAACAAAGACTTGGATTGAAACTATAAGAAAAGACATGATATACTTAGGCATTAGTGGGATAAGGACAAAAGATAGGGCACAATGGCGACAAAGAATCCATGTAGCCGACCTCACTATAGTAGGATAAAGGCTTGAGTGTTGTAATATTATCAAATGGTTCTTAAGTTCTGTTATTAGAATTTCATACAGAATGGTTGTAAACTAGAACCTTGAAACAAAATGAAGATTGGTGGCAATAGCACAAAATCAAGAAGGTGTTGAATTGGATTTAATAATTTTTTTGTTAATTTAAACTGAGCACTTGCTAGTTTAGCACAAACCAGCCAGATTAAGATATAACAAAGATAATATGCCGTAAACATAATTAGTAGAGGCAATAGAAAATGCTACTGGTTCATCCTCCAAACGACACCTCAAAACTGTCGCTTGTAGCTTATTCTCCTCTAATTTTCTAATTAGTATAATAAAATCTCTTTGTACCTATTGGAGAAACAGACTGTAGTATTCCTCCGTAGTTTCTAAAATTAAAATACAAGAACATAAATTGCTTAAATACTTGTGTATAACCTTTTAGAGCCCTATAAATGACTATTAAGAAAAAACTTTCTTTGCCTTTTTAATAAAAACTTTGCCCTTTCTCTAGTATCGAAGAATTTTTTTTAAGTGCTTTGTGTTGGATCTTACGACGCCCTTAGAGGGGGAGGGGGGTGGTGAATAAGTACTTTATGAAATTTTTAAAAGTTTAATAAAAATATCATAGTTTATTATAAATGAAGTTTCAGGATATTTTATAGAAATCTTTAATTAATAATTCAAGAAAAATTATACTGAATATTAATTATAGAATATGTAAAAATTCAATATTTTTTCACTACTGCCAGCGGTAAGTTTTACCGTCAAGCGATAGCTCGCAGATATTGAATTCAAGTATTTCTTTCTTACAATAACAAATTTTTCAATATATTTTGCAATAAGCCTTCAGGAGAAATATTAATTAAAACATTTTGTACATAGATATAAAATCAAGATATGAATACAAAGAGAGACCCGATTTTATTCCTTTAGAATTGAATACAAAATGTTTGATTTCTATAACGCTATAAATCGAGGCGAATATGACAAATCTCTTTTTGATGATTCACCGGTCCTTCTCCCAAAGACCGACTGTCTATAGCCAATCTTACCCCAGATACGACCTCTAGCCTCCCCCTAGATCTAATCTCGATCTAGTCGCTGCACACAAGGCTGCAAATTCTCCCTAAACCGCACAAGGGACTAGTCGCCACAAATAAGATGAATTTTCTACGGAATCCTTCCTCAGAATTCGACGTTCTCCCCGAACGATTTTTCTTCTCCCGATACAAAAAGATGAAGTAAAAGAGATTACAAGATAATAAAAAATAAGAGAAACTCCTCAAGGCTTTCTGAAGGTGAAGACGAAGGTGGTGTAGACGTCGGCGTTTTTGATGTGTTTGCCCTTCACGTTGAATGTGCGTTGTAGCCATTTTACTTCAAAATCTCCTATAGATTTTCGTATTTGCACAAAGGATTTCTCTCTCTATCTCTAGAGACAACCCTCTCTCAAAAGAATCGGAGTTCTGACTTGGTGGAGGAGGAATCACTGCTTCAAAAGGTGTCTCTATCGAATGCACGAAGTTTTCAACATTTTATAGAAAAATCTGGGCGATATCTAGCTATTGCAGGAGATATCTCCTCAAGCTGCCACATGTCCCACGCTACAATGATCGTGTCGGTTTAAAACGAACGTGTGGGTTGTGGGGGTATCACAGGGTGATAGTCACTATCGCCTGGCGATAGTGCCGAGTAGTGCGTGTCATGGCGATCGTGCAGGACATGGCCGTCGTCATGCTGATGTCATTTTCTCTATCGCCTGTCGATATTTGCTATCGCCAGGGATAGCTCCTCTTTACTTTTGTCGTCCAAACCTTTTCCAAATTGTAGATGACTTCGTTCTCATTCCGGAATGGGGTGACACATTCCGTAACTCTTCTTAGATTGAAAGTTATGGCCGTTTGAAGTTCAGCACATAAATTCGTCCTTTTGTTTGTTCTAAAGTGTACACATCCTTGGATCATGCCCATGACCGAGGACTTTTCTCCTCATTCAACATGTACAATCTGCACACTATAAACACACAAAAAACTATATCAAATACCTCACAGTATTTGATATTCTCAAAACAAGAGATGTGAAACGCATGCTTTAACAATCTTCCCATTTTGATAATAACAAATACCTATATGTAAAATTAGTGAGTTTAAGAAAATTTATGTTTATAAGTCAGTGCGGTTAAAAATATGCATGAATAACAAATTTATAACATAGCTTTAAAGCACAAATGCATACTCTTCTTATATGAAGGCTCCCCCTATATAAGTGTTCCATATATATTTTGTTTTCTCAAAATATCTATTCCACTAGATTTCTCAGTTTATTCTCCCCCTTTTGTTATTAGTAAAAGGTGGTAGAGATTAATATATATCTTTTAAGATTGATTATGTATAACTTATTGGAAGAATAGTCATGATCGGGAAATTAGATAATATATGCACCTCCTATATGATTACTCCACCTACATAGATGTTTCTTATGAAATTTTCAATGTACTCCCCCTAAATTTTCAATTGGGGGAGATTAAAGTCTTATTGTTGTTGTATGTTGACGACATGATCGTCACGGGGAATTCTAAGAAAGAGATAGCTAGTCAGGACTGAGCTAGCTATCCGGTTCGAGATGAAAGATCTTGGGTAGCTCTACCATTTTCTTGGTCTCGAGGTGGAGAGGAAGAAGAGCGGTGTGCTCGTTTCCCATAAGGGCTTTGCGGAGAGAATCGTTAAGCGGATCGGCATGCGGGAAGGGAAGAGCAGCTCTACACCTCTAGAGACTCTCAAGCTTCAGCATGATGAGGAAAGGATTCTTCCAAATCCCTTGATGTTCTAGGCTCTCGTTGGGAGTCTCATATATCTGACAATTATAATGACAGATATTGCTTATGTTGTAGGCTGAGTAAGTTGGTATATGACAGAACCGCGAAAGCCTCATCTGAGGTAGGGAACAGTCTGTTGTTCCTGGGCTATAGGAGTCTTGTACTCTGAGTTGTAAGATTTATTTGATCTGAGTTATTAGAGAAGTTGGCACAGTGTAGCACACTGCTAGATAAGTGGATGGGGATAGTAGATGTACCCATAGTTGGGGAACCACCATAATTTTTTGTGTGTTTTCTGTGTGATTTGATTTACCGTGCTAGATTACTTGAAAAATCATAAACATAACTAAGAATCAGAAACTCTTATTCACCCTCCTCTAGGTGATTAAACTGTCTTGAACTTACAATAATCATGAAACGTTTACTCCAGTTGCTATGATGGACTCGATTCGTATTGTGTTATCATATGCTGCATGCCTTGGATGGGACTTGTAGCAACTAGATGTGAAAATGCCTTTTTACATGGCGATCTTGAAGATGAGGTGTACATAAAGTTTCCGCCGAGTTTCTTAAACGCATGATCAGATGAGAAAGTCTGTCCAATTTAAACTATCTCTTTATGATTTGAAACTGTCTCTCAGAGTTTGGTTTGGAAGCTTTAAAAAACAATGAATCTATTGGGATACAAAAAGTCACTCCGATCACGTCCTCTTTGTTAAGAGGAAAAAATAAAAAGTGGCTATTCTCTTTGTCTGTGTCGACAATATCATTATCATAAAAAATGATCTGGAAAAATCACGTGGCTTAAAGCACGAAGCCACGTCTTTGCATGTAGTCTGAAATCAATGATCAAGGAAAGTTGAAATATTTCTTAGGAATTGAAGTTGCACGATCAAATCGTGGAGTATTCATTTCTCAGAGGAAATTTGTCTCAGACTTTCTAGAAGAAATAAGGATGCTTGGTTGTGCATCGACAAATACCTCCGTAGAAGTAAATTGTAAAATCAATTAAGTTAAGGGTAGTGAGAAAGTGGACTCCGCTAGCTACCAAAGATTGTGGGAAGGCTAATTTGCTAATCTACCTCATACTCACCTGTCCTGATATCACATTTGCATTTGGGATCCTGTGGAGATATCTGCATTCTCCCAGATTGAGGCATTAGGAAGTTGCTATATGAGTGTTATGATACTTAAAGAAGCCTCCTGGTCATGAGTTTATATTCTCCCGGAACAAGCATTTGAATGTTGAAGTATACGCCGATGCTGATTGGGTTGGAAGCCAAGATGACCAAAAATCCACTATCAGATATTGCTCTTTTGTCTGAGAGAATCTTGTGACCTGAAGAAATAAGAAACAAAATGTGATAGGCTGGTAGCAAGGTTCAATGCAAAAGCTAAATATAGAGCAATGTCAAAAAGGATATGTGAGTGCTTTGTCTTCAATCTATTATGCAAGATTTGAGGTTATAAGATGGAAAACCTATGCGACTACTTTGCAAGAATAAATTGTCTATCAACATTGCTCATAATCTCATTCAACACGACAGAACAAAACATGTTGAAATTGACAAACATTTTATCAAGGATCGCCTGGATAAAGGCAACAGTTGCACTCCATTTGTTCAATCTCAAGATCAGCTGATTGATATCCTTACCAAGAGCCCGAGTTGTGACAACTTCATTTATAATATCTTCAAGTTGGGAATTAGTGGCATGTACTCCCATGTTGAGGGAGAGAGTTGTATTAAAACCCATTGCAAAGCCAGTGATATAAGCTCATGTTTGTCTTAATTTATTTTACTCCCATGCTTCTAATATTGGGCTGGGTTCTTCTCCTTTCGTGTATATAAAAATGTGTCATGTAATATTTTTGTTTTACATTGGAAATAATATTTTATTCTTTCTCAAGTGCAACTGTTGGAGGTTACGAGATTTCTAAAGGGGGATGTCATGGGTTTCAACACTAACATTTACGCGATCAAGTGGTTTCATGATCAAAAACCAATCTCTCGATACCATATGTAGTACTCTGTATGCATAAATAGATGAAGATTTTGTTAAACGTATTCGATGATTCAGAGCGACGGCTATATCATTTTGCCTAATTCTCAAAATGTGACTAAGCAAATACTAAAAGTTCATAACTATATGAAAAATCGCATTGGACTCGATGAAGAACTTCAATAGTTTTGATGATGTTCCTATAACAAATGACGATGAGAATAAACCTTAAATGACCTCTAATTCTCGTACTTTGCTCCATGCAGCTGATTGCCATCAAAAAGTCTATGAAATGGAGATCTAATGCTTGATCCAAGCAGATAATGGTATAACTTCTATGGAATTTAATGAAGATAAATGGTTATATCGAGAGAATAAGATAATTGAGATTCGTGAAGTATTAAATCAATAGAAAAAACATTTGACATTTATTAAAGGACTTCTGGGCTGTCAAACTATGATCAGAGACTTGATCTTAAGATCTAATTCAATATTAAGATTATTCATATAACATATGAACTATGATTAAGATTAAATGTTTTGATAAGGAATTATAATGACCTGTGGTATATTAAAGAAAGATTCAATGCACAAAAGTTAATCAGCTTGATCATCTGGTTTATATGAATTTAAGTGCAGAGCAGACGCCATATTAATTAGATCCAAGGGCCATTATTGAATCTAAGGGCTAAAGTTAACTCTTACGTTAGCATCAAGATCATACTACAAGAATCAATTTAATGCATATATAGTTGAATATAAATAGTTGAATATTTGTAATTTATTTTAAAGCCTGCACTTTATTTAATACCTGCATGTATATGCTTAATATATGTATTCTTATATTAGAACAAGTATTTTGTTTAATACCTATATATACATATATGAAATCATGTAATATTCACTTTCCCTATCAGAGCATAAGAAAAAAGCCCACAATCCCCATCTCCACCTCACCATACAAAATCACGCTTCCATAGCACCAGGCTTGCCTCCAGCATCCTTGATTGGTCCCATCTCTGGCTCTTACACCCTCCCTGCATTGTTCTTTTTTAAACACTCGCCAGAATACGCCTCCAACTTTAGCACCTCACTGACCCTCACCACCTTCTACTGTCCTCAGTGTAAGACACCCTCCCAAAAAGGCACGGGAGTGGATCTTATCACACACCGTGTCCAAACCACATGATCACAGTGGCTAATGAGAGAGAGAGAGAGAGTTGAGACGATTGTCTCCCCACCCCCCATTATACACGTCAACCACCTGATTCGAACACGGTGCTAAACGAACGACCAAACAACATTCAACCAAGCGTAATTAAGCGGAAAACCATGCAGATGGAAATAGACAATGTCAAACTAGTGTAAGGGTGAATGACGATGGTGGCTGGGAAGAAGGATATTCTTAACCTAAATATTATAAGTTTTATTTGTACTAATAAATTTTGTTTAGAGTTAAGAGGGAGGCCATTTATTTTTTCATTTAAACGCTCGTAGATTTCTCTAGTGGATTTGGAATTTATCTCGGCCGGGCTCGTTATGACTGTCTCGTCGATACGCACCCACCAAAATGATCTGAGATCAATTTCGAGTTTGTTTGCTCATTTTACATTTCTCGTAGCGTTTGCGGCCTGATTTGACGTGAACGTCAAAAGCCCTTCTAACGTTGTCGGAATCGCATGCGGACGACTTCGTTGGACTCATATTGTCGTTATGAGGCTAACAAAACTTACTAAGGTCAATTTCGCGTCCGTTTCCTCTTTTTCACCTTTTTCAGATAATTAGGATACTTTAAAACCAAAGTCTGCACGACAAATTATCCGATACTCATCGGAATTGACCGTGGTTAACTCTGTTAGTTTCACATTGGTTTTACGAGTCAAATGAAATCAATCGAGGTCAATTCTTAGGTCATTTGCTCAATTTTCTCTTTTTTGGGTAAACACATTCTTAGAATTGTATATTGCATATCAATAATAATCGATCTTGGGGTTATATATACAAGACCCGAACATATACAGGTAAATACAGATAAGCCCCTATACATACACACAAGATCTAACACCCCCCCCCCCCCCAAAATCACGGGGGATCATACATCGAGAGTTTGGACAGAAGGTAGTCATACTGAACCCTCGTCTGGAGCTTGGTGAACAAGTCCGCAATCTAATGCTCGGTGGGAACATACTGGGGAACCAATGTACGTCGGTTGTACTGCTCACGGAGGAAGAAGACGTCGACTCCAATGTGCTTGGAGAGGGAAAACTTCACTGGATTCAGAGTGAGCTGAATGACACCAGTGTTGTCACAAAAGAGAGTGGTCGGTCCTGAGGAGACAATGCCAAAATCTGCAAGAAGCCAGTGAAGCCAGATAATCTCCTCGGCCGTAGACGCCATGACGCGTAGCTCAGCCTCAGTACTAGAGCGGGAAACACCAGACTGTTTCTTGGACTTCCAGGCAAGCAAGGAGGAGCCCAAAAACAGACAGAAACTAGTGACAGAGCGACGATCAGAAGGATCACTAGCCCAAGTAGCATAAGAGAAAATAGAAAACTGGAGGGAATTGCTGCTGGAGAAGAACAGACCACGGCCAGGAGTCGCACGAAGGTAACGCAGTACACACAGCAAGTGAGCATAATGGACTGATGTAGGAGTGCTGACAAACTGGCTCAACACCTGGACTGCATGAGCAATATTTGGCCGAGTGATGGTGAGATAGACCATGCTGCCGACCAAATGACGATAGCGAGTGGGGTCAGCAAGAGGGATCCCCTCATCAGCCTGAAGCTGCAGGTGAAGCTCCATCGGTGTGGCAACAGTGCGGGTGTCAAAAAGAGCAGCCCGAGTTAGAAGATCAGTAGTATACCGCTGCTGAGAGAGCTGGAACCCTGCAGAGGTGGAAGAGAACTCAATGCCCAGAAAATAGCTCAAAGGTCCCAAATCTGTCATCTGAAATTGCTGCTGCAGGTGATGCTTGACAAAGTCAATGAAAGTCGGGTCATCACCAGTGGTGATCATATCATCCACATAGAGCAGAAGAAGAGTCCGACCTCGGGAAGAGGTGTGAACAAATAGGGCCGGGTCGTGCTGGCTGGGCTGAAAACCAGCGACTGTAACGACAAAGCTGAAGCGCTCGAACCAGGCTCGAGGAGTCTGTTTGAGACCATAGAGAGCACGACGCAACCGACAAACCATGCCAGGAGGAGCAGCAAAACCAGGAGGAGGAACCATGTAGACCTCCTGTTGTAGGTCACCGTGAAGAAACACATTCTTCACATCCAGCTGAAACAGGGACCAACGATGGACAGCAGCAATAACAACAAGTGTCCTGATCGTGGTCATGTGTGCCACAAGAGCAAAAGTCTCATCATAGTCTCGACCATGCTCCTGCTGAAAACCCCGAGCAACCAGACGAGCCTTGTACCGCTCAATAGAACCATCAGAGCGAGTCTTGATCTTATAGACCCACTTGCAAGTGATGGGAACAACACCAGGAGGAAGAGGCACAAGATCCCAAGTAGAGGTACGCTCAAGAGCAGCCAACTCATCAAACATAGTGGCCTGCCACTCAGGAACCTGAGTAGCCTCGCGATAGGAACTAGGCTCTGGAGTACTGGTGGAGGTAGCAGGAAGAGCAGTGAGGTCGAGTGGCTGGGTGGTAAAACCGAGACGATCTGGTGGATGTCAATCTCGAAGGGGGTAACGTCTGGCAGGCGGATCATCCACGGGACTCTAACTGAGGATTGGGGGCACCTGTGGGGTAGTCGGAGCACGACAAGTGTAGTGGTGGAGAATAGGAGGTAGAGAGCCGGGAGATGACAGGACATGAGGAGGTGGAGAGGACTCAGAAGAGGGAGATGACGATGATGGCAGAAGCTCTGCTGGTGACTGGTCTAAAAGTGTGGCAAAACAGGTGGTGGTACGGTAGGAAAAATAAGGAACTGAATATCAGCCGGGGTAGTGGGTGAGGGTGAAGCAGAGGTGGATGAAGAAAGGAAGAAAGGAAGAAAGGTTGGTCCTCAACGAAGGTGACATCACGAGAAATGCGAAGACGACGCGCAACAGAGTCAGAGCAGCGGTAACCCTTATGCTCTGAGCTGTAGCCTAGAAAAACACATGCAATAGACTGAGCAGAGAGCTTAGTCTGTTCACGTGGTGGTAATAAGACATAACACAGACATCCGAACACACGAAGATGAGTGTATCAAAAAGGATGAGAGAACAAACACTCACCGGGACACCGAACCTGAAGGAAAGTTGATGGCTGAAGGTTGATGAGATAGACAGCGGTGGAGACAGCCTCAGCCCAAAAATGTGGGGGAACATGTGAAGCTAAAAGAAGAGTGCGATCGGTCTCAATGATGTGGCGATGTTTCCTTTCCACAGTGCCATTCTGGGAATGAGCACCAGGACAGGTGTAAGACCCCGATTTTTAACAACTCGTAAAAACCGGGGTCTTATGCCCAGAACCGCCGCTTTGCGGTGACACCTTCGCACTCGAGAGGGTCGTCACCACTAGGCGCCAATTCTGCCGGCCTTTTTCTTTCGATCAACAATCTGTAGCGAGTAAAGTAGAAGTAGGCAGTCCACCAAAGAAAAATCACATAAAATAAAATCTCCACGAAGGGAGTGTCCACAGAATAGTAAAAGAGTACAGAAATGAAGGGCTTAAGCCCGGTACATCAATATCCTCACTACAGGTCTCTCATGTGGAAGCAAAATAAAACAACTACTAGAAGTCGGGACTCACGGTCCCAGCTGGCTGTACTCCTGAGCTAGACTGCCCTGTCTCCAATCGCACCGGTCTCCCGGGCTGCTCCTCCATGCTGGGCTCCACGATCCCCTAATATGATGTGGTTCGAAAACCGTTAGTCTATAAGACTAAGCCCTATCATCCCCCACCCCTTCCCCCATGCTCCTAGGCACCGAGCGGGGAGGAAGAAAGGAAGGGACGTGAAAGTGGAGAGTAAAACAAACAGGTGACAGGGGGACCTTGCTAGCAATTTATAATCATGTGGTAATAGGTAAAGTAAGAAAAGAATTTAACCTTCACTTATGTGAGTACACATATGACAAGGGATCTTCTACAAGGCTCCCATTGTATAAAATGTCCCATACCACTTTATACGTTGGGGTGTCGGTTATCACAAGAAGTATATATATATTGAAATGACCTTAATTTATAAATTTGTCCACACAAGCTTATAGACCAAGGGGTCGTTTGACAAGTTCTAATGTATAAACGTCTCATTAAACTTATACATTAGGTGTCATAAGTTATTATGAATGATTATGATATGCATCTATATGGTGGGTTCATGTAATGTTCAAGCAGTGCAACTCACCCACCCGACTTTGTGTACACAAACCTTTAGTTCCCTCTTTCGGAGCCGTTACCTCCCAGGATACCTCTGTAGTGGCAGACGGAAGCGGTGGGTTGGACCTCGCCCACCTCAAAACCAGTAATAACACTACCAGTCTGACCTATCGTACGCCTCAACGCTTGGTGCACTAAGCGGACTACCGCGTACTCTTGCCGACTGGACCGCCGGACTTAAGTTTGGCGAAGTGTTAAACCACACTTGCCGAGTCATCGTATTGGCGTCGGTGCAACGACTAACCCATACCGAAGACCCACCACCTTGGGTATTTCTTATGCACATGCAATATTCTCAAAATAGTATACAACGAGTCGCGTTCCCGGACTGAACCGTCCGTGTTAACCTCAAACCGAGACGAAGCTCCCCGGACTAAACTGTCTGGCTCAAATTCCAAACCTCATCCCTTTGAACACCGCGGGATGGCGCCCCTTTGAACACCTCGGGACGACTTAACCATTTCCAAGTCTTCTCCAACTAGTGTGTGCGGTGTGAAACCCTATTTACTAAATTACTCTTTCGATTTGTTCTTTAAGGTTTACGTTAGCCCAGGACTACCTCCAGATTTACCCCGTGAAGGGTTCTCAATAGGCACTAGGAACTGCGATGGTATGACAGACCAAAGTTCCCTTTCGCAAGGCGCTTATTATTACTGGTTGATTCCCTTACCTCTCCCCCTTAAACATCACATTAAACCTGTACCTAAGGTAGTTTAGACCTTTCACTCTCGCAGGAACGACGATCTTTCGTCGAACTCGCGTATCTTCTAACACACATCAACTCGATTCTCACCACTCCTTAGAACTTTCTATGATGACTCATCTACTTTCATTCAAACAATTCAACACGACTAACTCTACACTATTCCAACTCTTATCCTAATACAACTTTTCTCCAAATTACTATTTGCAGACCAACCTATACTAAGTGATGTTCATGATAGGATGTCCTTCAAGTTTTCATCCGAATGACCTAGGTTATTTACTGGAGTCCTATCATGACATAAATGATTTATTTCCAGAATATTGTATTTTCCTCAATTAATCTTCTATTTAAATAATTTCTTAAAAGAGCCAATCATTGTCAAGTTGATCATGAAGTATACATTTTAGACATGATTAATGTTTCATAAATTCATGATAATATTCCATATGTCTAAAAGTGACAATTTCCAAATTTGGCATTTTCTACAAACATTTAAGGGTCCTAAAATAATTTTAGCAGTAATTCCCATATTCCAAGATTTGTAAATCAACTACTTGAAATTATCATCCAAATAATTTGAATTAAATATATTACACTACTACAGTCCTAAAATTATCACTGGCCAACTTTCATGATTTTTCACAGAATATTTAATTCTAAATAAATTCAATACAAAAATCTAAAAAGGGCATAATTGTGAATCAAGTACTATGAATATACTTCAAAAATTCATAATTAAATTTCTAACAGTAGATATCATTCTAAAATTATCTGGGGTCAAAATTCACATTTTTACTAGTTAAATTATTCTTTAAATGATTTATTTACCAAGTATGGCCTTTACAAAATTTGTGAAGGAAGCAATATATAAAATCCTTTAAAAATTATAATAAAATTCGGAGACCTCTATTTAGGTCAAAAACCTCTACTGACCAAATTTTACTAGATTCCATTTATACCAAATGATCAAATTAAATCAAATACTAAATTGGACACTGTGATATTTAACAAAGGAACTACCATGAATATAATCTATAAAATTCCACTAAAAATATCTAGGGGTTCAACTCACCCTAAGATTCATTCTACCCCATCTTCACAATTTTTAGATGATGTTAAGTTACTGTTTTGACCTAATAGTGCTTCTACCCTAAAGCTAGGGTTTGACTTTTGAGGTACTTAACTACTTCTAAATTCCCTAACATTTCAACCAGAGGCTTAAATATACATAAGCTATCTTTCTACTAAATTACAAGGCCATATAAGAGCATTTGCCCCTATGTCCTTCACAACTCCCAAAGGTCCTTCCTTAGGGTTTGAACTTGGGTCCAAGGGTAAATCAACCCTAATTCATCCATCTTCCCCAGGGGGGGGGGTACCTAGGGTAATACTAAGCCAGTGGTCCAAAAGGTGCTGTGCATTCAATATTTCATTTTTGGCTATAAGCACACCAAGCCCTTTACTAGCCAACACATGCAAGGGTATTTACCCAACTTGCCGTGGTCCATATGTGCTGAAAATTTTACCATGCCTTAATAATGTCCCCATGGACATGCCACCAAAAATTGGGGCCTTTTGGAGTTGAACTACTCCAAGAATCACCTAAACAAGCCTAGGGGTATTTTAGTAATTTCCCCCTAATTTTAATTCCAATTAATCCCATTTTTGGGCAGGGCCTAATTATGCCATAAACCAGTTACTGCCCAAAATCCCAGGACATTTGGGCCTCTGGATGGGCTTGGGCATCTCTTCAAACTTCTGCATTTTTGTTATTTGCAGCCCAAGACAATTCACATTTTCAGATCTTGCAAGTGAGATATCTCAACATGCAGAGGGCTAATTTGATTAATTTTTCTACCATAGGTCTAATATACCCCTAAGGGCAGGCCACCAAAATTTTGGACCTATTAGAGTTGGTATGCTCCAAAAATCAACATTTGATTTATCAAATTCTGACTAAAACTATAGAATTATTTTCCCCAAAAATTTTCATTTTTGGGGAGGGTCTATGTATGCCTAATTAAGCCACATGCCCAAAATTTCAGTCTATTTGGACTTAGGGTTTGGTCAGGGCACTCCTTTTATTTTCTGACCTACCCTAGGACCAGCCCTAGGAAAATGGCTCTATAGGGCAGTATACTTAACCAAAATTAATGTGTAACATATCAAATTAAAGGTAACTCCAAGACCTACAATTTTCATGTTGAGTATATTTTATGAAAAAGGCTGTAAGTGCTCTAATTATTGGCATGCAAAAGTCTGTTAAATAAGGTAGAAAATAGAACTATTCATGTAATTAAAATAAATTCAGGATTAATAATTTTGCATGGCACTAATCTTAAAGCAGATGTGCGGCTGCTGTGTTTCTTCTCCAAATGCCATGGAAATCCAACCGATATCGGGGGCTTTCACGGGAGGTTTCCCGGCGGCTACAGGCGGCGCCTCCACCGACGATCTTCACCTCCACCCTCACGGTGGTGGGGGCAAGCTTTTGCCGGCGGCTAGGGCGGCGGGAAGTGGCGGCGCCACCTCACCCGAGAGCTTCCAAAACTCCATTAATGGAGAAAAACGAAAACTGAGTTCGGGATCATTCGAGCCCGAACCCTACCCTAAACATTCCTAAGATCTAAGCATGAAGAGAGAGGTGAGGGAGGACCTTCCTGGCGGCCTTGCGACGTGAGGAGCGGCGAAGAACCATGGCGACGGCGGCGGCGCTTATCCCTCGGGTTTCACGGCCTCTAGCTCTGGTTCAACTCCAAGGCTCGGTTCTCTCTCTCTCTCTGCTGCTCTCCTTGTCCTGATGGTGATGAGCCGATGGGAGTGAGTGGGGGGGGGGGATGAGGAGATGAATTAAAGGGGGCGATACACTCTAGGTGAGGGGCGGGTTTGCCTTGTTCTTGTCACCATGCATGTATGGGTGGGCCCCACTCCATCCACCTCCTCCTAAATGACACCAAGTGTCAGCCAGCCCAAGGGGGGTTGATGGCATGGGCCCAAGTGGGCTCAATCCACTAGCACTCTTAAATATATCCTTTCTCTCTCCTAAATTATTCTTCATTTTGAGCTTCTCTCTCTCTCTTTCTCTCTCTTAGTCACTAAGTTGGCTAGTCAATCCTTTAGTCTATTGGCAGCCCACCCATGCATAATATATTAAATGGGGTGGGGAATGATATCAAGGCTTGACGGTGGAGAGAGAGGCCCTTGGTCATGAATACTCTTCCTCCAAATTTTCTCTCTCCTAGTCACCCAAGTTGACTTGATCACTTTTTGGTTCTCTAAGAGTTTGTCATGACCTAGTCATGACAAAATCTCTCCTAGGGGTCTAGTTGGAAATGAGATGTTACAACAGGAGAGCTGCGGGAGCGTGCCATGAGAGGCGAGAAGGTCACGGAACTTTTGCGATAGGTACTCCTCCTGAGTCGGAGCGAAAAATACGAATAGAGGCGGATAACTGAGTACGAACCATGGTGGAGAAAGTAACATAAACTTGAAAAAACTCAGCTCGAAAACGCAACATATATATCCAAGTTAAACGAGAAAAATCATCAATAAACAAGACATAATAGCGGTGTCCACCCTTTGATACAAAAGGAGTAGACCCCCATACATTAGAATGGACTAACTCAAACGGAGCAGAAGACCTAGACATTCTAGACTGATAGGGGAGTTGTAGCTGTTTTCCAAGCTTACAACCCGTACAAGAGTGACTAGTGTCAACAGATACACAACCCAAAACACCCTAACGAACAAGAGTTGAAAGACGGGCGCCACTGGGATGACCAAGACGATGGTGTCACTGACGAAAGGAAGAAACGGGAAGACTTAAAAGAGGAGCAGCTGGGGATGATGTGACTGATGGCAGACGAAGGTACTCAAGGAGATATACCCCACTATGGCGACGACCAGCTCCAATGAGGGTCCTTGTAAGACGATCCTGCACATGACAAACAAACTCATCAAAAACAACAAGGTAACCACTAGAGGCAAGCTGGCTGGCGGAGATGAGGTTCATGGAGAGCTGAGGGATGTAGGCAACATCAGGAATGTGGAACTGAGGGGTGTGGAGAAGGCCACAATTGGTAATAGGAAGTGTGGTGCCATCAGCAATAATAACACGTAGGTCGGAGGAAACAGACTGGCAGGCATGAAGATGGGTGACATCATAGGTCATATGAAAAGAGGCTCCAGAGTCAAGAAACCACGAGGACAGAGAGATACCTGACGGGGCAGAGGCCGCTGAGGGATCAACAGAGGTAGAGGCCTGACCAACTGTGGCTGCAGATGTACTCGGGAAGGTGCCTGAAGACAGCTGCTGAGCCAGTTGTATGAGCTGCTCAGAGAAGGAGGCTGTCGGAGGAGGCACATGCAGAACTGGAGCTGCACGCTGGTGGGTGTCACGAGACTGGATGTTTTGCTGGGAGCGCTGAAGCTTGCGACACTCAGACACTCTGTGGCCCGGTGCATGACAATAATGACAGCGAACAGACCGCCGTTGCGCAGCATTGGGACCCTGGGAAGAGGGTCCCTGGGTAGGAAACAGAGCAGACGGTCGCACAAGAGTACTGAGCCCTGGAGAAGGTGGCAGCGGAGGCTGCAAAGCAAACTGAGGAGCAGCCAAGACAACATGGGGGGAGGTAGTGTGCTGCGTCCCCTCCATGGTACGAAGACGAGTCTCCTCCGCCAGAATCTTGGACAAAGTGTCACGAAGTGTGGGTGGAGTACACCGATGGAGAAACTGTGAGTAGGCAGACTCAAACTCCGGGCGCAGGCGCATCAAGAAATCGTAGACACGGCAGACATCTCTGTACTGAGAGGTGGCAACGCAATGGCAGCGGGACAAGCAATGAGGCGGCATCATCTCGCCACAGTGACGCCAGAGGGAAGTGATCTCAGCAAAAAACTCCTGAACTAAGCGGTCGCGCTGGTAGGTAGCTGCAAGAGTTTGTAACAATGAATACTGAAGTGCCTGGCTGGAAGGCTGATAGAGATCGAAAAGATGATCCCAGATCGCCTTGGCGGTAGGGAACTCACAGATGGCCAGGCGGATGGGTACCTTACAAGACTGTCCAAGGATAGCAATAGCCCTGGAGTCATCGTCCTGCCACTTGACCAACGCCTGAGCTGAGGAAACACCGGTGCTGGCTGTGGGAACAGAAGACTCAGTTGAAGAGGTGGCAGGGAGCAACGGTGCTGGGCAGGATCCATCTAAATGGCCCCAAAGGCGTAGGCCTCGGAGATGCATGCACATGGTGGAAGACCAATCCTTGTAGTTCTGCCCGTTGAGCAGCACATCAGGCTTGGGAAGATAGCCACTGTGAGTCGAGGTGAGATCCATTGAAGGCCGAGACCGAGATCTGGAGCAAGATCGATCGGCGCTAAAATAGGGACGGGATCGAGCGGATCGACGCAGTCGATCGGAGGAAGCATCCGGAATAGACGGGATCGACACAGCGGTCGTTCGACGAGCGGAAGAGGGATCGATCGATCGACGAGCGGGAGAGGGATCGATTGATCGACGAGCGGGAGAGAGACCGGGATCCATCGGGATCGGGCTCGATCTACGAGCGGGAGAGGTACCAGGATCGATCGGCGCAGACGAGCGAGATCGATCGTCGCAGACTATCAGACGATCGACGCAGCAATCCGGATCGATCGGCGCAGACGAGCGGGAGAGGGATCGGGAGAGTTAAACCCTAGGCTTTGATACCATCTTAGAATAGTATATTGCATATCAATAATGATCCATCTTGGGGTTATATATACAAGACCCGAACATATACAGGTAAATACAGATAAGCCCCTATACATACACACAATATCTAACACACATTACTTAAAAGTGCGCCCGCATGTCACATTCTCCAATAGTCATTAGAATTGAGTGTAAACGACTCTATGGTTGTATATATTTTACTTGTCTAACAAAACCAACTGAGATCGATTCTGAGGTCATTTGCTCAATTTTCACTTTATGGTGAACGCGTTAATTAAAATTGTGTTTTCACGCCAAATTCTCTCAATGCTCATTGTAATTGAGCCTGAATGGTTTTATTGAACTTGTATAGTCTTTACAAGTCTAACATAACCAACTTAAATCAATTCTGAGCTATGAAGCACGAATACTTCCCCGAAGGCAGCGTACCTGTACCGGATACGTATCCGGTACTGGTACGTACCCGATACTCGACGGATACACCTATGTGGACACTTGGACTTAGCACATCATTTTGCATATTGATATAGGAGTCTCTTTTTCTAGAGTAAACAAAAGTCGGCTCTATGCTTGGAAGTGTTGGTACATCCAATTAAGTAGTGTGTCTGTACCAAGTATGTTCCTGGTACTGGTATGTTTTTGTTACAAGTACGTGTATTGAACGTGTTGAAATGACGCAAGTTATTAACAGAACGGCTAACTTGTCTCTAGACTAACCGGAGGTTAAAGATGTTGATCTCCAACAATGAAGTTGATCTCCAACAATAAAGAAGAAGAAAAAAAAGACTGATGTGTAGACTTAAGTTTAATTTTATCTCTTTTGGTTAAACATATAAGATGTTAAATTTTGTAATATTTATGAATGCTTAATGTTTGAAAACTTCATGTTATTTAGCATTGATTTGTGGACTTGTACTTCAAGTTATGATTTATGTTTGATGTTTCGATGTTTTGAGAATTATTTATTGCACTTGTAATTTATATAAATTATATTTGTTATAACGTATCATGTCGTACCCGTATCCTTTTTTTTTTAAATTTTGGCGTACCGCTGTACCGGATACGTATCGTACCCGGTACCTGTACCCGTACTGGTGCTTCCTAGATTCTGAGTTCATTTGCTTAGCTCATGAGAAGCCAATAGTTTAGGTCATGGTCGAGTAATGAGTCACTCAGATTTGACTAGACCACTCATTGTGAGTCAATTAAGCCAGCTAGACTCCTAGATTGTTCAATTTAAAAGTGGGTTGTTACACTCAGAACTTAGACACTTCATAGGACTTTTGGCTTGCAAAAGCCCGCTATTCCTCTGTCCTTTCAAAGCTGTTGTCGGAGCCGCCTCATGTGGCGATGCTCTTGGGCGATACAAAATGATTTGGTGATCCATATTTGCCTCTTTTGTCGGATCCAAATCCTCCAATTGGTGCATTTTCAGTGATGTACATGGGTATTCTCGGGTTCTTGCTCCAACATTTAGATGTCTCAAAGTACTCCCTTGATTTATCACTTCGGATTCATTGTCATTTTGAATGGTACCAACTATTTTGAATTGTTATGAGCAGAACAAGCAATTCAATGATATCAGTTATTTAGACACATTCATTGGATAATATATGATTCTCCATATTAACCTTTTATGGAAGCAATGAGAGTCAAACAATTCGTTGGTTGTCTCATAGTTACTCCATTTGATAATACTTATTGTCTAATGCAATTATGGTTTTAAACTTTGCCTATGAGATTTGTATTTGAGCCCGTGAGACATACTCACATATTGGTTGTTCAGCCAACACTAATGATCTTACCCATCAGTTTCTTGAGTTAAAGAAATGATCCATTTTTTATATCTGCTTTCGTTTCTGAATTTGAAAGACTTCACCAAGAGTTTGATTCATAGTGTCCAAGGGGTGAAGAATTGGATTTTATTAGTACTTCATCTGAGAGTGTCAATGAGTTGAGACACAATTGGCTTATAGGTTCAATTCTCTATAAGAATGTTAAGAGCTCTGTGAAAAAATAATTGTCTAAGTTTTTATCCGTATCTCCATCAGTGTGTATGTGTGCCCCTATGTCATTTTGCCTAGAAATGTTAGTAGAAATTTTTTGGTGTTGCTAGTCATATAAAAGACGGCTGAAAATTGTTTTTGAAGCTGTAAAGATCAAACTGAAATCATTAAGGCCGTAGAGTCAAGGACTCAACCATCCATGAACACTTTTAGCGCTCTGTTAGAGGAACATAGCCGTGTATGAACCAAAAATAACACACTACAAAGCCATATATTAAAGGAGGAAGTAAAATCAAATTTGACTTATATAGCGTGGCATAAAAAGTTGCAACAATGAAGACAAAGAAGGCTATACACAGGGCACAGAGAAATGAGCTAACGCTGCAATTTAGAGGTAACACCTTTCTCCATAGAATGAAAGAGAATGAACTCATGGATGTTGTTAACCCAAATCCTGCGACAGGAGACAACATCAGTCGAAGCCAGAGACAAAGCAGCCGGGCGGTTATTCAAGGTGCCCGCGGGTACTCTCCAGGCAGTGGCGCATGCACAACTGTGTTCGACAGAGGGACATGCGACCTCTAAGAGGACCTTTCAACAGTTTGCAAAAGGAGTCGCGACAGGCACTACCCCAGAACCCGCATGGGCTCACCTCCTCGACATCAGCACGTGCGGTCACGCGCAATCTCTTCTCTCAACCCCTCGCCGCCTGACTTTGCATATAACTCGAGCGGTAGCGCATTTAATGTAGTGTTTAATATAACATTAAATGCCCAACACTTCTTGAACCTATCGAGCAGCCTACCCTCAGGTATAAATATGGACCAGGATGCTCGAAAGGGGACGACGGACTTAGCCCAGAATCCACCCTGTTGTAGGTGCGGACACTGAGTCTCTCGGCTTTCTTCTCTTTGTCATTTGTATTCGTGCATACCCCTCTGGTACTCGCACCCTTCTCTATAATTTTTCTTAGAGTAATAGAAGAGCCTGACACAAGAGAGGCATTCTCCGCGACGGGTCAGTTTGATGTTCGCCGCTGCCAGCAACATCCCCTTTTTTCGTGTTTCTCTTCTTCCTGCTGAACCTCCGCAGGGCAAAGTAATCGGTCGGTTGCATTTTTTGATCTCTTCACCGAACTCCACGGTCGGTTATTGAGGGTGGAAGAACTAGGTGACAGATTTTGCGTCAACAGTCCGAACACGCGACCTTCAGATTTTTCCTTTCATCGCTCTGCCCTAGCTCTCCCCGTCGCTCTTGGTTCTCTGGTTCTCCGGTGATCTCTAGCTCGCTGGTGCTCTCCCTCTCTCGCGCGTTGTCGACACTTTATTTCTCTGGTGCTCTCCCTCTCTCAAGCGCCGTCGACACTTTATTTCTCTGGTTCTCTGGTGATCTCCCTCTCTGGTTCTCTGGTTCTCTCCCTATCTCACGCGATGTCGACACTCTATCTGGTTCTCTAGTCTCTCCCTCTCTGGTTCTTTTGTGTTCTCCCTCTCTCTGGTTCTTTGGTGCTCTCCCTCTCTCTGGTTCTCTGGTGCTCTCCCTCTCTCTGGTTCTCTGTGTCTCGTTGGTGCTCTCTAGCTATCTGGTTCTGTGGTTCTCTAGTGCTCTCTAGTTCGCTGGTGCTCTCCTCTCTCTTGTGCGCTGGTGCTTTCTTCTCCCTACCTCTCCCTCAATTAATATTTGTTGCAATGCTGCCTTGTAGGTTGTTGCCTTGTTAATTATTGCATGTTGCCTTATTAGTTGTTGTCTTATTGGCCGACTGCCTTGTGGGTTGTTGCCTGATTAGTTGCTGCATGTTGCCTTATTAGTTGCCGCCTTATAGGCCGACTGCCTTGTGGGTTGTTGCCTTATTAGTTGTTGCATGTTGCCTTATTAGTTGCTGCCTTATAGGCCGTCTTCCTTGTGGGTTGTTTCCTTATTAGTTGCTGTCTTATTTGGCTCGTTTATTAGTCAACAAATGATTTGAAATGTCCATATTATTAGTTATTTATTCAATTTCATTTTGCAATCAATGATGAATGTATACGGGTTGTTGCCTTATTAATTGCTGTTTTTTGCCTTTTGATAAATAAAATGTGGGATGCTTTTAAAGTTTGAATGATACGAGACTGAAGATCCTTTTGTTGGATACTTTGAAAGTTTGAATGATAGTTATAGATTTGTATACTAGTATACTACTGATGATGCAAAGTGTTGTCGAATAAATAAAATGTTACATGGATAATAGTAAAGGTGACTGAAGATCTGACGATCTAATGAAGTTATAAGACTTTTCTGATGTTTTTTTCAACTAATAATTTTTCTTGTGATAGTCATGTCTTACTTTCATTTCTTGCCTTATTAGAATGACTTCTTCTGTTGGATCAAGTGAGGTTCTCGTATCACTGGTACCGACCAGTAGAGATCCTTTCTGGGCATTTGGTGAGAAGTTGATTGCAAACAACACCAACCGAATCAAATGCAACTACTGCAAGCATACAATGAATGATGGAATTACCCGTTTCAAGCATCACTTGGCTGGGTTGAAGGGTAATGTTAAGTCATGCCCTCAGGTTCCCGCCGACGTTAAGGAGAAGGCGGAGTCGGCCCTAAACTCGAATTTGGAGAGTAAGAGAGCTAAGAGTGCAAAGTTCGTTGCAACCTTGAATGAGGTGGTTTTTGGAGAAGCCCATGATGATGAATTAGATTAGACTGCCATACGTAGGAGCACACGTTCTAAAAGTCCAATGGACCAATTTGTTCATTCAGCTGCCGAGTCTAGCAAGGGGAAAGATTCCCAACAGAGCACGATAGAGAGTAAGTATAAAAAGAAAGCCAGAGAAGAAGCTTCAGTATACATAGGTAGATGGGCATATGAAAACGAGATCCCGTTTAATGCCATATATAATTCCTCCTTCCAGCAAATGGCTCATGTTATTTGATTATGCGGACCTGGGATGAAGATCCCAACATTTTATGAGTTGAGAGACAAAATTTTGCGAGGGGAGGTGGAGAAGACGAAGGATATGTTGGGCACATTCATGCAGACTTGCAAATTGAGTGGTTGCACTATCATGATAGATGCGTGGACAGATCGGAGGGGTAAGAGTGTGATGAACATCATGATATATTGTTGTTCTGGAGTGACATTCTTGCTTTCGAAGAATGTCTCCTCCACACATGATGGAAAGTTCATCTTTGACTTCTTGGATGAGGCGATTGATAGCCATGAGAGCCTAAGAGAGGACAATATCTTACAGATTATGACGGATAGCGCATCCAATAATATGGCTGTTGCAAAGCTTATGACTTTGAAAAGACCTAAGCTTTTTTGGAATTGTTGTGCAGCTCATACTATTAATTTACTGTTACAAGATATAGGAAAATTGAAGCCAATAACGAGTGCTATCTCATTGGGTCGTCAACTCTCTATCTTCATCTATGGTCACACCATCTCTCTCGACATGTTTAGAGAGTCAACGAAAGGCTTGGACTCCCCTGAGCTTATTCGATCAGGTGTGACTAGATTTGCTACAAGGTTTCTATCTTTAGAGAGTATCTTAGAGAAGAAGTATCAATTGAGGGGCCTATTCACATCTGCAAAGTTGGCTGCAACAAAGTTGTCTAGTAGTGCCGGGGGAAAGCAGCTAAAAATATTTCATCTGTATTCATTTCATAATTTTCATTTAAAAAAATTGTTTGCAACTATTTTATAGTATTTTTATATTTTCTTAATAATTTATTTTGCATATGGTATGCTATAATGATAGTAATGAGCGCTAGATTATGGGTGATTGTTGAGCTGGCTGTTGGTATATTCACACCATTTGTGAAGGTGTTGGGAAGAGTGGACGGAGATACACCATCCATGGGGTGGTTATATGAGGATATTAAAAAAGCTAGGGAAGATGTTGTTATTCTCAATCACCAAGAGAACAAATATTTTCCTATATGGAAGTTGATTGATAGCAGATGAGAGAAGAAGATGAGCAGCCCTCTGCACCTTGCAGGTTATAACTTAAACCCAAATTTTTATTATTCTCGTCGAGTGGAGATTGAACATCACTCTGCACCTTGCATGTTATTATTTAAACCCATATTTTTATTATTCCCGTCGAGTGGAGATTGAAGCTGACGGAAGATTTATGAGTGGTTTTGTTGAGTGTCTCTCGAGGATATATAGGAAAGATTCTTCTACACTGGAGCACGTCAGTGCTAAGTTTGATGTTTACCAATACCAGCAAGGGTTATTTGGTAAAGATATGGCAAAACGACAACTACAAAATCCCAATTTAAATCCAGGTAAGGGTTATTTAGTTAACAAGTTAACATTAATAATGTATTTATGTATGATATATTGTGTTGATATTTTAATTTTCATAGTACATTGGTGGAGGCTTAACGGTGTTGATATGCCATACCTTAAAATTATTGCTATGAAAATTTTAAGTCTAACTACTTCATCCTCTGGCTGTGAGAGGAACTGGAGTATTTTCAAGACGGTATGCATTAATTTATTTAGTTAAACATAAATATTTTATTATAAAATTGTATAAATTATTTAACTTTTTTTAAAAAATTGTAGATACATTATAAAAAGAGGAATAAACTCGATATCAAAAGATTGAACGATTTAGTATTTGTAAAGTTCAATGCTTTGCTGAAGTCAAAATATTCAGATACATCTCGAGATCCACTGGCAGCTAACAATGTTGATCTGGAATGGTACAAGAGTGGATGGTGAATGTTGATCCTGCAAGGGACGAAAATGAAGATGATGAAGTCTTTCCTGGAGAGGGGCTGACATGAGCGCAAATTGGCAATATAGTCGATGCTGATCATAATGAAAGGAGGCCTCAAAGACCAACTACAAGCAAAATAGTGGCTGTTAGTTATCAAAGAAGGGGAAAGAAAAAAGTATCTGAGATGGACGAGGGAGATCTAGAGGATTCATCTGATGAAGATCATATTCTATCTAATCTTCCAACTATAGATGAGTCTTTAAGTGACGAAGAATGAGGTATGTTTGAAAATTAATTATTGAAATTTTGATCTCATAAAAATAATATATGGTTGATAGTTTCTTAAAATCACTAGTTTTACAATTTTTTTTCTTTAAAGTGTTGTATGTTAAATATTACAATATAGCTTTTAATATTTAAAACTTCAATAGGTTATAAAATAGGTAGTACTGTGACATGTATAAAAAATAATATTTAATTACATCTATAATTATTTAAATATTAAAATTCAATATATGAAATATCCCCGATATATAAAAAACCGACATGAAAACCCAAACCGACGTGTCCCCGACATCCAACATCTGCAACATTGCTATATACACAACAGAGCAGGGACAAAATCCTCTAGGAAGGGAAGTCTGAAGCACCTGCAAGAGAGGGAGGTTGCCTCCTCGTCACTACTGCCACCCCTTTGAGGAGTAGTAACATTCCAGGTGGAGGATCTCCCTCAGACCATCAATCCATTCCATGGCGCGGTGGTCATAAAGACAATTCTCAGAGATTACACAATGGCCCGTATTCTCATTGACACGTGTATCTCCGTAAATGTCCTATTCAAATCGGCGTACGAAGCAATGAAGACAGAGAGGCCGCTAAAGGCTTGCGACGACTCGCTGTATGGCTTTGCAGGAGGCAACAAGGAAGTAAAGAGAGTTGTGGACCTCACAGTCATTTTGTGCGGGGTGGCTCGACATGAGTCGTTCTTAGTAATAGATGCACCAAGCAGGTACAAAGCAATCTTCGGGAGGACCCTCTTGGATGACTTTCAAGCCATCACGTCTACCTATCATTGGGTGCTAAAGTTCCCGCTGGGTGGTAAACAGTTTAGAGTTCGTAGTGAGCCCTGACCCTCGCAGGAATGTTATATTCGACAATTAAACTCGGTCAACGAATACATCTCACCTCGAGTAGGGAGTAGCGGCAAGACCGATTCCTCCTCGTGACACTTGGCTAAGCAAGCAAGGAGTATCTGTAGTGATGTGTTCCTTCATCATACTCTTGAATTTTGTTTCTCGTATCTGCATGTTTCAAAGCTTCCCTTATGTTATATTATTTTCTGACTGAAACACTAACGCCCTCTTCTTAGTGGGCAAGTTCCCACGTTCCGCCGCCTAAGCTGAATTCTTGGGATAAACACTACTCAGCCCCCGAGAGGGATGATAAGGTTCGGAATGAATGTTCATTTACTCCACTTATGTGGTTAACGAAGCTCGCTTGGATCCCCTCGGACGTATCCGGACGTCACGTGCAGAGGTGATCAAACTTCCGACCCTCCTGCCGGTCTGGGCTACTTCCCCCACCCTAAGACCACTACAATTGTCCTTGTGGAGACACTCCCGATGAGCATATGTGGCCGGTCCGGACACGATAGTCAGCCGCGCATCGATTGAAGCGCCGTTAACATTATCGTTCCCTTTACGAGGATAAGCTCCATGCAACAGGTGCTTTTTACCCCTTCAATGTTCTTTAGCGCTGCTTGCGGGCGAGAACCCTGCGGATGCCTTTGCCTGACTGGTGACCTTAACCTCTGGCGACGGACTCCTAAGTGTGAGTAGGCAAGTGCCCGCTTGATAATTCACACACTCTGTCTCGGTCTTCTCGGCGAGTGCATGCTTGATAATTCACACACTCTGCCAAGGTCTTCTCGGCGAGTGCCCGTTTGATAATTCACACACTCTGCATCGGTTTTCTCGGCAAGTGCCCGCTTGATAATTCGCACACCCGACCTCGGTTTTCTCGGCGAGTGCTCGCATGATCATTCACGCACTCTCTCCTGATTTTCATTCAAAATAGGAGGACACCCGGAATGGGGTCGCTTGCGGTTATCTTGCTGTCTAATTGACGAGTGACCACATGATCATTCACGTACTCTCCCCTGATTTTCATTCAAAATAGGCGGACACCCGGAATGGGTCGCCTGCGGTTATCTCAATATCTAATTGATGAGGGGTCGTATGAACGTTCACGTGCTTTATCCCGACTTTCACTCAGAATGGGCCGACACCCGGAAGGGGGCCGCTTGTAACTTTCTCATTATCTTATAGACAAACACCTGCACAACAAACCACAACCTCGGATACCATCTTGTTCTTTTCTGACGGTCACTCAGATGTGTGAATGCTCGCATGAAACCCGCGCATAACGTCCTATCCTGCGAATAGTAGTGTGAGTGCATGCGCGCGACAGAATACTCTACTAATGAACGGGCAATACTGCACATACATTTACGCATGAATACAAACTGGGAGAACCGACAGAAAAATGTATCAAAATGAATAATTTTAACATATAAACACTCTTCACATCCAATGCAGGAATTTAAGGAAAATTAGAAGAAAGAAAAGGCGACCGATAAAGTAGCGCGACCAGCAAAATCTCGAACTAGGGGAGGGGGAGGTCAGTCCTTGGCAGAGTCCGCCTCCGAACTTGATATGCCTCATCCTTATGGCCCGTGAATAGAGTCGCAGAATCTACGTCCGCTTACTCCGACTTCAAGGCATCGTTTTCCTTCAAGAGGCGGATCGCTGTCTCCGCCGAACGCCTGCCGAGCAGGATTAACTCCTTGCGGAATCTCGAGTCATCCACCGCTCTCTTCATCTGCACCGACAAGGACCCACAAGCCCATGACTTTCTAGGTAAGAAGGAGAGGGGTTATAGACGGTTGGCTCATACCTTTAGTTTTTCTCGCAAGCGAGCATTACCGCAAGCTCGTCATCCAGCAGGCTCCAGGCTGCGCTGTTATAGGAGAGTGCTCGCTGAGTCTCCGTAGCGGCCCTCGCAGAAAGATCCCCCGCGGGAATCGTCTCTATTTCCCAGCGATCCGCCGAGCCACAAGTCGGACTGAATCCTGAGAGTGGGGAGGAATTCGCGAAGACTCCCTCCAGGAGGGAAGTCGGGTGCTAAGTGTCACAGACTTAGCTCCCTGGCTGATTAATGGAGTATCCGCCTCATCGAGCGAATCAACATCCGGGAACGATTGGGCGGGCTGCCAACATCAACCTTTTGTTTTTGCTGGGCACACTACTTTTCGGCGGCGGTTTTAACGTCCCCAGGAGGAATGTATGGCTTTAAGCCAGACACCATCAGAACAACTGCAAGTCAAGGGTTTTGGGCCAGGATGAACAAACGTTAAATTTAACTTCAAAAACTTACATTTCGCAACAAGAACACTCTGCACCTCCTTTATGTGGCGGGCATAATATCGAGTGTCCAAGCACTCCAAGTAGCGCGAGATCCGCGAACCAACCACAGACAGATCAGGAGGCAGGAAAATTTCCTCATTCCGGAGGTCAGGAATGGTGTTGAGTCCGCCCAATGTCACCTTTGAAGAAAGCGAAGCGTGACCGCCAGTCTGCGGTGTTGCCCACAATTTTAAAGATGTCCATCCTATCAGAGCCGAAGTTCGGCTGCACGCGCTTGAGAGCTCGCGTCCGGAATAAGAAGCGAAACGCTTCCATGGAAAAGGTGATCCGCTACATCTGCATGTAAGTCACATAAGACATGATGGTCAAAATTTTGTCGGCTCCAGAAACGCTTCCATGGAACCAAAGGCGTTAAAATCAATCTGTGGGGTAACTGGTACCCGCGAAGGTCCGAATATTCGACACTTGACCATCTCAGTGTCCATCCGCTTAAGGAAAGCTCTCCGCGAGGCCTCTCCTCGATTGCGCGCGGCCTATAACTGTGGGTGAGATCGTGGTCGCTCCCCCTATGTCCCCCCGACAACAGGTGAGATAATGACCGATTCTTGGCGGGGGAGCGCAGCAAACTTCATTTGGGTCTTCAGCGGGTGGGCTAATGCATCCTCGCGGTTTCCTGCTAGATCTCCCACGAAGTTGCCCATTTGATCCACGGTCTCTCCAAGGTCCTGCGTCGGGACAACGTTTCCCCGATCCACCGACTGCCTCCTATCCTTACCTTGGTCCCCAGATGGTTCCGCAGACTTCATCCGCTTCGACGACGGTTTGCCCGGAGGTACGTGTTCTAGTTTTTATCGTTATCTACAGGTATGTGTGCAACCTCTTATTCCAACCGTGATATCCAAAGTTGGGCCTCCGCCGCAATATCCTCTTGTCTCCTCACCTCTGCTCTCTCAAACATCTCCCGAACGATCACTCCTTTCGAAACGCCGAGCGTGGGTACTCACGCCGACCTCTCAACCGCCGGCACGTTCCCAGCACTAGGAGCACTCTCGACCGTCCCAAGGGATGATTTCACCTTCATCACTATTTCCTCCTCAGTAACGTTACTGATAATTGGCCCTATCAGCGGGTGTATCTCAACTCGTAGCGTTTCTACGGCCTTCGAAGCAGCGCCCTCAGCGTTCGACCGCATCCGAACAGGGCGGGCTATCTTGGTCACGACTTTCTGCAACCTCCCTGGCGAGCATGCTTCGCTAAACGCATTCCCGGTAGGTGACCAAAAAAATACAGATCCATTCGGATTTCAGAAAGCTCGCCAGCCTTAGCCTTGCCAAGACAGTTTGATTCAAGCAAACCATTCCTATGCGTAGGAGGTCACAGAATGGGAATTCAGGGTGGGATGACTGAATGGGGTGGGCTCATATGCCCTATTTATAGATTTTGAGTGTCATGAAATTTGAGTCGCTGTCTTTGCGGTTATCAACACACTTTTTTGGAGCCAGCATAAGCTCAAAAAAGTGTGGGGATTATGTCAACACACTTTTTTGGAGACATCATCAGACGAAGCCGGATACAAAGCAGTCGGGCGGTTACTCAAGGTACCCGCGGGCAGTGGCGCGTGCACAACAGTGTTCGACAGAGGGACGTGCGACTTCTCGGAGGACCTTTCGACAGTACGTCAAAGGAGTCGCGACAGACACTACCCCAGAACCCGTGCGGGCTCACCTCCTCGGCATCAACACATGCGGTCACGCGCGGTTACGTGCGGTCTCTTTTCTCAACCCCCCGCCATCGAATTCTTCGTGTACCTCGGGCTGCAACGCATTTAATGTCATGTTTAATATAGCATTAAATGCCTGACTATTCGTGAACCGATCGAGCAGCCTACCCTCAGGTATAAATAAGGACCAGGGGTTATCGAAATCGGACGACAGACTTAGCCCAGAATCTACCCTGTTATAGATGCGAGCACTAAGTCTCTCAGCTTTCTTCTCGTTTTCATTTGTATTCGTGCATACCCCTCAGGTACTCACACCCTCCTCTGTAATCTTTCTTGGAGTAATAGAAGATCCCGCCGCAAGAGAGGCATTCGCCGCAGTGGGTCAGTTTGGTGTTCGTCGTGCCGCGACACCCCCTTTTCTGTGTTTCTCTTCTGCCCGCTGAACGTCCGCAGGGCAAAGTAACCGGTCGGTTGCAGTCTCCGATCTCTTCATTGAACTCCCCAATCGGTTGTTGAGGGTGGAAGAACTAGGTGACAAATTTTGCGTCAATAGATGTGAAGAGAGGTGTTGTACTAGAAGCAAAAGTGAAAAATCTTTACCCATGGAGTGATGATGTAAGGAAGACCACTGCGTGACCTCCACAATAAGGAATGCTTTTTCGAATCAACCGAGGGAGAGAGAAAACTCTCAAAAACAACCATGATAAACTCTAAAAAACAACAATAATTACACGAGCAAGAGGCTTACAACCTTGGATCAAGAAACCAGTAAAAGGAAAAACTAGTTCACAACAATGAGGGGGATGATTCCTTACTAGCATATAAGAGTAATCACCAAGGTATATATTCGATTACATACTTCCTTATGATCACACAACTGTGGGTATGGAAGAAAGCAAGCTTATACAAGTGGTGGGATGATGAAATATTCTCTTGGAGACCACTTTGACCTTGAAAATAGGGTTCTTAGAGCCCATGGAAGAGGGATTTGAAGTTATATTTGATTGCATAATATTTGAAGACCGCGCAACTGTGAAAGAAGAAAGAATCATGTTCGTGCAATTGGTGGATAGGCGGTGTGATTCTCTTAGGGACCACTTTGGCCGTGAGAATACGACGTAGAGCCTGGTTAGAGGGTGCATCACTAGACAAGGGATTACCAAGCAAAAATGGATCATCATCGACCTAGTTCCCAAAAGAATCTGATCAATATCTCCTAAAGTTGCATGTGATTATGTGAAAAGCTTGCATAAATGCATGCGATAGTATTTACATCTAAATATGAGATTTAAGGTTTGCAACAGATAATTCAGACCAAATTTATCTAGGTCAACAAACCCTAACTCTTTTCTAGAAATTGGTCTAACATAAAGTACTCAAAGCTCCACTTATCTGGTACAAGTATGAAAAAATTAATGCGAAAACCATTGTTCAGAAAATAAAATAAAAATATATATTTGAATTTCTCTGTTCGAAATACGCGGTTTAAATTTAGAAGTAAACAATCAACCTACTTTTTAAAATACAGTTGTATTAAATAACTATAAATATAGGATAAGCACTATCATCTGGTGACAATTTTCATGAATTGAGTTTGAGCTTGAGTTAGGGTGACTTTGGCTCAAACAACTTGTTTGCATTCATAGATGCATGCCTTGTTTCCTAGTTAGCCTTTGTTCTTGTGATGACATGATGTTGTTTATTAGGGGAAAATGGGAATGTGGTTGTAAGATTTGGTCATTGTGACTAAATCACAGCTTTGAAGCATACATAGTTTTACTACCCAAACATATTCACATAACTTTTGTATCCCAACCTATTTTCATTGACCTAATGGCGATACTTCTAGAATCGTTAGAACACTCCTTACACGTAAGTTTTCACAGATTAGCAATGTATTTGTTCACATGCATTTCCGGATTATTGACAGGTGTATGCGCCTTTTGGAACTATAGTGAAATTCAAATTGTTTTCTAGGATCTGTTTTATTCCTTTACTAATCCGATTGCTATAATTAGAAACATGAACCTGATGGAAGAGACCGCAATGGTAAGTTGAAGAAATCAATGCAGGATCTTGCATCTCGCGCTGCTTCTAGAGTTATGGAAACTGTTTCAAAGAATGTCACAACACCAACATCTGCGTATCAATTTGAGGTTTCTTGGAGGTCACTTTCTAATGACTCTGAAAAACAGGCGCAACTACTGAAGGTTGGTTAGTCTGCTCTTTTGAATTGGCATATCCAAAAGTTTCTTTGTGATCTGATATTTTTTTGCTTTATTTGATGGTTGTCATTTCTTTCAGATAATTCCTCCAGCTGATTTACCAAAGATTTTTAAAAATGCACTATCTGCTCCTGTACTGATTGACATAATTAGATGCATAGCGACATTCTTCGCGTAAGTTGCTTTGTCATCTCTTGTGTTTCATGCGGTTTTTTATTGTTAATGTGGAAACAATGCTTGATAATAAGACAATGCCCTCCCATTCCATTTTTATAGGGATGAGCCTATTTTGGCAGTGAGTATGATAGATTATTTGACCAAAGTTCCTCGATTTGACATGATAATTATGTGCCTTTCTACAATGGACCGAGCTGGTAAGTATAGTATATTTGTCTTTACCATTACTCTTACAAACAAATATGATGCATGTAGAGTATATGTTAGCATATCAATTATTTACATTGTTCTTGCTCAATCTATTTATAAATGTTTCATGTTAATTGTTTTTTGCAGAATTTGTTGAATTGTGCTTATTCTTAATGTATGAAGAGCATCTAAGACTGTCTACGTTTTATTGTAGTCATTTCCTATGTTTCTTGCATATTGATCAGTAAGATGGAATATAAACCTAATTAGCCTCTAGCTTGACAAGTAGTGACAGTGATCCGTCTTCGGTGTAAAGTTGATGATCAACACAAACACAATGACACGTATACACATTATTATGTATTTTGTCATGTAGTGAAGGCTCCATCTATATAAGGAGCATTATGTTGTGAGTGATCGTCATGTTTGGAGTACTAGTCCTGTGGGTCTTTTGGAGAGTGGAGTGTCAAGGAGGACCTAACCTCCAGATGCTTTGCAGGAGTTATCTCTTGATTGTATTTTCATATTTGTTTAATGCAATGCAAGTTTTCTGTTCTCGTTCTCGAGACCACGACGTATCAATTGGTCTGACTTGTCGCTAATTAGGGTTTCAGCCTGCTAAACTTTCGTCGTTCTCACACGACGTGATTCGTTGTTCTCGCACGACGCAATTCCGCCCTATTCTGGCACGACACGATTATGCGCTTGGATTTCGTCGCATCTTGCCAGTGTAGCCACACTCCGCCTCTTTTTCCTCTATCCAACATCGGCATTTGATGCTTCCAACGGCGGTGCTCCTGCACCGTGCCGACATACCTCTCAATTGACGATTCTAGAAGTCGTACGCCTGCGCCCTTCACTCCAGCTCCATCCTCGGCCCTGCATCGACCTTGAATCAGCTTCCCGGCATCTCCTTATGGCTCTCTCACACGCATTCCAGAGGCTGTCCCGCGACTTCTGCAGCGTTCCAACGACCACTCCTCATCCTCTCCGCCCTCCTGCGGCTCCTGCAGCATTCCAGCAGCCCTCCTGCGGCTCTGACAGCATTTCGGCAGCCCCCATGCGGCTCCTGCAACATTCCGGAAGCTCTCCCGCGGCTCCTGCCACATTCCGACAGCCCACCAGCGGCTCCTGCATTCCGACGACCTTCCCGAATCTCTGGACGCATTCTGTCGGCCCTCACGACCTTTTTCACTATGGATTTTCTTTTGGACTCATTGCATGCCCACTGCGATTAAATTGAGACTGCCCCGGATAATCTCTTCTCCACTATGCTTGAGATTCATCATCGTCTTCTTCCACATGTCCCTTACAACCCATGCCCTCTTCTCTGCTTCTTGACGAGCTTCCTCCTCCCTCCATCCCATTGCCACCACTCAGTGGGTCTTTGACCATTATAACTACACCCCCTTTATTCTCTTGCTGCCGACCGTGGCATGGGCCCTCTAATACCCTCATTTTACGATTAACAACAGTTGCTCTCTAGTCAGCTCGCCTTCTGACAAGTTCGTGACAGAGGCTACACCTGGAGGCTCTCCCGTCATTCAAAGTCACATGTTTTTTTTTCTTCCATCCGTTTCTTGTAGACTCCCCGCCACCTATCAACTCCCTTATCTTCAGACTCCTCTTCACATCTCTCGAGCACACTGTTGCCTTACCCTCACATCTTGTCACTCCCACTTCTACCAGACTTCCCACCCGATTTCCTTCCAAATCTTCACTACCTACTACTCATCAACCTAATGTCCAGCCCCACGACCCTCGTTCAGTCTCTGAAGGGGTGCCTGTCATCAGTCTTCATAGCATTTGACCTTCTACCATGGCTCTGGCCCAACTGGTGTGCACCTCGCTCATCCTTTGGGATGAGATATTTTGCGGGCATGTCCACAATTGTCAAGACGCGCACCTAAGCACGCCTGAGGCGTCGGGCGCACCGGGCGCAGCCCGCCGCGCCTCAGCACGTCTGAGGTGGGCGATGTGCCCCAAGCGCGCGCCTTACAGGCTCCCAGGCGCGCCACGCGCCTGGTCCTTTTAAGTTGTTTTTATAAAAAAGAATTTTGAGATGGGCAAAAACATGATCTCAAATACACCCGATGCACCCCTAGGCACATTTGGGTTCCCAATTCGCTGAAATTGAGCGAATTGGGCGCCCAATTCACTGAAAATCAACGAATTGGGAGCCCAAATGTACTGAAATTGGGCGCCCAATTCGCTCAATTTCAGTGAATTGGGCGCCAATTCGCACAATTTCAGCGAATTGGGCGCTTAATTCGCTCAATTGTCTTTTCCCACATTTGTGCGCCTCACGTGTCTCAGGCGCACGCCTACGCGTTGCGCCTAGGCTCCAGAGACCCTTTTCTCCTCGGTGCGCCTTGCGCCTTTGATAACATATGGCATGTCATTGCTTCACCACTTGGGCAGTCTCATGCTGAGTTCTATGCATGTTTCTGTCTACTGCCCCACAGATCTTCAGCAACCTGTCCACCACGATGCTTTTTAGCTTCTGTGTTTCACCTGATCCACCCACTAGAGGAGCCGCCCGAGTCTCACCGACATGCCATCCGAACCCCCTCCACGCTCGACCTTAGGGACAAGGTCGCATTTCAGGCCGAGTGTGGTGATACGTATACACATTATTATGTATTTTGTCATGTAGTGAAGGCTCCATATATATAAGGAGCATTATTATGTATTTTCTCATGTATTTTCTCGCCGACATGCCATCGGGACCCCTCTACGCTCGACCGTAGAGACAAGGTCGCATTTCCGGCCGAGTGTGGTGATATGTATATGCATTATTATGTATGTTGTCATGTAGTGAAGGCTTTATTTATATAAGGAGCATTAGATTGTGAGTTCTGGTCATGTTTGAAGTATTAGTCTTGTGGCTCTCTTGGATGGAGTGTCAAGGAGGACCCAATCTCCGGATGCTTGACAAGAGTTATCTCCTGATTGTATCTTCATATTTGTTTAATGCAATGCAAATTCCCTTTTCTCGTTCTTGATATGACTACGACGTATAATACAACCATGCCACACCTAGAACAAATCCATAGAGTCAAAAATATTAGTACTTAGTAGTCCAGTTCTTGTCACCTTTTGGTGACTTACCACAAATATATTGTCGTGAAGTTTAACATCCATGCAGGCTAACACCACAAACATCTATAATCCCTAGATGAAAAGAACTCTTATTTAAGGCTTGTTCAAGATACAACCTTCCTGTAGTTCTCTTCTAATTAAACAGTAGTTGGAATAAAGGGAGTGAAAGTGACCTTGATCTAAACATTCTCTAGTATTATTTGATTGTCAATATCAACTTGTGTTTAGTCTTCTCACAGAGGACTTAATTTGAAGGCTATCTGAATAGCTGCTCGATTGTCATAGTGGAGAGATATGCAATGCTGACAGCAGTGGAGATGTTTTGCCTGGTCAGATTTTATGAGACTTTAGGGCTTGCCAACAAGACTGCGATCTTCGTTCGAACCCCCTGAAGAAGAATTTGAGACTTAGCAAGAATTGCAGTGGGGCCTTGTCCTTGTGAAATCTAGAAAGGATGTTCTCAGCATACTCCTTCATGGTAGAGTAAGATTAAGATAGTAAAGTAACTGTGACTTTCTTCAAAACCCTGTAATAGAAAGAGGTTGTTCACGAAGAAAGCAAAGTGGGGGACCGATCTTGGGATGATGCACTTGACGAGATCCCGAGAAGAAAAGAGATTCCCATCCCATCCTATGAACATGAAACTCTCCTTCGCCAGTTTGTAGCTGGTCAGCCACTCGCATTCCTCAATGAAATGCTCAAAGTCTCGTCGGGGTAGCCAGGTTTCCCCCCTAGTGGTCTAATTCAATCTCTCTTGTCACTCCTCTCCTTTCAGTCGCTCCTTCCTAATCCAAGCAAGGATAACGAAAAAAAGATCCAAGACCCTGGAGGTCCCAAGGACTCGAAGGCGAAGCGTCCCGTAGGTCCTTTGACCCTTGGATTTCTCAACAAGGCTATTCCTCTAGTCGGGAACTCACAACTGAAGAAAATAACTTGACTCGGAGCGAACTCGGTGTTATGTGATCAGACAAGTAGCGGAGCGAACTGCACTGATATACTTGTACTCTTTGTATACTTTATATAGAACACTAAAGCTCGGACCTGTGAAAACAAGTAAACCACACGAGTAGTACCAATCGTGGAAGAACGAGCCTCACTGCACTCAATCTCGAAGCCGGGACGGGAAGCTAACTAACTTAGAGCTACTATCTCACTAGAAGAAGGCCCCTGACTTTCTATGTTGTTCGCGCGGTGATCTTCTCAGTACTACCTTGTACGTTCGGGGAGATAGGTGCGGTAGAGAGGTCCCCCACTTTGATTCTCGTCTCGTTGGATGACTCTGTGAGTTGCAGTCCTGTAATGGACCGAAAAGCCTTGCTTGTGGACCAGCTGCAGAACTCACCTTTGTTTGGTGGTTGTTACCAAGATGATTTCTTTATGCCCATCAAATGATCTCGAGATGCTAATCCACAAAAAACTAGATGAGAAATGTGAAAGAACTCAAGTACTCCACGAGGATACGAGCCCACGAGGATACACCCGGTTAGAATCCGGTAAGAAAGAGGCCATCTAGGCCTTTCTAGCGAATCTTGAATAGGTAATCAAGAAACTTTCCAGTCTCCTGTCAATCCTATCTCTATGTGTGATCGCCCAGACCTATTCTCTCCTGTCAATCCCTATCTACTACTTAGATTGACTTCTTTCCTTGGCACGAAGGTCAATCTTGCCTTGGCGAGGAGCGGTAGTCGAGGCATCTAGTACTAGCACACCGGTTTCCGGTCAATCTCTGGTCCACTTGCGAACTCTTTAGCCCGCGGTGAAAGAGTTGGCTATAATGCCGAGTACGAAGGTGATCGCCACAAGGTGGTGGAGTATGCCAAACAGTTGTAGTCATCGACCTATTTTTTGTTGACCGAGAACCCGGAGAATGTGGTCGATAAAGAAGGTAATCCATTCCAACCAGCGATAGAAATCTCTCTTTATGGTCGCCAAAAATGAACAAGATGAAATTTCCATTTCTTCATCACCATAATTGATTTTCCAAATAGAATCATAATGCATGAAAGGATCTTTGCTCTGAGGAACCATAAGATCGAATGAAAAAAAAAATTACTTTAACTAGAATATGTTCTTTGTTTCCAGTTCGCTCAAGAAAGACTCCAAAATTTGTTGATCGTAGCTGAATGAGAATTAGCAGCTAGAAACTTCTCATTCCTACTTTTCTTGTTATCTTGGTATTGACCCTGAAAGGGAGTTTGTGAGGCGACACAAATATGAGTGAAAATGGGTTTTGCCTCAAAAACCCAGGAAAGTATAAAAAAGAAAATTTGATTTTGAACTTCAGGAGTGAAAATGGGTTTTGCCTCAAAAACCCGGGAAAGCATAAAAAAAATATGATTATGAACTTCATGAGTGAAAAAGGCAAAATGCACTTTGCCACAGGGGACCTGATAGGGTCGATGAGCTATAAGAGAGAAAAAAGAGCACCCGGGGCTTTTTTCTTCTCGGGATCTGATCCTTGGGGGAGTTGTTCTCAGCGTACCCCTCCCTTTCTTTTTCTTCTCTATGAGAAAAGAAAACACCCGGGGCTTTGCTGAGCTACGAAAGAACGAAGACAATCGAGATCATCTCTCTAAATTCCTTCACTCTTCTATCCAGCATAACTGAAACACTCCTTTGATCAGAAAATATAAATTCTCAAAATGAATTTGAGCCTAATCAGCTCACAGGTAGCTAAAGCTATGACTTCGAGGATTTTGCCACAAGAGATTGCTTCTTACTTACCCATGACACCAAATTACTACTCACAAACATAGAGGAACCCATAGTAGCCCTCCAATCAGCAACAGAACCAGCCCAATTAGCATCATAATATTTGGAAACATCAGACCCATGATCCTTATAAAGAATCCTATTCCCTGGATCCTTCCTAAGATATTTCAGAATCCTAAGGATTGCTTCATAATGATGAATTTTGGAACTATACATGAATTGAATCACGAGGCTAACATCAAAACAAGACATCAGGTCAACTAATGGTCGAGTAAATTAATTTTCCTACCAATCTTCGAGACCTTTGTTTTTTTCTGAATTTAGAGAATCATCTATACTGATATGTTAAATAAGTTTGATAAGATATCCAGTTTATTCCCCTAAAGAGCTATGTGTTGGTAAGAAGTCATAGAACATATTTTCATTGGAAAATCATGGTTGCCTTTGCAGACCTAGCCACCTTAATCGAAAGGGAGTTACAAAGTGAACCAAAATCTTTGTTTTCAAATGCATGTCTTTCCTTTTTCTAATTTAGAAATATGATCTTTATTATCTCCCTTTGTAATCATATCATCCACACAAGCAACCAATACAATGGTGTGAGATTCAGTATTATGCAAAATTATTTAATGATCATAAATACTCTTATGCTCCGTTCGTTTCGCAGGAATTGAAATGCAGGAATTGGAATTTACTTCAATTCCCGCAGGAATTGGAATTGAAGTCAATTCTAATTCTGTCGTTCGGCTAAATGCAGGATTTCTGTCACGGGAATTGAAATTATTAATTCCACTGTTCCGCTCCATATTAGAATTTTTCAGTGAGCGCGCGTTTTTCACCCGGACGCGCATTTTTTTGCCCGAGTGCATATTTTTTCGCCCGGACGCGCATTTTTTGCCCGGGAGCGCATTTTTCACAGGGCGCGCAGTTTTCTCCTGACCGCGCATTTTTTTTCCTGGACGTGCATTTTTCGCCGGCCGAAAAATGCGCACCCGGGTGAAAAATGCGCGCCCTGGCGAAAAATTCGGGACGGTGAAAAATTCGCGTCTGGGCGAAAAATTCGTGCCCAGGCAAAAAATTCGTGCACGGACGAAAAATTCGCGCCCGGAAATATTCGCTCCCGTGCAAAAACATTCGCGCCCGGGCGAAAATTGCGCTCCCGGGTGAAAATGCACGCCAAAGCAAAAATGCGCGCCCGACTGAAAATGCGCGTCAGGGCGAAAATTGTGTGCCCGGGCAAAAAATTGGCGCCCGGGCGAATAAAATCGCATCCAAACGAAAAATTTGCGTCTGGGCGAAAAATTTGAGTCCGGGCAAAAAATTCGCGTCCGGGCGAAAAATTTGCGGCCAATCAAAAAAATCGCGGTCGGGAGAAATATTCGCGCCCAGGCGAAAAGTACGGGAACGGGCCGAAAAATGCGCGCCGTGTCAAAAAATTCACGTCCGGGCGAAAAATGCGCGTCCGGGTGAAAAATGCGCGTTCGGGCGAAAAATTCGCGTCCGCTGAAAAATACGCTCCCGGGCGAAAAATACAACCCGACCGAAAAATACGCCCCCGATCGAAAAATGTAATCCCGGGTGAAAAATGCGCGCCCGGGCAAAAAATATGCGACCGAGAAAAAAATTCGTGCCCAGGCAAAAAATTCGCGCCCGGACGAAAAATTCGCGCCCGGGCAAATAATATCGCATCCGGATGAAAAATTCGCGTCCGGGAAAAAAATTCGCGTCTGGGCGAAAAATCTGCGTCCGGGTGAAAAAATCACGCCCGGTCGAAAAATTCGTGCTCGGGCGAAAAATTCATTCCCGGGCGATAAAATCGTGTCCAGGCGAAAAATGCGCACCTGGGCGCGCATTTTTGCCCTGGAGAAAAATGCGCGGCCAGGAGAAAAATGCGCGTCAGGGCGAAAGTGGTCGCCCGGGCGAAAAAATGCACGTCCGGTCGAAAAATGCGGGCTCGGGCGAAAAATGTTCGCCCGGGCTAAAAATGCGATCCCGGGCAGAAAAATGTGCGCCCTGTCTAAAATTTCTCTCTTTGGCGAAAAATGCGGTGCTGGGCGAATAACAGAATTTGCGTTGTTATATTTTTGAGAGAGTCAGAGACGCACTGGTAGGGGTGGGAATCACGAATGAAGACCTCGTTAGGTAAGAATTGAGGGAGACGTGTTTCTTCTATAATCAATTCCCATGGGAATTGAAATGAATTCCAATTCCAATGTAATATTATGGTCGCCGAACACTCACAATTGAAATTGACAATTGAATGCCAATTCCAAAGCCCCAATTCCATCGAAACGAACGGAGCCTAAGGCCGTGGATAGTTTTCTTAAGTTGACAATCATATGCTTGAAGAGATTGTAAAGAAGCAAGAGTCGTGTAAGTCTCTTCATTTAAATCACCATGAAATTATGCATTCTTCGCATCAAGTTTGTTTAGAGGTCGGACCTTATGAACAACAATGGACGTCAAAGTTTAATTTTACAACAAGAGTAAATGTATCATGGAAGTTAGCCCCATTAACCTGAGTAAATCCCTTGGCAATAAGACTGCGCTTATAACAATCAAAAGCGCCTTGTGCGCCTTGTGCTGGTATTTAATGGTATAAAACCACTAACATGCTTTACTTTAAGGACAAAAACAACTTCCCAAGTGTTATGCAAATTTAAGGCAGTTGTGAAATGTTATGTACAAGTCGTGTTTTATCATTATCTATGTCCACCCCTGGTCGGGGTAGTAATGTCTTTTCCTTGTTTTTAGGTTTTCGCATACTTGAGTATATGTGTGAGTAAGGGACTAGCATTATCATCATTGGAATACTTCTTTTTTCCTCTCCACATGGTATCAGAGCCGGAAAAACCCGTGCCCTAGCAGTCAATCAGATCGATATCGGCGTCTTCCGTCGCACTTCTTCCCGCAACTCGTCGCCTGTCTCCCGTCAGGCGCTTCTTCCCGCAACTCGCCGTCGCCCGTCTCCCGTCGCGTCTTCCTCTTCGTGATGCCGGGCGGTGCCATTGCCGCCTGCTGAGAGGAACGACGTCGTCGTTCCTCCATGAAGCAGTCCGCCTCTCTTTCGTGAAAAACCAGTGGGCTGCTTCCCTTCTTGGCACCGATCCGTGTCGCTACCTGTGCTTCTACCCCGGGTGCTGATTTCCTGTACTGATTACTGCTACTGTGCCGCTACTGGAGGCTGCCTGTGCTGATTACTGCTTCCCCGGGCCGCTGTCCTGCTACCATGCCACTCCTGTGCCGCTGCCGATGCTGCTGATCTGTTGATCTGCACAACAGAATAAGGTGCTGCTGACCTGTGCTTCTTGTGGCGGTATGGGTGAATCCGATTCATTAGTTTCTTCTTCGGGCGTGATCCAGCCTCCGATGGTTGAGCCTCAGCGGCCCCATGGCCACACTAGCTCCTTGAAGATTACCACGGTTCCTATGGATGACACGAATTACCTGGAATGGTCTCGTGCTGCTCAACATGTCATCCGTAGTCAACAGATGTTTGGCTACATCGATGGGTCGATTACGGAGCCTCCAGTGACTGATCCCTCCTGGAAGCGCTGAGATTCTGACAACTCTCTGGTTGTGTCTTGGTTCCTGCATTCGATGTCTCCCAAGGTTTATCAGAGCTATATGCTGATGGACTCTACGTTCGAGATCTAAACTCATGCTCGGGAAACATACTCTCAGATTGGTAGTTCCACCCAGATTTATGAGCTCACTCGCCGCATTTTGGAGTTGCGTCAAGGGTCGATAACTGTCTCATCTTTCTTCTCGTAGTTTGAGCGCTTGTATCAAGAAGTGGACTACTTTGCACATTTCACTCTAGCTTGTACAACGGATGCCGTCCTGTTAAAGCATCGAGAGGACCGCTTTCGTCTTCATGTCTTCTTAATGAGATTGAGTATGGAATTTGATGTGGTCCGGACACATGTTCTCCACCGTTCTTCTCTTCCCTCTCGTCGGGAGGCGTTCAACATGATTCTGGGAGATGTAGACCGCCACAAGTTTCTCAGTGTTATGACTCCTCCAGATCGTTCTGCCTTGACGAGTGTTGGCCGTGGTCTCATCCTTACTCCTGCATCTTCTATGCCTATCTGTGATTACTGTGGTCGACGGGGACACTCACGGGAGGCATGCTTCAAACTTCATCCGCATTTGGCTCCTCCTGGTCGTGGTCGTGGTCGGGGCCATGGACCTGGCCGTGGGGCCATAGGCATAGTGGCTACCGTTCTCATGACGCTGCTTACACTACTGATTTCTATGATGAGTCCCAGTCTTCGACTTCCTCCTCTCTTACTGCACATGAGTTGGATGCCTTTCACCGCTTGCTCCACTCTCAGTCTGATTTGGTCACTGGAAGCTCTACCTCTCTTGCCACTGTTGTTATGCCTAATGCTCATGCTGTCACCACCTCACCTTCGAAGTGGGTGCTCGACTCCGGTGCCACTCACCACATGACTGGGTCCTCCTCAATGTTTTCTCTCTTATACTCTTTTGTCTGGTAAGGAGAAAGTTATTTCTGCTAATAGATCGTCGTCCTGCATTGCGGGCAAAGGCAATATTTCTTGTTCTTCGTCCATATCTCTTACCTCTGTTTTTCACGTCCCCTCATTTCCACGCAATTTACTTTCCATCAGCAATCTTACGAAATCTCTTAATTGCTCTGTAACATTCTTTCCTGATTCTTGTGTTTTTCAGGAACTGAGTATGAAGCGGAATTGACAGTGGTATGTGCAGTTGCGGCTTGTACTACTGAGACACTCCTCCTCGTTCTCAGGCTCTTTCCAACTCTACTGTCACTGCAGAGGATGTTCACCGTTGGTATCTGCGTTTGGGACACCCTTCCTCCATCTATATGCAAAAACTATTTCCTATTTTTTACTTTTTCTTCAGAAATTTGCTTGTGATATTTGTGATCGGTCTAAACATGTGAAAAGTGACGTTTTCCCGTGCTTTCAAGCCTTTCATAACATGGTGAAAAATCAATTTAATGCCACTATCCGTGTTCTTCGAAGTGATAATGGAGGGGAGTATGACGATCGTTGTTCCTTTGGCGCTTACCTCACCTTTCACGGTATCATCCACCAGAAAACTTGTGCTTACACATCTACTCAGAACGGAGTGGCCGAACGGAAAAATCGGCATCTCCTCGAGGTTGCCCGTTGTCTCCTCTTGACGATGCATCTTCCTAAACCATATTGGGGTGATGCGGTGCTTACTACTGCACATTTTATCAACCGTCTTCCTTCTCGTGTTCTCTCCTTTACTACTCCTCTATCTCGTCTCTCTACCTCTGACGTGGTTCATACTTCTCATTTGTTACCCTGTGTCTTTGGGTGCGTCTGTTACGTGAATGTGCACCAACCTCAACGTGACAAACTTGATGCTCAGGCTCAATGTTGTGTCTTCCTTGGTTATTCCTCCATGACCAAAGGATATCGCTGTTATCACCCCCCCCCCTTCCGGCGTATGTTCTGTACCATGGATGTTACCTTCCGTGAGGGGGAGTCCTAGTTTCCGTCCTCGACTCATGTTCTTCGTCAGGGGGAGAGTACTACTACGGTGTTGTTACTGCTGTCCCTCTGCCTCTTCTTCCGTCCTCTTCCTCTATTCCTTCAACGCCTTCTACTCCGGTACCCAGAGCTCCTCCTATCCGATACCGGACTCCTCTACTATGCTCTCTCCTTTCCCCCATATATACCACCATCGTTCAGGTATACAGGTCACCGCCGCTCCACCTCTACCAGTGCCGACTTCGGACTCAGATTCTGATGATGTCGACCTGCATATGCCTCTTGCCTTACTGAAAAAGGGTAAAGCTACTTCCACGCAACATCTGATTTCTAATCATGTGGCTTATCGTCATCTTACTCCGATCCATCAGACTTTTGTTTCATCTCTTTCTTTAGTTGTTATTCTAAAGACATGGCAGGAAGCATTGGCAATACCGGCTTGGACACAGGCTATGCGTGATGAGATGTCTGCCTTGGACAAAAATCATACGTGGGATATCTCCGCTCTCCCTTCAGGAAAGAAAGCTATAGTTCCCGGTGGGTCTTCTCTGTTAAGCATAACCAAGATGGCAAGGTGGAACGGTACAAAACGCGTCTTGTCGCTCAAGGATACACCCAGATTCAAGGAGTTGATTATTAGAAGACTTTTGATCCTGTAGCAAAAATGGACTCTATTCGGGTTCTGTTATCATGTGCAGCTTGTCTGATCTGGGAACTTCATCAACTGGGTGTGAAAAATGTATTTCTCCATGGTGAGCTTGAGGAGGAGGTGTACATGAAATTTCCTCCTGGTTTTGTGATGGAAGGAACTGAAGGGCTTGTCTGCCGCCTAAGGAAATCCTTATATGGTCTGAAGCAATTTCCAAGGGCCTGGTTTGGAAGATTTCTCACAGCAATGCTCGAGTTTGGGTACAAGCAAGCCCAATCAGATTATACCATGTTCATCCGGAGACATGAACAGCGTGTTATGGTTCTCATTGTCTACGTGGATGACATCGTGATCACTGGAAATGATATAGAGGAGATTGTCAACCTCAAGACCCTCATATCGGCTGAATTTTAAGTGAAGGACTTGGGAAGATTACAGTACTTCCTGGGCATCGAAGTTGTTAGATCTGAGTGGGGTATATTTATATCCCAACGAAAGTACATATTGGATCTCCTAAAGGAAACTGGTATGCTTGGTTGTGTTCCTGCGAACACCCCTATGGAGGAAAATCACAAAATTGATGAAGATGGTGATGGTGATCATGCGGATGTATCACGTTACCAAAGATTGGTCGGAAAACTTATATACCTATCCCATACTCGCCCCGACATTACGTCTGCAGTTGGTATTCTTAGTAGATATATGCATTCTCCTAGAATCAGACATCAAGAAGTGGCGTATTGTCTACTGCGGTATTTAAAGAAAGCTCCTGGTCGCGGTCTCCTATTCTCTAGGAACAATAACTTGGAGATTAAGGTTTTTACTGGCGATGATTGGGCTGGTTGCCAGGATGACAGAAAGTTCACAACAGGATATTGCTCCTTTGTTGGTTGTAACCTCATAACGTGGCGGAGCAAGAAGCAGAATGTGGTGGCCAGGTCAAGTGCAGAGGCAGAATATCGTGCCATGACCCATGACTTATGTGAGGGATTATGACTGCGTACTGTGTTACAGGATTTGGGTTTCCCTGTGACAGCCCCTTTTTCTTTATTTTGTGACAATAAGGCTGCAATTAATATCGCTCATAACCCAGTCCAACATGACAGGAAAAAACATGTCTAAGTGGATCAACACTTTATTAAGGATCACTTGGATAAGAAAACAGTTGTTACTCCGTTTGTTCACTCCAAGGATCAGCTGGCCGATGTGTTCACTAAAAGCTTGGGGTGTGATGTGTTTACCGACGATATCCAAAAAATTGGGATGACTGATATCTTCCGTGCGACTTGAGGGGGAGAGTTCTGAAATGTTATGTACAAGTCGTGTTTTATCATTTTCTATGTTCTCCCCGGGTCGGGGTAGTAATGTATTTTTCTTGTTTTTTAGGTTTTACCTTACTCGAGTATATTTGTGAGTAAGGGACTAGCATTATCATCATTGGAATACTTCTTTTTTCCTCTCCACTAAGGCTTCCATCTTAACTTAAGACATCGAAAATAGATGAAGAATAGCAATGTTTGAAATTGATGCATTGTAAGAGTGTAACGAGAAACAAAATAATACCCAACATATTTTTTAATGGGTAACTAGTACCATGTTATCTAGTACGGGAACTGTGATGAGGAGAAGCTAAGACTCAGGGACTAAAGATTTGTATTTTTCTCATGCTCAGACTCAATCTAATGTTTAGTCTCGGTCTCACACTTATGTTGCAACTAAATATTGTTTTGGAAGGCTGCTCCATTTTGACCAACGAGTATCTATGTGTAGTATGCTGTACGCATTTCCTTCAGGGGAGACAACCAATATAGGAAGTGAATGTGTGGCAGCTTCAACATAAGAGTCTTCACTTTCTAGACAAACCAAGTTCTTCTCTTTTCGTGAATAGAATGAAATATGCTCCATAAAGTTCACATCTTTAGAGATGAATCTACTATATGTGTGAGGATTTTGGTATTTATACTATTTAAGACGAGCAACTCATCCAAAAAGCACGCATTTGATGGCTTGGAGTTCAAGTTTATCCTTTTATGATCCAACTATATAGCAAAAGCAACACATTCAAAAATCATAGGTGCTAACTTAAACATGAAAGTATTTAGGCATGAGAACATCCAGATAGATGCTTTCCCCCCAAGTGCTAGAGGCCATCTGATTAATCATATATATGTCAGTCAAAACCTCTTCATCCCATATTCCTTCGTGGGGCATGCATTTCATATAACAAACAACTATTAATGTCCAAGATATGTCTTTTTTTTACTCAACAACTCCATCCAGTCGAGAAATTTTAGGCTGAGATGTGTGAAACATCATGTATCTTTTTTTCATTCAACAACTCCATCTAGTAGAAGAGTTTCAGTCTTAGCTGTGTGAAACATAAATTTGTTTCAGCCTAAAAGGTTTTGGAGTCCTCCATTGATATTGTCTCTACATTGTCATTTGAAAGGTTTGTGATATTGACACTAAAATTATTGGAACATACGTTCTGCATCTCTTGGTTTGAGAATAACAAATCTCATTATGTATTGCATCAAACTTATTTTTTGTTTATGGTGTTCAGGCAATGCTGTTTTTCGATCTTGAGAAGGCTTGTGATAGAGTTTCAAGTGAGATCTTATGAAGAGTCTTCAAATAGGTGTAAATGTATCATACATTGACATATTCAAAGATATGTATACAAATTCAGTGACAAGGGTGAAGACATTTGGAGGATTAACACATGAATTCCCATCACTGTTAGCTAACATCAAGGTTCAGCTTTAAGCCCTTATCTCTTTACCCTTATCTTAAATGAGCTCACCGAACATATCCAACAAGCAATACCTTGGTGTTTATTGTTTGTGGATGATATCGTTTTGGTCGATGAGGCGCGCGAGGGTGTAAACGCAAAACTTGAATCTTGGAGAGACACTTTAGAAAAGAAGGGTTTTAAATTTAGTAAAGCAAAGACGGAGTATATGGATCTTAAATTTAGCAGTGCAAGAAGGACAGATGACTTCGTTATTAAGTTGGGTGATCAAGATATTCCCGTAGTGAGTGATTTAAATATATTGGATCGATAGTTCAAAAAGACGGATGTATTGAAAAAGATGCGACACATAGAATCCAAGCAGGTTGGTTGAAGTGGAAAGGCGCGTCCGAGATCTTATGTGATTGTAAAATACCATTAAAATTTAAGTACAAGTTTTACCGTACTGTAATTAGATCAACGATGCTCTATGATTCTGAGTGTTGGGCAGTGAATTGTGTACATGAGCAAAAAATGGGAGTTGTGGAGATGATAATGCTTAAGTGTATGTGTGGACACACGAGACTAGATAAAATTATGAATGAATGTATCACGGATAAAACAAGAGTATCAAGAATTGCAGAGAAGATGCGATAAGCTCGACTATGATGGTTTGGACATGTGCAAAGGAGACCATTAGAGGCACCTATTAGGCTTTGTGAGAGTCTAATCACTAGGCATATTAAACGAGGAAGGTGTAGACCAATAAACACTTGAATGAAACTACAAGGAAAGACATGATGTACTTAGAAATTAGTGAGATTATGACAAAAGATAGGACACAATGGCGACAAAGGATCCATATAGTGGGACAAAAGATTATGACAAATGATATGGACCCACTATAGTGGGATAAAGGCTTGAGTGTTGTCATTGTAGTGTTCAGGCAATACATGCCAACCCCACTATAATGGGATAAAGGCTTGAGTGTTGTTGTAGTGTCCAGGCAATAAATTTACAATAACATACATAATGAGAATAATTATATGAGACGAAAAGATGGATGACATACTGTAAAGTGAGTACTATCGCGGGGAGCTAGCCTTTTGTGTTGGCGATAATGGTTATAGTGTGACAACATGCAAGAGCCATTTGAATAAAAACATTGGTGAGAGTGGCAAATCAAATTTATAAAGAAGTTAAGGCACCGCGGTAACGTCATCGCGCGGCGGTAACTGAACGGCAAGCCCCACAATCATCAACATGATTAAGGCGACAAATGGAGCATAAGATCGATTTATTGGAGGGATCAAATATTGTGCTAACACGGCGCGATAACCCTATCGAGGTGTGGTATCTATTGCCTAAAATATGAAATGCGCCTACCATTCTTGGACGGCTAGAGCGGAAAATTCCTTTCCTCACGGGTATTGCTGGGAGGCAAGTCCTACCACTGGTGCTAGCTCACTGAATCTATTTAAAAGATGTTCCACTCATTTCATAAAGAGGACGTTAGAACCACAACTCCAAAGAGATTTGGGTGGAGCCTCGCCTCAACGTCCAGAGCAGTCCATGCAACAATCTTGAAGGTTGAAAGGAGAACTTGAAGGCGTAGTTCATGAAGGCTCATTTCACAGGAAGCGCAAACACGACTATAACACCAATCTCTCTTATGACATTGTCATTGCCTTTAGATTTCTCTATAAGGAGTTTTTACTGCAGAAGTTTTATTTCTCTTATTTATAATAATCTCTTTGCTGTTGGCGACTACTTTTGCGACGATAAAGAAATTCGCCCGTATTTAGGTAGGAATTCGTCTTGTAACTTAGGCGATTAAATCTAGCAAGTAGGTCTAGGGGAGTCCCGAGGTCTATTTAGGGAGAGATATGATACGGCTAACCAGCTTTTGGGGAGAGTTGGTATAGAAACCCAAAAGTTATTTTTTATACTCTTCCACGATTTCTAGCGCTATAGAAATCACAGTTTTATAATTCATTTTTAATTGAAATAAAATGACATCTCTTTGTTGTTTATGAAACTATTATTTCGGAACTTTGAAATGAATTAATTTAATATTTTATAAAAGAAATTGATTGATAAGAATTTTATAATACCCTCTAAGGGAGCCCGACAATTCAACAAAGTATTATTGGAGCTAGGTTATTTCAAAAGGGTTAATCACCTGAACTAATGACACACCATGATCTCGCTTTCAATGAGGGATAAGGAATTAGTCGACCACTACTGTTCATCAGATCTGATTATAATTCTTGGCGAACTAGGATGAAATATTTTTTGATTACTTTAGATCTAGAAGTATGGGTGCGGTAGAACATCGATACTCCCCTCCTACAATTGTAGTTGGAGAAGAAACTATGGAAAAACCAAAAGAAAAATGAGATGACAATGATAAACTAGAAGGGTCATGAATTCTTTATTTTGCACTTTTGATAGAACGGAATTTAATCGTGCCTGTGCTTGCGAAATTGCTTATGTTATTTGGAATTTATTGGAATTGACTCATGAGTGTACTTCGCAGGTCAAAGATTCAAAGCATACAAGATTCACCAAGATCGTGAATGCCTCGAGGGTTTTCGAAAAAACCTTTTCCATTGGTGCTTTGGTTCGGAAGATACTCTTATCTCTCCCACCAAGGTGCAATCTAAAAGTGACACCATCACAGAATCTCATGATCTGAAGCAACTCAAGATTGAGAGCCTAATTCAGAATCTTAAAACCCATGAGGTGGAACTCTTGATCCAACTTGAAGAATACCACAACAAGCCGAAGATGAAAACATCGACACTAAAATCAAAGTAGGATAACGGTGATGATGGCGGGGATGATTAAGAAAGCCTTTTTGTTAAGAACTGCAAAAAATTCATGAGAAATCTGAAAAGAAGAAACATCTTTCGGAAATACTTCAACAAAAGTGCAAACAAGAATCTGGATCGTGGTATAAGAAGGTAAAGCTAACAGCAACGACGACGAGGAGCGACCACTACCAGAGTTATTTCAATGCCGGAAGCCCAGACATATCCGTAGTAAGTGCCCAAAATATTTGAAGAAAAAAAATGCCGCAAAGGGAATGATAAGAAAGTGTTAATGGAGGCCACATGGGATGACTCCTCGGAATCAAGTGGCTCAAGCTCAAACGATGATGAAGATACAAATATGTGTCTCATGGGAAAACACAACTCTCCGTCGGACGGCGATAACAGTGTCCAAAGTGACACTAAAGTATCTCCTCTTTCCCACGTTTACCTTTATGTCGAATACATGAAAACTTGCAAATATTTTGAAAAAATTTAAATGACCTTGAAACTTTGAAAATAAAATTTTGCTAAAGTAGAATAAAAAACTATCAAAAGAATTGAACATATTTGGGATAGAGAAGATAACTTGCCATGAGTGTTGTCACTACTTGGCAAGAATCAAAGAACTAGATGAATCAGTTACTAAAACCTCCGATATTGAATCTCTCTCTAGAGGAGAGACTTAGAAAATAAACTGAAATCTTCTCTTTCTCAGATCAAAAATGGCAAAAAAATGTTTTTAAATAGGCATGTCATGCTAGTAACCAATAATACTGCTCTGAATGCCCAAATTCATGATCTAAATGTTGCAATCGAAATATTTGGTGTTGGTAAAAAATCTCTAGATATTGGCTATCGAGTGTCATGGATGCGGAAAATTCGGTCTTGGATATAACTATGTGGATTATCCCCCAACGGTAACCCATACCGTCGGTGATACGTCAAAATCTTTCAAAATCATAAATTTAAATAAAAAATCAATAAACTTTCTGTTGGTTGATCATCTTCCATCAAATATCCACCCAAAAATTCAAAAGTGATTTCAACCCCTTTTCTTTTGTGTGCCAAATTCAACATCTTTTGACACACTTCGGTCTCGTGTAGAAAGAAGGGACATAGTGCCGTTAAAACAAATTTGGGCCCTTAAGGTTTCCACCTACATTATTGGGGGATTCTATTGGGTATCAGATCTTTACTCTCCACTTCTTTTGAGGTATGTTGACAGACTAAGGACAAATGAGACATGTGGTACTTGAACTTTAATTGCTCCAAGCACATGACAGGCAACTAAGTAAAGTTTCCTAGCTTTGTGAAAAAGAAAGGATGGCTGGTGACATTTCTCGATAGTAGCAAATGAAGAATCATGAGCATTGGTACAGTGGGAAATAAATTATTTTCTATTTTTAATGTTTTGTTTATAGATTGTTTAAAAGACAATTTGATTTTTATTAGACAATTATGTGATAAATGATTGAATGCATTATTTGAATCTTCTACAATACTTTGTACAATTATAAACGTTAAATCTAATGAAACACTACTCACTGCACCTAGATCTCATGACGTATATTGAAAGAGGATGTGATCTCTTGAAAAACACTATAGAGGTGGGTGAACAGAGTATTTAAATTTTAAGAGATTATTTTACTGAATTTTCTTAAATTCATATAACACCCAACATATCATAACCACATAACGCAATAATCACATAAAATAAAGGTGCACAAAAAATATAGAGAAAAGTGTTAGTGTTTTAAGGTTATCTGAAAGTAGTCTAGCAGTTAGTCTCGCTGCTAACGTGATATGAGCCTATAAGGTCGCACATAAGAGTGTTTGGAGAAATTAGAAAAAGGATTGTGTTGGACTCACTTATATGGGATATGGGTAAAGGAACAGTCGTATGACATAAAGAAAGCTGACGGGTTGCACCGAGGGCGTATCGACGCACGTCGACTAGCTGTTGACGCAGCCGAACTCAAAGTTGAAGAGGGTATTTGGGCGACGCTACGACGAGTAGATGTTGACATTACATCGACTTCTATTCGACGCAAATGCGTCGACTGTGTGTCGACGCAAGGTGCGTCGAGTGCCGTCGAATGCTTCTCAACGTTGTGTCGAGTTCTTATCGACGCACGTCGACTGCATATCGACGCAATTTGTGTTTTGACGGATTTCTAAGGAGCTATCATCTGTTTGATATTCTTGATTATAAATAGACTTGGAAAAAGGTTTTCCTGTGTGCCTTCTGTGTGTGCTTTTGAAGTCGTCACTTGAGCCGAACCCCAGATCCCGTCGTGACTTCTTCTTGTTACCGCCTCTCCTGAAAATGGATCTAGCAATTCGTGGAGACGCGGAAAACACTCATTATCCAACCCAGTTCTTGTGTGACATGATCATGAGGTTATCTTTCACTCGTGTGGATACCTATAGAGTCGCAGATCTATTTCTGCGTGGACTCAGCCGTCTGCTGTTAGACAATTTTCTGGACTAAATCTTTGGAGCATCTTGGTAGAGTAAAGACTCAATCCCTCTCAGGTACTATGCACTGTATTATTTTGATTTATTTCTTGATTCATGGATATCGCAAGACCTTTACTCTTTTGGGTTCTTCTTGTATATTTATTTCGCTATACACAGTGATGTGTTATTCCACTCATGTATAAAAAACCCAACAGTCGTATCAGAGAAAGGTTGTCGATCCAGTGCGTGTAATTCAAAAGATTTAGAGTTGTCCTAAACATCCAGATTTATTCCTGGAACATCAAATGTTGATGATTTTCTTTGTGAAATTGGTGGCGAGACCATCACCAGAGGCGCTGCCCCTTGGAACCTCGTTAGGAATGTCTGTAATTTGCTGCGATTTCCACTTTTCAGAAATGTTTTTCCCTTAGCAGTAATTGTTTCACTATGTGGTTTATAAAACCAAATTCTATCTCGAATTTTGAATTCGATAATGAAAGACGAGTTTGTCTACTGTCATAAGAAAGATTGCTTGTGTCTGTGTCCAATACATGTAAATCTGAAGATTTAGAAATGTTCTGAATGTTTATATTTAGCTCTTTTTGCATCGATTATTGATGATTTTATTTTGTGCACATCTGAGATATATTTGGAATGCGAATGTTGTAATTTGTATATTTTGTGAATATGTACAGTGGTTAAATGTTAATCACTTTTCTGAAAATCCCTTAATCCAATATTAAGTATGCGGATGTCTTCCAATGGATGTCACTTTTCCTGTCTCGATCGATGAAGTGTGGGCTTGCCAAAACAAGGTTCATTAATTTATCTTGATAAGGGTGCAAACGGATAATTGTGATATCCCACTATTGTCATCGAGTCCAACTTAACTAGGTGACCTCAAAGGTTGAGTGTTTAGAGACATATGGTTGACATGTACCATATGATGGATTTGAATAAAAAGTTATTCACCAACCATACAAGAGTTGCATGATGATGCAATTTACAAACATTGTCTACCTAAATAACCACACTATGAGTGATCAGGCAAAACTAATTTATGATGTTGCTGAAATACGGATCTTATCCACTAGAGAGTAGCTAACATAAACTCTCTGAATTGATATTGATAGTTATCAATTTGATTAAAAATAGTGAGAGTTATTTTAATAAAAGTCCTTATTAAAAATGTATTTTAAAATATAGTACTAAAATTAATTTGCATAATTTCTTGTAGTATATCCATGGCAAGTAGTTCACACTCCTCTTTGTCCTTTAGAGCAATCCTTGAGAAGGACAAGCTCAATGGGACTAACTTCCTGGACTAGTATAGGAACTTGAGAATTGTTCTCAAACAAAAACGTAAGCTCTATGCCTTGGAAGAATATCCCTCCGAGGAGCCGACCACATCTGCCTCTCGTGCAAATTAAGATGCTTATAAGAAGTATGAAGACGACTCCTTAGATGTTGATTGCCTTATGCTTGCTACCATGAACTCTGATCTTCAAAAACAACATGAGAACATGTGTGGTTATGAGATAATCAAGTACCTTAAGAAAATATTTCAATGGCAAGCTCGGCAGGAGAGGTTTGACATTTTTGAGGCGTTGTTTCAATGCAAGATATGAGCTCGAGACCCAGTAGGAACTCATGTACTCAAGATGATTAGGTATATTGAGAATCTTGAGAGACTAGGCTTTCCCTTGGGTCAAGATGTAATGCCCCAAAAATACTATAAGTATGGGAAGTGTTTTTATGGGTTCTGGAGACCTGAGAATTTCCCAGCTGGAGGTCACGGGCGTGTAAGGGGGGCCGACACGGGCGTGTCAAAGTTGACACGGGCGTGTCATCATGGCGTGTCCTCTTGAAACTGGGTTGTGTCGTGAGGCGTGTACACGGCTCTGGACACGGGTGTGTCGTGGTCGACACGGTCGTGTCATTCCGGACACGGGCGTGTCATGACCCGTGTCCACTAAGGTTCGTGTCGGTTTCGTAGGGCGGTTAAGGGACACGCCCACCGACACAGGCGTGTCACCTTGGACACGGGCGTGTCTCAACCCGTGTCCTGTTCTGGATCGACGATTTCGTGTGCGAACAGGGCACACGCCCAGGAACATGGCCGTGTGCAAAGCTGTGTTCGACCATCTGAAATGATTTTCAGAGTTATTCTGGGCCGTTCGTTTTTATTAAATACGATCCAACGGCCCTGGCTTGCCTCTTGATGGTTTATGTACGGGAATGAGGAAGTTATTCCTCATTTCATCTTTGGCTTTCTCTTTCTAAGGAGAAGAGAGTGGGGAGAGCAAGAGGAGGAAGAACAAGAGGAATCCGGCCGCCGATGGTGCTACGGTGGTCCGAATCGCGTGCCGAGTTCAGATTCGCGGAGGCAAGAGCGTTTGCGGTGCTTTCCAACCGTGTATTTTTCCCCATGGCGTCAAAACGTGCTACAAGGGTAACGATTTTTCATTCAGACATGTGAAGTCCTTCTTTCCTGCATTTGCATAGGAATCCTCCACCAAAAAGGTGGAACGCGAAGTGATTCCCGTGGGATTGGTTGTTCATCCCTTTCTTTGTTGCATTTGAACCGGAAGTGAGTAGTACGGTTAGGCATTCTGTTTGAAGCTCATCCGGAAGTGAGTAGTACGGATTGGTGATGCCTTGTTTGCAAATCGGAGAAGACTCCGTGTTCATTGATTGTTTGTATGGAGTCCCTTGGTGAATACCTGTGGCTTGGTGCAGCAGGTAGTACTGGAGGAAGTCCAGGAAAATGTGAGAGTTGATACTTGGTGTTCAACTCGTGTGGTCATGAGTATCATGTTGTGTGTTATTGAGCCGTTGTGCTGCAACTAAAGGCCTTGATGGCGAACGGGCAAGGAGATGTTGTACCCGCGTCGGTCCGGTGTGACGATTGACGATGATGAGCAACGGGCAAGGCGGATTTGTACCCACGTTATGGTTGTCTAACCTTGGGTGCTTAGTCCCTGTTAGGATCTCATAGCGAGAGTTTTAGGTCTGCGCGCCGTAAAGACTAGGAATGCTAATTTTGGACCGTAAGATAGAGAGACCTTGAAACGGTGGTGGGACCCTGGATTTTCCGGTACACCAATAAGGTGCCCTGAGTGCACGGAGCGTCGGGCCGTCGTGCCGACGTTTGTGATATGTATTGACTAGTGCGGTTGTGCATATCCTTGGTGGATTATAGTATACATATGTTGGTTAATGAAATGCTTTGCAGGGAAGGAATTCCGCTGCCCCGTGCCAGGGGCAGGGTCGTTATAATTGGTCAGCTGAATGCTGACCGTTGCCCTGTTTGCCGCCGCTTGGTGGATTGTTTCTTGCAGGTGGAGCTGGCCCAAGCGGGAAATAGCGGGCTGAAACCCTGATTGCGCTGCTGCCCTTGAAGGCTTTACTTTGCTTTACTCTTGTTCATGTTGTGCGTGCCTGCTTGTCGATGTTTGTAAACCACACTCCTGTTCAGAGAAACTTTTAAGGCCATAAGACCATGTACCTTGTGTATTGGGTTGTATACATTCCTAATTGTTAGTAGTGGACATTTTTGTTGTTGTTCTTGAGTTCAAAGTTTTCAACCATGAAACTTCCGCTAGAATGCTCTGTGTTAGGAATCGTTGGTAGTTTTTATATTATATAGTAACCTCTCCTCCTGTTTGTGGAATATGGTGTGGGGTCCCGGCCGGACCTTCTACTATATCCCATGTAACAGGTAGGGATGTTACAATTTGGTATCAGCTTGTAGGTCTTTCTCTTCCGAATTCGTGGACAAATTCTTTTGAGAGGTGGCGAGCACGTGTAAGTGTTGTTGTTATAACACAAGATGAACTCAAGAATGTCCACTTAGGAATGAAAATACATTTGTTTGCGGAATCTGCGTATTCCTTTTTGTAAGTTTGCCATTTTTTTTAGTCGCTAAGTTGTGTTTCTTATACATATAGGTGACTAGAAGTCATGCAGGACAGTCAGAACCCCAACATTCCGTTGAGAGTGTGGCACCAGCGGAGGTGCTCACACCTCCTCCTTCTGCTGAAACTGTTCGTATGATTACAGAGACGGTACTTGCTGTGATGAATGCTCAGCAGGCTGGATAGACGAAGCCTGCAGCGGTGCCAAATCAGGCTGGGCTAAGGCAAGAACCGGTAGAAGTTGTGGTTGATCTCCGAGCAGCAGATCAACAACTGAAGCGGTTCATGAGCTTCAATCCTCCAACGTTTGATGGGTCCGGTTTGCCGGCCCAGGCGGAGGATTGGCTCTCAAGGATAAGAAGAATCTTGACAGCAATCAGGGTTGAGGAGGAGCAGAAGGTAACGTTAGCCACTTTCCTACTGGAGGGAGAAGCTCGGCTTTGGTGGGATGAGGTCGAACTGCATCACTTGGCAGACAGGCAGATTACTGAGGTCTCGATGGTGGAGTTCTCTCGGTTGTTCTTGGCAAAGCATTTGCCGATGCCGCAAAGGATTCATATGGAATTAGAGTTTCAACGCTGACGCAAGGAGAAAAGTGCGTGGATGACTATCTCCATGAGTTTACACATCTGGGACGTTATGCAGGATCTATCTTTGCCGAAGAGGAGCGTAAGACCAGTAGGTTCTATGAAGGACTGCGGGATGAGCTAAGGTTTTTACTCTCGAGTTCTGTGAGCCAAGGATTTCAAGCGTTGGTTTGTACGACTAGGCCTTTGGAGAAGGACTTGAAGAGGACACAGGGCAAGAGGAACTTGGCAGTGACAAAGCCAGAGTTCAAGACGTCGCGTCCGGAGAAGTCTAGGTTCTGTAAGAGATGGGGAAAGAGGTCCAAATCTGCTGGACAAGCCCCTTCAGATGTTGTGACAGAGACATCTTCTGGGTTTGGTTCTCGAGCTTGTTACACATGTGGAAAGTTGGGACACTTTGCTCGTGACTGTTGCTCTGGACCTCAAAAGGGCGAAAAGAAGGCGGGAGCGTCGTATGCGGAGAAAGGGAAGACAGTGATGGAGTCTTCTGCATCACAGGTGCTGCCCCGGGTCTTCAATCTCGGGCAACAGGAGGCTATCAAACAGGCTGACGTCAGCACATGTACGGGTAGTTTGTAGTTTTACTTTGTGCCTTGTGCTGTGCTTGTTTTAATTTTGGTAATATACGTTTTGTCCTTATACGGGACCATCCGACAAGAGCCCTGTTCGATACAGGTGCCTCACATTCGTTTCTGTCTGAAGACTTTGTCTTACGAATCGGGGTACCTGCATGGACCACGACAGACAGTATTAAGGTGCTCCTACCTAACGGATGTGTGTTGTTCGCGGATAATTCGTGTAGTGTGGAAGTAAAGATAGGAAGTCGGGATTTCTTGGTGAATGCATCAGTGCTACAGATATCTGAGTTCGATATTATCTTTGGTATGGACTGGCTTTCGGAGCAGCATGCCAGTATAAATTGCACTTCCAAAGAGGTTAAACTGAGTCAAGATACCGAACAAGAGACTAAGTTCAATGGCATGCGAGGGACGAGTAGGATACTGTTATCTGCTCTCCAAGTCGATAAGGCAGTTCGGAAGGGTGCAGAGTTATTCTTCACACTTATAGAGGCTGTGGAGCCTAAGGCCAGTGTTAGTGAGGTGTCGATTGTATCAGAGTTTGCTGATGTGTTTCTGAAAGATCTTCCAGGGCTACCACCCCAAAGGGAGATCGACTTCGCTATTGAGTTGGTACCAGGTGCGAAACCTGTGGCCTGCTCGCCTTATCGGATAGCGCCAAAGGAAATGACGGAGTTGAAGGTTCAGTTGCAGGAACTTCTAGAGCAAGGCTACATACGCCCAAGTCAGTCACCTTGGTGCGCGCCAATTCTCTTTGTGAAGAAGAAGGACGGTAGCTTGCGTCTATGTATTGACTACAGAGAACTAAACAAGCTGACGGAAAAGAACAAATATCTGATTCCACGGATTGACGACTTGTTTGACCAGTTAGTTGGCTCGACTGTATACTCGAAGTTGGATTTGAAGTCAGGTTATTATCAGTTGATAGTTCGTGAAAGTGACATACCCAAAACAGCGTTTGGAACACGCTGGTCACTATGAGTTTACGGTAATGCCGTTTGGGCTGTCCAATGCGCCATCAGTATTTATGGATTTAATGCATCGGGTGTTTAGGGAATACTTGGATCTATTTGTAATCGTCTTTATCAAAGATATCCTCGTATACTCCCAAACTAAAGAAGATCATGCAAATCATATGCGGTTGGTGCTGCACACCCTGAGGAAGAACAAGCTCTACGCCAAGTTCTCTAACTGTGAGTTTTGGCTGTCGTCAGTGGTTTTCCTTGGCCATGTGGTTAGTGGAGAGGGCATTGCGGTGGATCCGGCTAAGATTGCTGCTATACGGGAGTGGCCTGTTCTTACTATTGTGGCGGAGGTCAGGAGTTTTCTTGGGCTGGCAGGCTACTACAGGCGCTTCGTAGATAATTTCTCGCGGATAGCCTTGCCTCTCACCACACTGACGAGGAAGGATCAGAAGTTCGTTTGGATGCCCGAATGTGCACGAGCTTTCGAAGAGCTAAAGAGTCGGTTGACCACAGCGCCAATCTTGACATCGCCATGTGGTTTGGACGGCTTTGAAGTGTATAGCGATGCATCAGGGAGCGGATTAGGATGCGTTCTTCTACAGTTTGGGAAGGTGATAGCTTATGACTCACGCCAGTTTAAGGTGCACGAACGGAATTACCCCGTCCATGACTTGGAGTTGGCGGCGGTAATATTCGCACTTAAACTGTGGCGTCATTATCTGTATGGCGTGAAAGTGGATATATTCACGGACCATAAGAGTCTGAAGTATCCGTTGGATCAGAAGGATCTCAACATGCGATAGAGAAGGTGGATGGAGTTTCTTGGAGACTACCCCTTTCCGATTCACTACACTCCCGGTAAGGGGAATGTTGTCGCGGATGCCTTGAGTCGTAGGACTCCGGCAATGGCTAATTGGTTGCTAAGGCATGATGAAAGCCTAATTCGAGAACTGGAAGTCTTAGACATTTCTTGTGTTGACAAGGATTCCACTGCAAAGGCGTGCTTGAACTGGACAGAGGTACAGTGTGACCTTATGGATAGAGTTCGGCAGGCAACAGAACTTGATGAAAGTCTACAATGGTATGCAGCGGAGAGTTCAGATTCTCAGTTTTCTTTTGAGGGCGGCCTTTTGCGGAGAGACGGTCGTGTGTGCGTCCCAAGTAGGGGTAAAATTCATGAAGAATTGATGTATGAAGCCCACTTCACAAAATATTCTATTCACCCCGAGAGCACGAATATGTATAAGGATATGTAGAAAATGTTTTGGTGGCCTGGAATGAAGAAGGATATAGCACATTATGTTGCGAAATGCCAGACATGTGCCTTGGTAAAGGCTGAATGCCAAAGGCCAGGTGGTCTTCTGAAGTCGTTGTCTATTCCTATATGGAAATTTGATAACATCTCGATGGATTTCATGCATGGGCTGCCGAGGTCGCAACGCGGTAATGATGCAGTTTGGATGATTGTGGATCGGTTAACTAAGGTGTCACACTTCATCCCGAACCGGAAGGACGACTCAGTTGACAAGTTGGCAAAGTTGTATGTGGATAACATTGTACGATTGCACGGTGTGCCCCGTAGCATCGTTAGTGATCGTGATGAGCGTTTCACGTCGGGAGATTGGAGGCTAATTCACCAACTGTTGGGTACGAAATTGCATTTCAGTACGGCCTTTCATCCTCAGACGGATGGTCAGACCGAAAGGACCAACACGACGTTGGAGGATATGCTCCGAATGTGTGCACTATATTTCGGAAAGAGTTGGGAAGACCATCTATATATGATCGAGTTCGCCTAAAACAATAGCTATCAAGCTAGTATTCAGATGGCGCCCTTTGAGGCCTTATACGGTAGGAAGTGTCGTACCCCTTTGGCTTGGGCGGAGACTGGCAAATCGAAGCTGTACAAGCGAAAAGAAATGGATGATGCTAACTCGACTATTCGGTTGATTCGAGAAAGATTGTTGGTGGCTCAAGACAGGCAAGCAAAGTACTATAATGCCAAGCACCAAAACGTGGAGTTTGCGGTGGGCGATTGAGTATACCTGAAGACTAAACCCTTCAAGGGCGTGTCCAGGATACGGCGTTTGAAAAAGCTGAGCCCGAGGTATTTGGGACCGTTTGAAGTGGTAGAGCGTGTTGGTGAGGTTGCCTATCGGTTAGTGCTTTCAACGGAACTGAGTGGTTTGCATGACGTGTTTCATGTCTCGGTTTTAAGAAAAGCGGTGAAAGAGCCATCTCAGTTGGTTGATGCGGATCGAGTATCAGTCGATAGTGGGCTAACGACGAAGGTTAGGCCTGTTCGGATCGAGGATACGACGGTTAAACAACTACGAAATAAAGCTGTCGGGATGGTCAAAGTCCGATGGGATAATTGTGGCCGAGAAGAGTTTTCATGGGAGCAGGAACAAGCCATGCGTACTGAATTTCCCGAGCTATTTTTATAGTATTGTTGTAACCATTTGTATGAACAATGGTATATATATACATAGTATATAATTTTGTGTTGTGATTATTGAATTTCGGGACGAAATTCTTATAAGAGGGGGAGAATTGTAATGCCCTAAAAATACTATAAGTATGGGAAGTGTTTTTATGGGTTCTGGAGCCCTGAGAATTTCCCAGCTGGAGGTCACGGGCGTGTAAGGGGGGCCGACACGGGCGTGTCAAAGTTGACACGGGCGTGTCATCATGCCGTGTCCTTCTCTGGAAACTGGGCTGTGTTGTGAGACGTGTACACGGCTCTAGACACGGGTGTGTCGTGGTCGACACGGCCGTGTCAATCCGAACACGGGCGGGTCAGGACCCGTGTCCACTAAGGGTCGTGTCGGTTCCGTAGGGCGGTTAAGGGACACGCCCACCGACACGGGCGTGCCAGTTTGGGCGACACGGGCGTGCCAGTTTGGGCGACACGGGCGTGCCACCTTGGAAACGGGCTTGTCTCAACCCGTGTCCTGTTCTGGATCGACGATTTCGTGTGCGAACAGGGCACACGGCCAGGAACACGGCCGTGTGCAAAGCCGTGTTAGGCCATCTGAAATGATTTTCAGAGATATTCTGGGCCGTTCGTTTTTATTAAATACGATCCAACGACCCTGGCTTGCCTCATGATGGTTTATGGACGGGAATGGGGAAGTTATTCCTCATTTCATCTTTGGCTTTCTCTTTCTAAGGAGAAGAGAGAGGGGAGAGCAAGAGGAGGAGGAAGAAGTGGAATCCGGCCGCCGGTGGTGCTACGGTGGTCCGAATCACGTGCCGAGTTCAGATTCGCGAAGGCAAGAGCATTGCAGTGCTTTCCAACCGTGTACTTTTCTACATGGCGTCAAAACGTGCTACAAGGATAACGATTTTCCACTCGAACATGTGAAGTCTTTCTTTCCTGCATTTGCATAGGAATCCTCCACCAAAAAGGTGGAACGCGAAGTGATTCCCGTGGGATCGGTGGTTCATCCCTTGCTTTGTTGCATTAGAACCGGAAGTGAGTAGTACAGTTAGGCATTCTGTGTGAAGCCCATCCGGAAGTGAGTAGTACGGATTGGTGATGCCTTGTTTGCAAATCAGAGAAGACTCCGTGTTCATTGATTGTTTGTATGGAGTCCCTTGGTGAATACCTGTGGCTTGGTGCAGCAGGTAGTACTGGAGGAAGTTCAGGAAAATGTGAGAGTTGATACTTGATGTTCAACTCGTGTGGTCATGAGTATCATGTTGTGTGTTGTTGAGTCGTTGTGCTGCAACTAAAGTCCTTGATGGCGAACGGGCAAGGAGATGCTGTACCCGCGTCGGTCCGGTGTGACGACTGACGATGATGAGCAACGGGCAAGGCGGATCTGTACCCGCGTTATGGTTGTCTAACCTTGGGTGCTTAAGTCCCTATTAGGATCTCATAGCGAGAGTCTTAGACCTGCGCGCCGTAAAGACTAGGAATGCTAATTTTGGACCGTAAGGTAGAGAGACCTTGAAACGGTGGTGGGACCCTGGATTTTCCGGTACACCAATAAGGTGCCCTGAGTGCACGGAGCGTCGGGCCGTCGTGCCGACGTTTGTTATATGTATTGACTAGTGCGGTTGTGCACATCCTTGGTGGATTATAGTATACATGTGCTGGTTAATGAAATGCTTTGCAGGGAAGGAATTCCGCTGTCCCGTGCCAGGGGCAGGGTCGTTATAATTGGTCAGCTGAATGCTGACTGTTACCCTGTTTGCCGACGCTTGGTGGATTGTTTCTTGCAGGTGGAGCTGACCCAAGCGGGAAATAGCGGGCTGAAACCCTGGTTGTGTTGCTGCCCTTGAAGGCTTTACTTTGCTTTACTCTTGTTCATGTGTGGCCGGCCTGCGTGCCGATGTTTGTAAACCACACTCCTGTTTAGAGAAACTTGTAAGACTATAAGGCCATGTGCTTTGTGTATTGGGTTGTATACATTCCTAATTGTTAGTAGTGGACATTTTTGTTGTTGTTTTTGAGTTCAAAGTTTTCAACCATGAAGCTTCCGCTAGAATGCTCTGTGCTAGGAATCGTTGGTAGTTTTGATATTATATAGTAACCTCTCCTCCTGTTTGTGGAATTTGGTGTGGGGCCCTGGCCGGACCTTCTACTATATCCCATGTAATGGGTAGAGATGTTACACAAGAGTTGGCTACTGATCTGATCCTGCAATCGTTGTCGGATAGTTATTAGCAGTTCACCTTCAACTATCACATGCATGAAATTAAAAAGATACTGCTCGGGCTCTTAGGCGTGTTGAGAACTGCCGAAATCAACATGAAGAAGATCAAGTCTGCTATCCTCATACTGACGGTGCATAAAAGACAATAACAAAGTCAATGGATCAAAGAAGACCAAGGTGAGACCTAAGTCATATCTTGATCCTAAGTCTTCAGCACTTAAGAAGAAGGCTTTACAAAGGAAGAGAAATGCCACTATTGTGGTAAGGCAAGACACTGGAGGAGGTACTTCCCCCTCTATCTTGAAGTTCTGCAGTAGAAGGGAAATGTGACTTCCTCTTTAGATATTTATGTTATAGAAATAAACCTTTCTGCTCCTTCGTCTTGGGTATGAGATACCAGATGTGGTTCTCACATTTGTTCAAATGTGTAGGAATTGAGAAGGAGAAAATTGTTGGGTAAATGAGAAATTGACTTGCGTGTTGGAAATGGAGCAAAAGTTGTTGTCGTTGCCGCATGAGTTTACCGTCTTTCTTTTGCTCATTGAGCTTGTAATAGAATTAGATAACTGTTATTATGTTTCAGGCATAACTTGAAACATTATATCTATTTCATGTTTATACATAAAAGGTTTTGCATTTATAATTAAGAACAATTGTTATCCAATCTTTATGAATGATGTTTGATATGATGTAACTCAATTGTTTAATGATCTATATGTTTTGAACTTAGATCAGTCGATCTATAACGTAGAAAATATAAAGTGACTAAAAACCAATGACTTAAATCTTATATACCTTTGACATTGTTGTTTGGACCATATAAACGAGAAACACATATCCAAGCTCCATAAAGATGGACTGTTGGAATCATTTGATTATGAATCATTTGAGAGATGTGAGTCATGTTTCTTAGACAAGATGATCAAAGCCCATTTCATTGGTCATTCTGAGAGGGCTGTAATCTTTTGAGTGTTGTACATAGTGATGTATGCAGACCTATGAGTTTTATGGCTAGAGGTGGTTTTCACTATTTTGTTATATTTGCTGATGCTCTTAGTAAATACGGATATGTTTCTTATGAAAAATAAATCCGAAACTTTTGAAAAGTTCAAAGAGTTTAAAAATGACGTAGGGAACCAACTGGAAAAGAGGATAAAAGCACTCTGATCTGTTCGATATGACGAATATCTGAGTCATGAGTTTTGTGATCATCTGAAAGAGTGTGTTATTGTATCACAACTCACTCCACCTGAAACACCACAACATAATGGTGTGCCTGAGAGGAGGAATTATACTTTGTTAAACATAGTACGTTTGATGATGAGTCATGCAGAGTTGTCCATTTACTTTTGGGGATTTGCTTTATAGACTGCTGCTTCCACACTAAATTTTGCTCCAATGAAAACGGTTCTAAAGACACCATGTGTTATGTACTGGGAACCGTCCTGGTATGTTTTTTATTAAGATTTTAGGCTGTGAGACATACATGTGACGTTAAATGCTTGACAAGCTGGAATCCAAGTCAGATAGTGTTATCTTGTGAGGTATTCTAAGGAAGCTAAGAGGTACTACTTCTACCTACCTTATGTGAGCAAATGGTTTGTCACAAGGACTGATGTGTTTCTTGAGAAAGAGTTCTTATCCTGAAAGACTTCAAAGGTAGAACTTGAAGAAGTTCAAGAACAACAAACAATAAGTGAACCAGAATTAGAATTTGAGCAAAGACTACAAGTTGTTGTAGCTAGAAAGCCTACTCAAGAAACGCAAGTCCTATGTAGATCTGGTTGACTAAGATTTGCGCCTGAGAGATATGAATTTCTCGCGTCTCAAATAGGTAATGTGTTGTTTATGGATCACGATGATGAGTCTGCAACCTACTAAGAGGCTATGAGTGGACCGGACTCCGAGAAGTGGCTTGGGGTCATGAAATATGAAATGAACTTCATGTATGCAAACTAAGTTTGGAACTTGGTGGAACCACCTGAAGGGGTACAACCCATATGGTGCAAGTGGGTCTTCAAGAAGAAGACTGATATGGATGAGAATATGTGTTCATTCAAAGGACGACTAGTGACTAAATGTTTTAAGCAAATTCATGGTGTTAACTATGATGAAACATTTTCCCTTGTTGTTATGATCAAGTCCATCAGAATTCTGCTTGCTATTGCTGTGTATTATGACTACGAGATCTGACAAATGGATGTCAAAACAGTTTTTCTTAATGGAAACCTCCTTGAGGAAGTATACATGACACAACCTGAGGGTTTTGTATCTCCAAATAAAGCTAAAAAAATCTGCAAACTGCAGAGATCTATTTATGGATTGAAAAAAGATTCTCGAAGTTGGAATCTACGTTTTAATGAGAAAAATCTAAGAGTTTGGTTTCATCTAGAACGAAGATGAATCTTGTGTTTACAAGAGTATTAGTAAGAGCATTATTGTTTTCTTGATATTGTATGTAGATGACATACTACTGATCGTCTGATCTGTAAGACATTCCGACTCTGCAAGTTATTAATAGCAACCTAGGGGGTTGCTTCTCTATGAAAGACTTGAGCGAAGCGACTTATGTACCCGATATTAAGATTTATAGAGATAGATCGAAGAAATTATTGGGTTTGACCCAAAGTACATACATTGAGAAGGTGTTGAAACGGTTTAGCATTCTTGAGTCCAAGAAGGAATTCTTACCCATGTCTCATGGTGTGAGTCTCTCTAAGGACCAGTGTCCTAAATGTTTGGACTATAAGGACCACATGAAGTTGATTCCATATAGTTTGACAATTGGATCAATCATGTATGCGGTGTTATGTACTCTACCTGAGGTCTTCTATGCTTTGAGCATGGAAGCAGATATCAGTCTGATTCCGGTGATGGTCACTGAACAACAGTTAAGAATATCCTGATGTACTTAAGAAGGACTAAAGATGTATTCTTGGTATTTGGTGGAGATGAAGAGCTCGTTGTAAAGGGTTACACTGATGCTAGCTTCCAGACTGATAGGCACTAGTCAAAGTCTCAATCAGGTTTTTTCTTTTGCTAGCAAGGTTTTGAAAGTAAGGGATCACTTCTTGCCTGATCTAGACAAAAACTCATTGAGTTTTGCTTTTCTTCATACGTCGAGATATCCATGATCACCTTCACCTTGTTGGTGTTTTGTCCCACCCTTCTTGGGGTAAGCAAGTGACCTAAGAACTTACCATTGTTTGCGTTGAAGAAGCATTCAGGAGATTCAGTCTCATGCTAACTTTTGCAAGGCTGCAAAGTTTGTCATGGGTTTGTTGAGTGCTCTTTTTGCTCCCAATTTTCGATTTAACAGGTCATGGACGTATACCTCTAATTTACTTCCTTTCTGCTCTTTGACCTCCTGGTCAATCAATCATTGGTCGGTTGATCCACCCGTTCTTCAGGATGAGCAACATCACCTGGTTGCATAACACTCATCATTGGTGGTGAATGCAATGTTGGTATATCAGTGGATGCATCTGAATCTGGCGGTAACCTGAAAAAACATCCAAAACTCATGACAGGGAAACCTCGTCCATGTCAATTAATAAATCTATTTGAGGAAAAAAGGTTGGAATCCTTGGGGCAGGAATCCTTGAGGCATGCTTTGTTTGTCTTAAGAAAAGCCAACACTCTTATTCCACTTGTTACCGAAGTTTCTGACCTTTACATTGTTTAAGATCCAACCTGAGTACTAGATTTCTTGGATAATGCTAGCCTCCAAAAGCTACTGCACCTGTTCATGGATGGGTTATGCGAGCACGGTCGTGACCTTTTGTTTCTTTTGCTTTTATTAGAAAAGCCCATGTATAAAGGCCCTAGTATTCTCTCTTCTTTAGTCCCACATCTTGTATATGATTTTTCCTCTCTTCTCATCTCCTATATAATTGTATTCTCTCCTTGTATTTACTTACACAAGCAATACATACAAGTTTTGACTTCTCTCAACATGGTATTAGAGCCAGGTTCTCTCCTCTAACCGACCTGTGCCTTTTTAACCGCATCTACCCGCCTCCTTCTGGCGGACTCCGCGGTTTTCCTCGCGGACTATTTGCGGTCTCCAGCGGTCTGCCTCCTTTTCTATCCGCCGCTGCTCGCTCACTGTCCGCGGCCTCAACGGACAGTCCGCTGCTTCTCCCGTGGATCCAGGTTCTCTCCTCTTTCCCCCCTTTTATAGTTTTTCTCCTCTCTCCCGTGGACCCCACCTCCCGTACGTCTCGCGCGGTCTTTAGTTCTATCCACGCGGCTTCCCCTCTTATCCGCTCGGCGTCTGATCCTTGCGGTTTCCTTCTTGGCGCCCACCGCTCGAGTTCGTCAACTCGCGGCTTCTCTCTCTCCTATCCGCTCGAGTTTGTTAACTCGCGGTCTCTTCTCTCCCTCCCGCTCGAGTTTGTCAACTCGCGGCTTCTCTCTCCTATCCGCTCGAGTTGTTCACTCGCGGTCTCTTTTCTCTTATCTCCGCCTTCTCGCGGTCTCCAGACCGTGCGGTGTGTCTCTTACCCGCTCTGGTCGTGGCCTGTCTGGCCGCTGGTGTTCGCATCGTGACCGTGCGGGTTCACTCTCCCGACCTTTTTCTGCTCGCTGTTTCGTCGCTGCGGCCTGTTTCTAGTCGCGGCGGTCTCCTCCCCTCTCTGCGGCCTGCCTCTCCAGCGGACCCCTGTCTGGTCGCTGCGGCCTCCTTCCAAGTCGGTGCGGCTTGTCTTCCTGGTCTATGGAATCCTCTCTTGACTCCACCGGCCCGACGGCTAGTCCGCCCGCAGACCGCCCGGCTTGTCCTGCAGACCTGCGCAATGAATTACGCATTACCACCATCTCTCTCTCCGGGAAGAAAAATTTTCTCCCTTGGGCGCATTCTGTGCGCCGGGTTCTCCAGGCCAAGGGTCTCTTGTCTTACCTCACACAGGCTCCTCCGCCCCCCCTACGGACGAGTGGCTCCGCAACGACGGCCGTGTGCAGACTTGGCTCCTCAACTCCTTGGATGGTGAGCCGTATCAGATGGCCATGTATCACGAGACGGCCAAGTCTATATGGGATGAGCTGCACTCACTTTATTCCGGCAAAGACAGCCTTCAGCACCTCTACGACATCCTCACAGATCTCGTTGCTCTCGACGCCGGTGGCGCCCCGGACATGACGTCGTTTGTCGCTCGGGCTAAGACTTTGGCCGAAGCCTGGATACTGCATCAGCCTTCTACCAGTGATCATGCTGCCCAGCACGCTCAGAAGGAGGCGGTTTGCATTGCTATTATGATGGCCTGTCTTCCGCCTCACCTTCAGACTATCCGGACTCAGGTTCTGGCGTCTCCCACTGTTCCATCCCTTTCTGAGATCTGTTCCATGCTCCTCCGCGTGACGCCTCCTCCGGATGCTCCTGCGCCGACTTCCTCGGCCCTTCTTCAACAGGCCCCTCCGCCCCTGCTTCCCTTGCCTCCTGCTGCTCGTGGTGGCCACTCCGGCTCTCGGGGCCGCGGGCGTAGTGGCAGGGGGCGGCCGAAGTGTTCCTACTGCGGCAAGGACGGACACCTTGAAGCGACCTGTTACCGCAAGAATGGATATCCTCCTCGACCGACGGCTTCGGTGGCCACAGATGCCTCCTCTCCTGCCTCTCCGGACCTTGAAGCTGTCCGCCTCCGGCTCCAGCACCTCCAGGGACTGCTCAACCCGCCTCCTGCTTCCCTGGCCTCCACCTTCGTCTCCCAAGCAGGTACGTCCTGTCTCTCCACCGGTCCGTCCTGGATCATGGACTCCGGTGCCACTCATCACATTACGTCCCAGCAGCCTGCCACATACTCGGACTCTCCTCATTCGCGGTCTATCACCGTGGCTAATGGGGCCCTTGTTCCCGTCTCTGGATCGACGGACATCTCTCTCAGCCCGTCGTTTCCTCTCCGCTCGACTCTTCATGTTCCGAGTTCCCCCTTCAATTTACTTTCTGTTGGTCGCCTTACTGCTGATCTGGATTGCTTTGTTATATTCACTTCCTCTTCTTTTGTCATACAGGATCGCAGGACGCGGACTACCATTGGTAAAGGCGGATTACGGAACGGGCTCTACCTTCTCGACACACCTCCTACCATCCTCTCCTCCGTCTCCTCCACCGAGTGGCATCGTCGTCTTGGCCACGCTCCTCTACCTGTTCTCCAGCGGGCTCTCCCTGATATCTCTCTCCATCCGTTTCAGTGTGAGTCTTGTATCCTCGGCAAGCAGCCGCGTTCATCTTATCCTGCTCATTGTACCCGGAGCTCTGCTCCGTTTGATTTATTGCATTCTGATGTATGGGGACCGTATAAAATTACTAGTATTTCTGGTTTCCGGTATTTTATTACTTTCATTGATGATTATTCTCGCATGACGTGGTTATACTTACTTCGTGATCGCTCCGAGCTTCCTCGCATTTTTCGAGCCTTTGTCGTTGAAACTCGTACCCAATTTCATACTACTATCAAAACTGTGCGCACGGATAATGCTCGTGAATACACTGGCCACGACTTCGCTACTATATGCTCTGAGTTCGGGATTATCCACCAAACCTCTTGTGCCTACACGCCTCAACAAAATGGCGTTGCCGAACGTAAAAACTGACACTTACTTGATGTGGCTCGCTTCCTCATGCTTCAAATACATGTGCCCAAGCATTACTGGAACTTTGCGGTCTCCACGGTTTGTTTTCTCATCAACCGTCTCCCTTCCTCCGTCCTCCACTATGCTACTCCGTTCAGCCTGTTGTTTCCCTTGACTCCGGCCTTTCCTCTTCCGCCCCGTATCTTTGGTAGCACTTGTTACGTCCACCATCTGGGCCCGCCCTCGGACAAATTGGATCCCCGGGCGGCCAAACACATATTCGTGGGCTATTCCCGTACTCAGAAGGGGTATCTCTGTTATTCTCCCGTCACTCGGAAGCTCTCCGTCTCTGTGGATGTCACCTTCCGCGAGACTGAACCATATTTTCCGGATCCTCTCACTACTCCTATCCCTTCGGCTCCTTTACCTCCATCCATCCCACGACCAGTTCTCCCCGTTACAACGCCGCTGCTACCGGTTCCACCAGCTCTACCTCCTGTTCCCCCCGCACCACCCATCATCCGGGTCTATACTCGTCGCCCCCGTTGCTCTATGGCCCCACTGCAGTCCGCCTCAACCACGGTTACTCCGCGCCCGACAGATCAGGTACAGACATCCACCGCTCATCCTCTGGCTCACTACGTCTCCCTACATCGCCTCTCTCCCCATCTTCACATTTTTGCTACTTCTCTTTCCTCGGTTTCTGTTCCTAATTCTGTGCAGGAGGCGCTCGAACATCCTGGCTGGCGGGCTGCCATGGAGGAGGAAATGGCTGCTCTCTGGACTAACCAGACCTGGACTCTCGTCCCTCTTCCTCCCGGTCAGAAACCCGTTGGGTGTAAATTGGTCTTTGTTATTAAACATGCTGCTGATGGCACTATTGACCGCCTAAAGGCCCGTCTTGTGGCTCGTGGCTTCACCCAGCAGCAGGGGCTCGACTACGAGGAGACTTTTTCCCCGGTGGCCAAACTCAATACAGTCCGGGTTCTCCTCTCTGTTGCGGTACATCGCCAGTGGCCCCTACTCCAACTGGATGTCAAAAATGCGTTTCTGAACGGTGATCTACAGGAAACTGTGTATATGCAACAACCTCCCGAGTTTGAGACCACGGGGGAGTCTCAAGTCCGCCATCTTCGAAAGGCTCTTTATGGTCTCAAACAGTCCCCTCGGGCATGGTTTGACAAGTTCAGTAAGGCCCTCCGGGAGATTGGTTTTACTCGAAGCTCCGCCGACTTCTCGCTCTTCACTCGCCACCGATCTACCGGGACCGTCCTTCTGCTAGTCTATGTGGACGACATCATTATTACTGGGAACGACTCGAATGGTATACTGGCGGTCAAACTTCATCTGAGCACTGTTTTTCAAACAAAAGATCTGAGGCCCCTTCGGTACTTCTTGGGCCTAGAAGTCGCCAGACGGCCAGATGGTTTGATCCTTTCTCAGCGAAAGTACTGTACTGACCTTCTTCATGATGCGGGTTACTCAGGCTGTAAGCCAATTGACACCCCAATGGATGTCAATCACAAGTTATGCGCACAGGCCTCTGACTCAGATATCCTACTGGACAATCCAGAATATTACCGTCGCCTAGTTGGAAAATTAATATACCTCACAGTAACCAGACCAGATAACTCCTTCGCTGTTGGTATTGTCAGTCGATATATGCATGGCCCCAGAAGCTCTCATCTTCAGGCGGTTGAACGTATTCTCAGATACCTCAAAAAGGCTCTTGGACAAGGACTGGTGTACAAAGTCTCTTCTTCCACTCCTACTCTGGTAGCATACTCTGATGCTGACTATGCTGGGTCCCTCGATGATCGAAGGTCCACCAGTGGCTTCTGCACGTACTTTGGAGGACATCTGATTACCTGGCGAAGCAAGAAACAAGCGGTCGTTGCTCGATCATCAGCTGAGGCAGAATATCGGGCGATGGCATCTGTGGTGTCAGAACTAACGTGGCTTGAAAGCCTTCTCACCGATCTGGGGGTAAAGCTTCCTTCACCGGCTCTTCTCCTCTGTGACAGTCAAGCTGCTATACACATTGCCAAGAACCCAGTCTTTCACGAGAGAACGAAACATATTGAAGTCGACTGTCATTTTATCCGGGAAAAAGTTCAACTAAAGAAGATCGACCTCAGACATGTTCCTGGTACTGAACAAGTTGCGGATGTCCTCTTAATAACTTCTTCATTCATTTAATTCATTTATTTTATAATTGACATTTACACGGGTCATGGTATTACAGTGGGTATGCCTTTCATGAAGTTTAGATGCGTACACGTAAGACTAAAAAACACAATCATTTTATTCTATGGCGTAGAAAATTGTGGAAATCTCTAAATGATTGTAGAGAAATCTTGAAGATGGCGGAAGATTCTAGAATAATGTAGAGTAATATTATTCTACAGTAACCTAACATCTTCTAGAATAATGTGGATGATTGAACATAATCATGAGATGAGTGTGGAAGAGTTTAGAGGAGTCTGCAGTAGAGTGGTTCTTGAATTTTATCTTCTTCAGAGGGAAAACTCCTTATATACTATAAAAAGTGGGATGTGTGTTCATTTATGGAGAAGCAATTCTGGAAGCAATCTAAGCAATCCAAGGAGCAATATAAGCAGGGCATTGAAGAGGCAAAAGTTGTAAAACTTTAAAGTTGTGAATAGAACTTTTAATATTCTCTCTTAAATGTTCTTCCCCTCCACTATATATGTGTGTGTGGGCATAATTCTGCTACCAGAGAATAGGCGAAGACTCACTTAGCCGTACAAAGTGTGCAAAAAAAAGCCAAGGCCTCACGAGTCAAGGTCTGAGTGGAGGGCTAGCGTCATGTCCGTGACATTTTGATGCGGAGCATAGACGAGCACTTGCAGTGGATGACGAGTTTTGGGCTCGTTCGGGGTCAATTGGCGACTTTCCATATATAGCGTGCCCGGATCGACGATCGGACTCCGCGGATGCGTCCGGATTCGCGCTGGGAATCAATTTCATATATTTGTTTATTATATTTGCGTTTATTTTGATGTATTTGGCTGTCCCCGCCTCCGGCCAATCATAGCCGCCGATGGTGGGATGCTCTAGCCTCCTCTTTATTATAAATAGATCATGTATGGGTTGAAATGAGACATTGCAGAGTTTGGAGACTCTTCTTCCCAGATTCTAGCGATCACCCCTCGGTGTCGACACCGTGGAACCCTAGGTGATGACTCTTAGGTTGATTTCTTTTCCCCAAACCCTTCCCCTACCTCTAGCCTTCATTTTCCACCCCTCAAACACTTCTTCCACCCGTTCCAGCCCCTTAATTCCCTACCATAACCGGCTGGCCTGCAGTGCAGGATTTTCTGCAGCCGCCGGCCAACCGCCCGCCTCCCTCCTCTTCCCTCATCTTCACCGACCACCCAGCCCCCTCCCTCACTCCGGCGACCCAACCTCAGCCACCGTCTCCCTCCCGCGCCCCCTCTATAGCCGGCAGCCCCCTCCCTACGACCGGCAGGCCACCTCCTCCCCTCCTCTTCGTGGAACCAGCTCTAAACCTCCCTAATTCTTTAGATCAATCCAGATCTAAGAATTTCACCCCCCGATCCGTCATTTCCACCACTCACACACCATTCCCTAGCCTTGATCCGACCCTAAATAGTCGATCCACCCTCCCCCGGCCCTTATCTACTTGTACGTGGTCGGATCTACCCATTTCTCGTCCAATCTTATCATTTATCGCCGAGGACAACCACTGCCATCATTTTCACACCGCCGGTTCCACCTTCGATCGCTGATCTATGCATCCGAATCCAAAGTCTTCAGTGCCTTGGTCAGCCCACGATTTAGTAAGTATTGTTGTATTGGATTATTATTTTTCAACATTTATTTATCGGATTGGACATCATATTTGTTTGGATATCTTGTATGATAGTAGTTTGTTAGATAAATATTGTGATTTGCAGGTTTTATTCGTTGCGCGCTCTTGCTTTGGCTCTCCACGCAGAGGAAAACCTAAGCTTGCCGCGCTTAATTAAATAATTTTGCCTTGTCTTGAATTAACTGCGTGAGATGATATTGTTTATTATCAAATTGTGATCTAACGCTCGGACTTTTGCATAACATGTAGGATTATGTCACCATTTATCCTCCGCCTATAGATTCGTCTCGCGTCAATTTATATCAGAGGGAGGTTGCGAGCACTTTTCGATACACAGTCGTAGAGTCTATAGGTTTTTCGTTATGTGTAGGTGTCACAATTATTCCTTTCCTCACTTTGGAGGTCTCGAGTCCACTTGCACCCGCCCTCATAGATCTCATTCAGGGAGACCCTCACGACACTATAATGATTATTCGTGATCGCTGCATACTACTTCCAGAGATCGTGTTGACCCACCAACACGACCCCATTATGCTAGGGACGATCATTATGATGATTGTCGTCATTTTTCTCCGTACACGCGAGCGGGTTGTGTTGATCCTTTAACACGACTCGGTTACCTCATGGATGATTATTATGAGGATCGTTGTTTCGAGAGAGATCTTGAGAGTCAGTTTTGTACTGCTGCCCCTTCCTTTGACGACTCATCGAGTTCCGAGTCTTTCAGTTATTGGTTCGTAGATATAAAATATTATCTAGATCATTTTGAGTTATTCAGTGAGCATCGCGTCAAGTATACGAAACTTAGACTTTTAGATCAGGCGAGGGCATATTGGTCTACCGTTGGGAGGACCCGCGAGCGAGAGCGTCTACATCGCATCATCAGTTGGTTGGACATGAAGTGTACATTGTGTCAGAGATATTTGCCTTTGTCGTATCAGAGTCGCTTTCTCGATCAATTATTTTCCCTTCAGCAAGGATCCATGTTTGTCGCTGTGTAAATGGATCGCTTTGATGAGTTAGTTGTGAGGAGTGATATCCTAGATGACCCAACCATAGCCACTTCCATATTTCGGTCTGGGCTTCGATCAGACATTCGTACTAAGGTGGTTTATCATAGCTCGAAATCACTCGAGAAGACGTGTCAGCTTGCCCTTCGTTACGAACAGTCTATGAGATCCATCAGAGCTGGTCGATTGGACCCTCGCCTTTACCTTTGCAGTACGAGCTCCTCCCACACCAAGGGCACCACTTTGCATATCATTGTTCCATCAGACATGACTGAAGTCATACCTGATGCTGATTGCTCTCACCCAGTGAGGTGCTTACCCCAGTAAGTAACCTATCTTTTGTTTCTGACTCTCCTTTGGTGACCCCGATTGAGACTGTCCCTGAGCGACCTATTGAGTCTGTAGTGTTGTGCCCCTACCCACACCTCTTCTTCTTCCATGCACCGGGTTAGTTAGGACCCCAACTACAGACCCATTTCTTATCACCGCACCCGCAGACCCATTCTTGAGTGTAGGTCTATATCGCCCTACCATTATCTTGGCTCTAAGTCATATCACGACCGAGAGCCCAAAGCCTGGTGTTGATCTCTTTGTGACCATGTCATCTATTCGCAGGGACCCTACCCCTTACGATGGTACTCATATGGAGAATCATGACCCTGGTGACGAGTACTATGACGCCCCTCCTGTTGAGCCGCCTTATGGGTCCCCACATCCTGGTGATGATGCGATTCAGTTGGGCCTCTCGTTTATTAGTTTCGAGTTATTGGCGTCTCTTTCAGTATCATCTCTGGCCTTGGTCTGGAAAATAGGTCTTGAGTGGAGCATGACATATATAGTGCCTTCCTTGAGGACACTTGAGCATACCCATATTTTGAGTACCTACCAAATGACATATCACACTCTTGATGAGTTTTGGGATACGCCACCTGCTGACCCACCAGACGAGTTCTTTACTTTCGGGGACACTCACCGCACTATAGAGTCATGTCTTATAGTCTATGTGCACGATTTTCACCCAGGTGGTCGTCTCATTCGCGATGACTTTTCGTACACACCTCCTAGTGAGCCCCCTTATGTGTTACGTTCTCTGAGAGACATTTGGCTCTTTACAAGCTCGTATTTGAGTATCTGTCTCTCACGATCATCTGAGCGCTCGTCTCACACAGGATGACTTTTTCTACACTCCACCGAGAGAGCCTTCTGATTGGCCACCTCCCTTGTTAGATTTTCAGGTCATTATTAGATTTTCCCATAGAGAACATGTTGTGTCTGTCATGTTTTATTTGCATTATTTGTATGAGTCTGTTGAGTCGTTTCTTCATCATTTGCATGAGTCTGTTATGTTGCCTGTTCATCGTTTGCATGTGTGTCATGAGTCATTCCGACAGAGAATCCATAATGATAATAAATTTTATAAATCACATACGAATGTTCACTTACAAGAGCAGGTACTTCATGAAGGCGGGCATGTGATGGTGAGAATCTGCATTGTGAGACTCCGTGCGAGGTTTGCTAAAGGCTTGAGCGTTAGGAGAATGGATCTCTATATAATCATGAGACAGATCGAAGCAAACACCTATGATCTTAATTTCCTTGCAAGTATGAGTATCCACCTGGTATTTAGTGTTGAGGATATGTTATCGTATTACGAGCCTCGTGAGTATATGGACCTAAGTAGTGGGGATTTCCAGCCGCCCACACCTCCGCTGTCGTTGTCTTGCCACCCTCATAACCCACCTATGTCTGATGGCCACCACTACTCACCTACTTCTGACACCCACTCACCTGGGGACTCGTCTTCTTTGGTTCCACCTACGACGTTGTCGATCGCACCGGGATCCACCACTCGTGAGTTGAGCATGGAGAGCATCACGAAGGCCAAAAGCCGTCAGTACATTCCTACTACGGGCATTGATGACACCAGAGTACTTGCAGCAGAGCTTGATCGATTCACCCCTGGACTTCGACTTCAGTACAACCGTCTCCATTCACCGGAGTGGACAACTTTTCAGTCAGGGGGAGTTGATTGGCGAGGACACTTTTCCAGTGACGACACTTTGGCGACCTCTGGTGGACTTCTTCGAGTTTTACCTGGCATGCATCGAGAAAATTCTGATCGCTATTCATCGGGAGATGAATTCTTTCAAGCCGAGGAGATTGATTTGGAGCATAGACGAGCACTTGCAGTGGATGACGAGTTTTTGGCCCGTTCAGGGTCAATTGACGACTTTCCATATATAACGTGCCCGGATCGATGATCAGACTCCTCGGATGTGTCTGGATTCGCGTTGTGAATCAATTTCATATATTAGTTTATTATATTTGCATTTATTTTGATGTATTTGGGTGGTCCCACCTCCGGCCAATCATAGTCGTTGATGGTGGGATGTCCTAACCTCCTCTTTATTATAAATAGATCATATATGGGCTGAAAAGAGGCATTGCATAATTTGGAGACTCTTCTTCCCGGATTCTAGCGATCGCCCCTCGGTGCCGACGTCGTGGAGCCCTTGGTGACAACTCCTAGGTTGGTTTTTCTTCCCCGAACCATTCCCTTACCTCTAGCCTTCATTTTCCATCCCTCAAACACTTCTCCCACCCGTTGCAGCCCCTTAATTCCCTACCCTAATCGAACGGCCTGCTGTTCAGGATTTTCTGCAGCTGCCGGCCAACCGGCCGCCTCCCTCCTCTTCTCCCCTCTTCACCGACCACCCAGCCCCCTCCCTCACTCCGACGGCCCACCCTCAGCCACCGCCTCCCTCCCACGCCCCCTCTAAAGCCGGCAACCCCCTCCCTACCATCGACCAGCCACCTCCTCCCCTCCTCTTCGTGGAACCACCTCCAAACCGCCCTAATTCTCTAGATCAATCCAGATCTAAGAATTTCACCCCCCCCCCAATCTGCCATGTCCACCACCCACACACCATTCCCTAGCCCGGATCCTACCCTAAATAGCGAATCCACCCTCCCCCGGCCCGGATCTACTTCTACGTGGCCTAATCTGCCCATTTTTTGTCCGATCTCATCATTTACCGCCGAGGACAGCCACCGCCATTATTTTCACACCGCCAGTTCCACCTTCGATCGCCGATCTACGCATTCGGATCCAAAGTCTTCAGTGCCTTGATCAGCCCACTATTTATTGAGTATTGGTGTATTGGATTATTATTTTTCAGCATTTATTTATCGGATTGGACATCATATTTGTTTGGATATTTCGTATGGTAGTAGTTTGTTAGATAAATATTGTGATTTGCAGGATTTATTCGGCGCGCGGAGGAAAGCCTAAGCTGTTTCGCATAATTAAATAATTTTGCCCTGTCTTGAATTATCTGTGTGGGATGATATTGTTTATTATCAAATTGTGATCTAACGGTCGGACTATTGCTTAACATGTAGGGTTAGGGCACCATTTATCCGCCGCCTATAGATTCTTTCTGCGTCACATTTGGTATCAGAGCCAGTTCGACCAAGATCATTAAGGTTTAACACAATTAAAGGTAAGATCAACACATTTTTTGGAGCGACACAATAGTGGAGCATCAATCTGCACCCTAGTTCATTGTGGATCAACAAGACATTTGATGGAAGAGAGCTGACAAGATTGAGAGGCGCATGGCAAAAGAGGACTGATGCTTGATTGCAGGGGCATCTAACATGGTTGGTTGGTTCGTGTGGATCAACATCCTGTTTGGTGATGTTGTGGACCAAGCGGCCAAGGAGGATAAAATTACGAAGGTGATGTTGGACGATCAGAATTCCAAAGCTATCATAGTTCAATTGATCCGGAAGGAGGCTCTCCCAGCCAAGATGCAAAACTTTGATAAGGAGGTTGACGAACTGTAAGAATGTTATGACGAGGAGGACGCGTCACGAGATAAGGATGACTTCGAGGATGAAGTCGCCAACCTGAAGGACTTAATAGGTCTTGGGATGAAAAAGAAAGTGATTTTTTTTTCTTGCGGATATGGAGCGATACTTCAATGCACATGAATAATATTGCAATTCATCAACTGTGTTGCTTACTATTGATTGAGAAGTCTTAATCTTAAATGTGACAAGGATTGAGATTAATTTATCAAGGTATGTAGGCAGCGGAGGTATGGTGGAACCAGTGGAACAACAAAAATATACATTGAGGTTCGAGTGGAGTATGAAGCCAGGAGTAGAGTGATTGTGCTCTAACTTTGTTGCTTCTTATGTAAGGGCAACCACAGACAGCACATTACCCAAGGTGTGGTACATCTGAGCATAAGTGCTACTTGTGCACTGAGGACCATGATTCATCAAGTTATAGAAGAGTGCAGGCAGTTGAAGAAGAAAATGACTACGACATTGGTATTGTCAAAGTTGCTACGGACACGAAGTCCATGAGCTATGTTGATATGGCTTATGTTGTTGCTGATGATGACTTGAGGAGCCAAGGAGTGACTCCTTTAGAAGAACGCGACATTTAGCCTAGACAAGTTGTGTTGGTATGTTGCCCAGGGTACAACACTTCCGCCGAGGAAGAAGTATTATTAAGCAACTTGGAGCAGGATGTGGATGAAGACTACGAGCACTAAGTGGGTGAATCTCACAAGGAGGAGCGAATCATGAGGTGCAAGGTGCTTCCAGTTGAGGGCGCGAAGTCCAAGCTCCACGAGGCCGAGGCTGAATAGAGGAACCAGTCAAGCTGTTCGAGGATTAGGAATCGGAGGAGGAGAGGTCCAAGTGCCACGGAGGCACCGTGTAAAGAGATCAACGTGGAGCATGCAATTGAGGATTTGACTGAGGGTGAACTAAAGCAGGACGCAGAGTCCACACAATATGAACTTGTATTCTTTAAAAGAGAACAACTAAGGGGATTTGATGAGGAGTCCATGGTTGATGCTAATTTAGTTGTGGGGGTGCCACTTCTTGAAGAAGACAAAGACCACCAGGTAGAGGAATCTTAAGCAATGTTGGGTCCGTGGAGGAAAGCTTTACTTTGTGACAAGAGACAAGCCTTTATGGGGACAGATGTTACAAACCATTAAGAAGTCATAGTTTGATACAAAGTTACATAAGAGTTACTGAACGTGCGCAAGTGTATGAGGATGAAGGTATGTACAAGTTTACTAAATGGCATGTTTGCGACGAGGGCGTCACAAGGATTGGTGTGGGAGAACGTCATAGGCTATTAGTTCTTGGTGCAGTCATGAGCATGGATACATGTACATATGACACAATAAGCTACATATTGGTGCATTAAGGTTTCGAAGGGGTCGAAGACTTAGGTGTTTGAGCCATTGTCCCAACTATAGCTTCATACTCAGATGTACCCGCTCAAGGTGAGCCAGGCAAGAGTAAGGAATTGCTCGGCAAGACTACATCATGGGTTTCATGGAATCTTATTATTATGATGGTAACAGCCAAAGACAACACGGACAACAGGGATGCCACTAAATAGAAGGTTTGATGTTGAGCATGGATGACGCGGGAGTCGTAAGGCACGAGGGATAATTTCTTCGTGTTCAAGGAGGGTACAACACTCATGTTACTGGCATTTAGCGGGATGTGATCAATGACGTAATCACATAATAGATGGTGAGGACTATGAGTACATTTACGAAGATGAAGCACCAAAATGCCAAGACTTGGCATAAAATGTTTGTGACTAGGGTATCGCATATGCAAACAAAAGAAGTCATGACGTCACTGTGATAGCCATGAAATATGGTGCGAGGCCTTAGTACTAATGTGGTAGAGGCTTGTGGCAAAGGATGGCACGCCAACGAACCCAGGGCGGGCGGCGAGCCTGCAGACGCCGACCAAGGGTTGTTTTTTGCACTTGTTTACCGCCGGCGGCGCACGAAAGGGCCGACGGCGGCCCTGATGTGGTCGTCGTCGAGAGGGCGACCTCCCCCGACCCTCAGTTACCGCGGATGTCGCCGTCGACCACCACTACTGGGGAGTCGCCGCCTTCTGCTGAATTTGAAATCTACGGCTCGGATCACACCTTCGCACCTTCACTCGCAATTTTCTTCGCACAGGAACGGTTCCCTATATATATTTGCGTATAAATATATATATATGTATATGTATATATATACATATACATGTATATATATATACATTTACATGTACATGTATATATATACATGTACATGTACATGTATATATATATATACATGTACATGTACATGTATATATATACATGTACATGTAAATGTATATATATATATACATGTAAATGTGTATATGTATATACGAGTGCCTGATACGGGGCTTCGCCCCTACGGCCATGCGCCACAGTACCCGGCTGGCAAAGGCGGGTTGCGCCCGCCCCCGAGTCGATGCTCTCGGGCGGGCATCGGCTGCATCTAGGCGGGCTTCGCCCGCCTCTGCACGGGCTTCGCCCTGTGCTCGTTGCGTCTGCGGGCTGCGTCCGCAACATATACATATGAGTACTCAAAATGACCGTAAAAAAAAAAATCAATAATACAATATTAAATTTGTAAAAAAAATACATGTTCACGTAAAAATATTATTTTCTCTCAATCTCTCTCTCTCTCTCCTTATCCCACCCTCTCTCTCCCTATCTGCGGCACTCTCCCCCTCTCTCCTCTCTTTCTCTCTCTCTCCCTCTCTCTCTATCCTTAGGCTATAGCTTTAGGGCATCTACCAAAAAATTATGAAATATATGATTTTTTGTATTTACTTTTCATATTGGATAGTGTAATTTCCTATATGGACATTGTATTTTAGAATAGCTATTTTGAATGAATTAAAAAGATAAGGGTATAATTGGCTTATTTTGAATGTTTAACCAAACGGAACTTTTTTCCTTTTAATATTGTAAAGATATATATAGATATACATATATATATGTATGTATATACATACATATACACACACATATATATAGGGTTAATTACCGGGATCTCCCAAGCGAGTTTGCATAATTACAAGTTGCACGTTTCTATCTTTTGAAATTACATTTACCTCCCCTTTAAGTTTCCCAGTTTACAAAAATGTCCCTTCCGTTAGAAATATGGATGAAAATTGATAAAATCAGTCAAATTTTGTTATGATATTCAATTTTACCCTTTGTAATTACTCTACATTTATAGGTGTGACCTTTTTTTTAGAAATATAGATGGAAATTAAGTGATAAAATATGTCAAATTATTGTATGATATTCCAATTTTACCCTGTGTACTAACTCTACATTGAAAAGGGTGATGTTGAGAATTTGCTCTCATTATTCTCGGATTTGAAGAAGTACATCAAGCAATGATAAGTGCATTATGTATTTGATGGCTATCTGTTCATATCTGTGTAGATTCAGTAATCAGTGTTGATAGTTAAACTCAGTAGGACAGGAGATGAGTTCAGACCAAAATTGAACCAAAATTTTACTCAGAATTGGTTTAAGGGCTGAGCTGTGAAGTTATAGCAAATACCGTTTTGATGGGCTTAGAAGAACAAAACAATATCATTTTGATAAGAAAACTTCAAAATGATATTTATCGTTTTGATGTTCAGAAAGGCGAGATTTGAAATCTGCGGAGACGCCGAAAGCAAACGTCACATCAGTGATGTATTAAGGATGCTTTGACTTTTTATCAGAAAAATTTACGACCGTTTCAGATGTCAGACCTGTTAAGATCAAGTGGTATGGCTCCTTATAAAAGGATATCTTCAAGCAAGAAACTCTAACAACCATAACAACTTCTGTTCCGCCGCCAGAGAGCAAAAAGTTTAGCAGCTGCAAGAAGAACTTTGTCCTGCAAGTTTGCTTAGACAACAAAACATCAGGAAGCTCATCTTCCTGCTATAGAAGAAGAAGGAGATTAAGTTATCTCTTCATTGAAGGAACTTAATTCTGAACCTGCTGCAAATCTGTTCAAGTGCGGATAAGGAAGCTTTCTCTCTTGAAAGCTCAAGAAGACTCTAAGCTTCAAAGTTATACTTGTGCTGAGTCAGTTTCTGTAATCTTCTTTAAACTTATTTACTATGTATGATCTCTTTGAGATCTGAGTTGTAGGATTGTGCTCTAAGTCTGAGTGTAGGCTGAATAGAGGGCCTGAGTGGGGATCCTGGAGTGGATCTGAGGTAGGGCTGTGGATAGCCTGAGGTAGAACTTGCTGAAGTCTGAGGTAGGGTTTTGTTGAAAACCTGAGGTAGGATCCTGGAGTGAATATGAGTTGTAAAATCGTTGATCTGAGAAGTTTTGGAGGAGGTTTCCTAGTTTAGCACACTGCTAGATAGGTGGTGAGGGATAGTGGATGTACCCATATTCTGGGGAACCACTATAAATCCTGTGTGCTTGTGTGTGTTGTGCTTTACTTACTATTCTTTGCACTAGTTAGCTGAATTAATTTAAAAAGCCTAAAATCAACAAAACATCTATTCACCCCCCCCCCCCTCTAGATGACTTAGACTACCCATATTCTTTCAAGTGATTTCAGAGCCAGGTTAATTGTTAAATGACTTAACAGTCTAACCAAGATCCTTACAAGGGTAATTAGTCATTCACCATGACTTCTAGTGAAGGTCATAAGAAGATGAGTTCTATGAAGCTTCCTGTATGCAAAAAGGAAAACTTTGGCATCTGAAAACAGAGAGATTATTCATGGAAGCTTCAGATCCTAGAATCTACATCATTGTTGAGGAGGGCTCTTTCATCCCCATAAAGATCTACTCTATAGATGCAAATATTCAAGTTCCCAAGTTATATTCGGAAATGACTAGGGATAAGGTAGTTCTGGCCACTGGACAAAATGATCAAGAACATTATAGTCAGTGCAATTGATGATTCAACATTTCAAAACCTCATCTACTGTCAAACTGCTAAGGAGATGTGGAATACACTCATTGTGTATATGAAAAGTACTAGGGAAGTTATGGATGACAGGAAATCTTTTCTGAATCAAGAATATGATGTCTTCAGGCAAGGGAGCAAAAATAACATAGTTGAATGCTATGAAAAGTTTTTCAAAACAGTGAATTAGTTGAGGACGTATGAGAAAGTCTTCATTAATTATGAACTTAATGACAAGTTCTTGATGTCCCTAACCAGAGAATGGGATAATGAGATTTGTGCTATCAGGGAAGTGGAGAGTCTGGCCAGCATTCCTCCCCATATTATTTTTGGGAAGTTATTCTCTTATGAGATGCAACTCAATTTAAGGAAGGAGGAAGAAGCTGCTGTCATATATCACCCAAAGGAGAAGTCTGTGACCTTGAAAGCTGAAGGCACAAGTAGTAAGGAGAGAATTCCCTCTCCTCTAAGAAGAGTTACTGAGTCAGAATCCTCTGAACCCAACACTTCTGATGTTGAGTTAATTGATGGAGAATTTGCAGCATTCTCCAAGCAGTTCAAGAAGATGTTGTCCAGAAGGAAGTAATGGAAGACAAAGCTTTCTTCCCCAGCACCAAGAAGGACCCCAAAGGGGACAAATATGCATCTAAACAGAACAAACATATTAAATCTGATATTATTTGTTTTTATTGCAACAGGGTTTGACATGTTATTGCTGACTACACAATCAAGTGAAAGGAAAGAAAAGATGCAGGTGATAAGAAAAATCACAAGGGTAAGAAAGCTTAGAAGACCTTCTAGACTAAGAAGGTGAAGACTTGGACTGACAGTGACTCTGACTCCTCTGAGTCAAAAGATGAAGAATCCTACATTTAGCTCTTTGTTGTCAATGAGGAAGATGACTATCCAGCTGCAAGGATGGGCATCAGAGCTCCCCTGTCACACTCAGACAATAATAATGAAGAAGAGGAAAGTCGTGGTCTCATGACCATGTCAGATGAAGATGATCAGGATGACTCCCTTCCTAATGAGGTAATTCTTCTAGCCTATTCATCTACATCAGGTTCTGACTATGAAACTGGTGCAGACTTTGATGCACTCTCATCACATGATGAGGGTGACTCTTCTGGAAGCCCTGAAGAAAAGCAAGCATCTTGCAAAAAAGCAAGCTGATGAGATTGCATATCTCAAGCTTGCCAAATCTAAATGCTTTGAGATTGCTAACCAGCTATCTCAAATGAGCATGGAGATTAGCAAGTTTAGAAGGATGTCAATCATCCATCTTGACACCATTAGTCATCAAACCAATAGCATTAGGAATCTTGAAGAGAAGCTCCTCAAGAAGAGGAATCTTGTGGCCCAGTTCTACAAGCTACAGACAGTGCTGCCCATTATTGATACCTTCTCATCTCTATTCAGAGGGGGAGTAAGTTACAATAAGAAGACAAGAAGTGTCAAAAATAGGGGAAAAGCTAAAGCTGCTGTGCCTCAAACCGTCTTTCAAAGGGTGTTTCTTTCAGCCAACAGGTATGACCAGGATGATATGTATGGTCACCTGAAAAATGGATGTTCCTCCAGTCAGGTTAACAATGCTCTTAACTGGGGAGGAAGAAAGGGAATGGGGTTGAATGCACTGAAGGCACCCTATGAAGAAATTCAGATGAGTCAATATTAACTATTTGTGTTTTGTACACCAGCACCCACTTTTAAGGGTAAGAAAGTAGTCTCCCACCAAAGGCCCCTTCCTAAGAAGCAATAATGGGCTAACAAAATGATACAAGTACTTTACAAGACGGTACCATCTTGTAAGGTCATTTACCACCATTTTCATAGCCAATTGTTTGCAAAAAGAAACCTAAAGAATGCTAAAGCTTTCAACTCTGAACCAACTCAATCTCACACACATTCTACCCCCAAGATGGTTCAGAAAAGAAGGTATAACATTCTTGAGTGCTGGTGCTGTGGTTAAGTGTGACACTTTGTCGTGGACTGCTGGTATAATCCAACAGTGCCTCATGCAAAGAAGGCATTCCCAACTAGTGTTTCTTTTAATAGGAATGTTGTTTTAAATGCTGACAGGACCTAAGGACCCAAGGCAGGTTGGGTACCTAAGGTAAACTAAATTATTTTTGCAGGATAGTTCAAGTACCAGTCTCAGGCAAATTTGGTATTTGAACAGTTGATGTTCCAGACACATGACTGCAATAAAAAGTCTTCTTGAGGAGTACATGGCAGTTCGGAATGGACCAAAGGTCATCTTTGGAGGTTTTAATAGAGGGTTTGCCACTGATATGATTTCATATGTCGTAGTCTCTATTACAAGGGTAGCTTATGTGGAAAGGTTGCAACACAACTTTATAAGCATAAGCCAACTGTGTGACTTAGACTATGCCAGTGAATTCTACAAGCACAAGTGTCTGATCAAAAAATTAGTTGACTTAGAGATAATTCTCTCAGGAACTAGGAGTGAAAATGTATATTGCTTAGATTTTATTTGTTCAGATTCTTCCATTCCTGTTTGTATTGTAGCTAATGAAAAGGAATCTTTTTATGTACAATGACACAAGAGATTAACTCACATTAACTACAAAATAATTTACAAATTGTTCTCTGAGAATCTAGTTAGTGATGAACCTAAATTAAAATGCATTAAAAATGATCTCTATCATGCATGCCAAATGGGCAAGCAAACAGAGGCCACTTTTAAAAGCATTGCATACAAAGTTTCTACTAGATGTCTGTACTTGTTGCATATGCACCAAAAAGAAATTAGATACACTTAATGTCTTCATGATATTTGTCAAGTCTATTCAGAATGAAAAAGATTGTTTTGTGGTCAAAGTGAGAAGTGATCATGGAACAGAATTTCAATCTGGTGCTATGACAAATTTCTGTCAAAAGCAAGGTATCTCCCAGGAGTTCTCCTCTTTCAGAACTCCACAATAGAATGGAGTATCTGAGAGAAAGAACGGGACCATGATAGAGGCAACTAGAACAACATTGAGTGACTCCTCACTGTTAGAAAATTTCTGGGCTGAGACAGTCAATACTGTCTGCTATGTATTAAATAGAGCTTCCATCACCAAATATCACAAGAAAACTCCCTATGAACTGATGAAAGAGAGAAAATCAATTATATCATATTTTAAAATCTTTGAATGCAACTGTTACATTTTAAATAATGGTAAATCTTATTTAACTAAGTTTGCAGAGAAGTGCAATGAAGGTATCTTTGTTGGATACTGCTCACATAGTAGAACATATAGAGTATTCAACATGAAATCTTATGTGATTGAAGAATTAATCAATGTTGTTTTTTGATTAGACTAGTCTGATACAAAAGAGCTGGTCTAGTTCCTCTATTGTTGCAGGTATTGAAGCAAACATAAATGAGCTATCCTTAAATGCCAAGGCCAGTACAAGTAAGATCTCCTCACATGATCCAATCATAATTGAGGAAGATCATCCTTCAGATACAGTTCAAGTTGTTGAAGATGTGAATCAACAAGATGAAGACATTCCAGAAACACAGCCACATGAAGTATAGTTTCCTGCAGCAAACATGCACCTAAAGGATCACCCCAACAACTTAATCGTTGGGGATGCCAGTCAAGGGGTCACAACAAGGAGTAGGATACATAATGAAGCATTATATCTAAGCTTTCTCTCACAGGTGGAACCAATGGGATTTGAAGAAGCAAACCAGGACCCTTTCTGGATAATGACTATACAGGAAGAACTTCATCAGTTCAAAAGATGCAAAGTGTGAAAATTGGTTCCAAAACCTCATGGACACAACATCATTGGAACCAAAAATGAGTCTTCAGGAATAAATTGAGTGAAAATAGAGTGGTGGTGAAGAACAAGGCAAGACTGATTGTTAAAGAATACAGACAAAAAGAAAACATTGACTTTGGCCAGAATTTGGCACCAGTGGCAAGGATTGGAGCTATAAGGTTATTCCTTAGACGTGTTTCCTTCGAGGGATTCAAGGTTTACCAGATGGATGTGAAGTCAGTCTTTCTGAATGGTGGCCTCAAAGAGGAAGTCTATGTAGAGCAGTCATCAGGTTTTGTCAATCCTACTCATCCTAATTATATTTATCTTCTTAGAAAACTCTTTATGGGTTAAAGCAAGCCCCAAGGGCTTGGTATGAAACTCAGTCTATCTTCCTCATTGAGAGTAAATTCTCAAGGGGGAAGATAGATAATACATTATTCCTTAGGGAAATAAAGGGCAAGTGTCTCCTGGTCCAAATATATGTTGATGATATTATATTTGAATTTACTGACGACAACCTTTGCAAGAAGTTTGTCAACCTGATGCGATGGTAGTTTGAAATGTACAGTATGAAGGAGCTTAAGTATTTCTTAGGCTTTCAAGTGAAACAGTCTAAAGATAGAATTTTCATCTCCAGACCATGTACATTAGGGAGTTGATAAAGAAGTTTGGTATGGAGAGTGTCTGTACCATGAAAACTCCCATGAGATCAAATATATTCCTGGATAAGGATGAAAAAGGGAAACCTTTTGATGAGATCATGTACAGGTGTATTATTGGGTCTCTGCTTTATTTTACTGCTAATAGACCTGATATTATGTATGCAACATGTGTATGTGATAGGTACCAGACATGCTCTAAGGAATCTCACTACTCAACTGTAAAAAGAATTTTGAGATACCTGAAGGGCACACATCATCTTGAACTTTGGTACCCTTTGAATAATGATTTTGAGCTCACTGATTTTTTAGATGCAGATTTTGCAGGTTGCAAAGAAGACATGAAAAGCACTTCGGAATATGCCAGTTCCTTGGGAAAAGACTTATTTCCTAGAGTAGCAAGAAGCAGACCAGTGTTGTTATCTTAACATCAGAGTCAGAATACATAACAGCTGACAACTGTTGTGCTCAACTACTATGGATTCAACATTAGCTGCAGGATTACAATCAGAAGATAAGTAGAACCCCCCATGTATTGTGATTCCTGCAATGCCATCTCAATTGCCAAGAACTCTGTGTCACACAGCAGCACTAAGCATATTGAGATCAGGTATCACTTCATCAGAGAGCATGTAAAAAAGGAGGATATCTGTCTTGAGTTTGTCCTCACTGACAAACAACGGACGGATGTCTTTATAAAGCCTCTAGATGAAACTAAGTTTAATTTCTTTAAAATTGAGTTGGATATGCTTAACTTAGAATGATGTTGGTTTCCAGTTGACTTATCTGCTCTTACTGATAATTTAATGATAGATCGTGTTATATGGTTATATCTAGTGGATGCTAGGACTCTAACCATGCATGCGAGAACAGACCAGCACTTCCTTCAGATTTAAACAAGACGATCGAGACAGTAAAAATCCTGACGAGCTATTCTTGTGTTAAAATCTTGACAGACTGTTATTACTATTTTTCTCAAATTAAATCCCAGCCGTCAGATTTAAACTTGACATCTCTCCAGGTATGTGGCGCTTCATTTGCTTCTTGTTATAAAAACATATAAAATAGATCCAAAGGGTTTAGGTTTAAAATACGCAAACAACCCTGCCCTAGTCTTCGTCTCACACTCTGCAGCTCTCGCGACAGCTAGAATCTCCAAAGTGCTAATAGAAATGGCTCCCAAGAAGGAAAATTACCTGCATGAAGGAAGTGAGGTGGTAAGGAATGACTTTCAGGAAACACTAGAGGAAATCAAGCCCGCTTTAGGCAACTAGATGTCGTCTGCTTAGAATTCGCCTTGTCAGAGCCAACAATTATTCTAAAGAAGGTCTTGGAGCTATATGCAAATGTCATGGTGTCTCCCTTTGGAAGATCCATCAAAAGCAAGATTGGTGGAGTCCATGTTAAGATAAGTCCCAAGCGACTGGCGTAAGCTCTATGCTTTCCACAAGTTGAGATTCATCAAGAAATCACACAACAAAACACTATAGATACTCTGGACTGGTGTGAATATTCTGGAGAGCCCTATGGTTCTCTGGAAAGGAAGTTCAACCTGAAAGGAAAGTTTTTGTCAGACATTATTGAGAGGGCCCTCCTGTGCAAGGTATGGTCTTATGACAGAATCTCAGATCAGATGTTTGAATGGATGACCAGAGTTATTCTCATGAAGAAAACAGATTGGGCTGGAGTGGTCTTCCAGAGATTTAAGGAAAGCTTGCATGTTCCTATTCTGGGAAGGATTCTATCTTTATATCTTCTAACAACATATCCGGACATCTTCAAAAAGAAGCAAGAAAGAAAGAACCATCATATGAAGAGGATGGATGTGAAGACATTGGAAAGATACAAGAAGGTTCTGATGAATCCTTCAAAGAAAAAGAAGAGTCTGTATAAGAAAAATGATAAAGCTATTGCTGTCGATACAGAAAGTGAGGAAAAATTCTCAGAGGAATAAACTGTCTCAGGAATCAGATCTCCTGAGACAGGAAGTGGAGAAAGTGAAAGAAGCGAGCCTATCCATAATCAAGATGTGAGCACTCAAATTGATGACATTCTAACTGACTAGGAGAAGAATGTCTCAGCTGAGGGGGAGACAAAAAAAGATCTTCCAGAAAATTTCACAACTGTTGCAATGAAGAAATCTGACAAGGAACGTGAAGATATCCTTGATAGGTTCTTGGATGATGAAGCAGATGATTCACTGGGAATGGATGCTGACACTGAGGGGGAGATTCACACAGAGCTCCCTGCTCGAGATGCTAAATTACATGTATTTGAAGAGGCTGAAGACGCAACTCACACTGAATTGGCAGTCCAAGAAGACCTAAGTGAGATAAGGAACAAGTCACAACTACCTTCTGTAGATGCTAGTCACCTCTCAGGGCCCTCTACATCCATCCCTGCAGATTCCATAACTTCAATCCTGGCTGATCTGAAAATGATACTGGATGAGCAGAGTATTTCTCTAAGGACTCACATTGATGCAGCAGTGCAAGGAGTCAGAGATGAATTTATGGAAGAAATAAAGGTAATCAAGGAAGATATTGCCCATGCGAACAGTGAGATCACAAGATGGTTTGTCAAAGGTTCTGGAGCTATAGACAACAATATAAAAGTAATGAGAACAATGAATGAAAATCTCCAGCTCTGCACTCAAGACCTCACTGGAATCAAACAATATGTCGGTCGGACTTATCAAACAATTGAACATAGTGTAAACCATATAGAGAACTATGTGTATGCCACTCAAGCTGAAGTTATGAAACATATTGATGAGGTAAGAGATGCCCTTCTTGATGAGAATGAAAATACCTTTCAAACCCTTTCAAACAAATTGTGGCAAGCACCATTGATATTGAGAACAGAGTATTTGAAGAAGTCGGAAAGGGGAGAATGTAAATGCTGATCAAGTCCTATGAGTACTCGAAGGCACAAGGTTTGCACTCTATCTGCCCTTTCTGGATCCAAATGAACCATCAGAGTTTGACTTTGCTGTTATAGAATGGGATGCTCAGGATGTTCAGAAGTCCAAAAGAAGAGAAAGAGAAGGCACTATGCACCTTGAGGAGTTCATGACCAAGAAAAGGAAAAGAAAAGGCCAAGGATCCTGATCATGAGGAATGGAGTGATGAATCTAGTTCTATCATTATGTAGGTCTGGGTCAGTCATGGACAGATCAGGAAAGACATTGGCATAGTTTATTCCTCTGAAGAATGGATCAAACACCTGAAAAGGAGATCTCTCGGGGAGAAGACTATTAAAGAGAACATGAACAGACTACATTCCAAAGCCTCCCAAATATTTTGAAAGACAAAGGTTGAAGAGCTGGAAAGAGTGTTGCTGAGTAACTGAGACTAGGCCCATACTTAAATGAATTTGTTTATGTTTTGATTAAAACTTAAACTCATTGGCATATATTTATATGATTTTTTTTATATCGGTTATTATCTTTCAGCTAGTTAAACCTCATCAGCTCTTTTTAATTTGATTATCTCTATGATAATTTCTTTTAATTGTAAATATGTATCTTATCATTGAGCATAGTTTTGACGTATTCAAATAAGGGGAGATTGTTGAGAATTTGCACTCAATATTCCGAAATTTGAAGAAATGCATCATGCAATGATAAGTGCATTATGTATTTGATGGCTATCTGTTCATATCTGTGTAGACTCGGTAATCAGTGTTGATAGTTAAACTGGGTAGGACATGAGATGAGTTTAGAGCAAAATTGAACCTAAATTTTACTCAGAATTGGTCTAAGGGCTGAACTGTGAAGTTCTAACAAATACCGTTTTGATGGGCTTAGAAGAACAAAACGATATTGTTTTGATAAGAAAGCTTCAAAACGATATTTATCGTTTTGATGCCCAGAAAGACGGGATTTGAAATCTGCGGAGGCGTCACATCAGTGATGTATTAAGGATGCTTTGAATTTTTTTCAGAAAAGTTTACGACCGTTTGAGATGTCAAACCTGTTAAGGTCAAGTGATAGGGCTCTTTATAAAAGGATATCTTCAAGCAAGAAACAATAACAACCACAACTTTTGATCCGCCGCCAGAGAGCAAAAAGTTAGCAGCTGCAAGAAGAACTCTGTGCTGCAAGTTTGCTTGACAGCAAAACATCAGGAAGCTCATCTTCCTGTTGTAGAAGAAGAAGGAGATCAAGTTATCTCTTCATCGAAGGAACTCAGTTCTGAACTTACTGCAAATCTATTCAAGTGTTGAGAAACAAGCTTTCTCTCTGAAAGGCTAAAGAAGACTCTAAGATTTAAAGCTATACTTGTGCTGAGTCAATTTTTGTAATCTTCTTTAAACTTATTTACTGTATAGGATCTCTTTGAGATCTGAGTTTTAGGGTTGTGTTGTAAGCCAAAGTGTAGGGCTGAGCAGAGGGCCTAAGTGTAGGATCCTGGAGTGGACCTGAGCTAGGACTTGCTGAAGTCTGAGGTAGGGTTTTGGTTAAAACCTGAGGTAGGATCCTGGAGTGGATCTGAGTTGTAAGATCGTTGATTTGAGAAGTTTTGGATTAGGTTGCCTAGTTTAGCACACTGCTAGATAGGTGGTGTGGGATAGTGGACGTGCCAATACTCTGGAGAACCACTATGAATTTTGTGTGTTTGTGTGTGTTGTGCTTTACTTACTATTCTTTGCATTAGTTAGTTGAATTAATTTTAAAAGTCTAAAATCAGCAAAGCACTTATTCACCCCCCCCCCCCCCCCTCTCTAGTTGACTTAGACTACCCAATTCTTTCAGGTGCATTACATTTTACCCTTTCTAATGAATTTAGAATCATTATAAAGGAATAGAATTCAAATATCATAAAATAATTTGTGGCTGGTTTTATCATTTTCATCCATATTTTTAATAGAAGGGACATTTTTGTAAACAAGGGAAACATAGAGGGGAGGTAAATGTAATTTCGAAAGGTAGAGCAATGCAACCTGTAATCATGTAAACTCGCAGGGGAGGTTCCAATAATTAACCATATATATATATAATCATTCGTACTGGTTTACCTTAGAATCCTAAAGATCATGCTCTCATACAAGCTAGGGAATTTGTGCTGCTCCAGTAACATTTATACTGATGAAGAAGTGACTGCAGGAAAACTATCAAACCACAAGAGGATTTCATGATCAACACACTCGCGCTTTGTTTCCCATGTCGTTTTTCTCTGATAAGTATGAGCAAAAACACCATAGCCATAGAATATATGTTTGACATGACAATGTTTATGATCGTCACCAAGAAAAAAACTAGTTTTGAGCATAAAAGTTGATGGGATTCCTTAGGAGAGGTTGGGCTTTTACGAATAACGGTTCATAACCACCGCATTCACGACTGCCACCGTTGTGTCAATCTATTTCACATGCCCTTGACCCACTTTGCTCAGCTTGAACAACACCAGTCTCTTTTATGACGCTCCTATTGTCCTGGAAAGCAAATCATTGTTGCACATTTGATTTTGCCCTGCTGCTTAGACACCCTTCTCAGCCTGCGTTCTCGCACACCTTGCTGCTTCTTCTTGCGCTTACACATGGTTGTTCTACCTGTTGCAATATACACTAGCACATCTGCACATGGTTGTCAGTGCTGACTCATTCCTCTCGCATGCCTAACAAACTCTTGCATGCCATTAGTTTTGCCCGTGTGGTGAACCAAAAATTAAAGGAAAAGTATGAATACTCGTTTTTTGGGGATGATCATAAGTCATAACTCTTCTCAAATTGGCCTTCTGCATATAAATCATAACAACCCTCCAATAAGTTTGGTTGATTATTTCATAATAAATTAAGATTTGTCAGATTAATTCTGACTATGAAATTTTGACTTAGCTCTCTGTCAACTCATTAATTTAATACAATATTTGGATTTAACTAATTAAATAATAGGCCAAAATCTGATCCGATTTATTCAGATTTAACTGTGGAAATATTTTTACTTCTTAACATTGTAATACAAATTATTCGTTTCTTTTGACAACTATTATTCGTTTCTTTTGACAGAACTCCACAGATTATGGGAGGAAGTGTTCTCAAATGACCAGGTGGAGGTGGGTCTGAAGCAGGTACTTATTAGGTTGAGACCCAAGTACTATTTCGGAGCATGAAGCAGGTACTTCGCAGGTTGAGACCCAAGTACTGCGATGCTTATATCATCAGTAAGGAGAAACCGTGAAAAGCTTAAATGATTGTAACTGGCTCCGTTGGGCACGGTGGTGGAGGTCATGAACGCATGAGTTAAATTGTCATTCGTTAAGAATCGCCTAACAAACATCATCCGTTTGAACATAAAAATGGATGAAGTTCCTTAGGTGGGCGTTAACGAATGACAATTTAACCCGCATGTTCATGACCGCCACCATCATGCCAAATGGAGCCTTAAAAACAAAGGGCGTAGTTGCTCCTAGTCTCAATATGTGCATAGTTAAATGGTTAAAAAATGTCTACTTTCGGTTTATGGAGGTGTGGTGTAACTGTACCCTCATGATTTATATGAGTCCTTTGGCTGGTTGTTTCATTTACCGGAACCATTTCATAAGCTCTGTTTTTTAGCATTTTGCCCAACTGGAGCGTTTACCCGCCACCTCCACGGCTACAATCACATTCCCAGCAAACACCCCCATATTGCGGTTAGAGCGAAATTTATGTTCCCAGGCTGAGGAATGTGGAACATGTTAGAATATAGCATGGATAATATCCAGTGGAAATGTTAAATATACCACTAAAAATACAGAACAGTTACTGGAGGGTATTATGTAGTGAAAGCATCAAAATTTTGGCTTTTCTCGGATAATGCAGTGTTCACGCAAATGCAATGCTAAATATTTCTAACTATGTAACCCCGATCCATACTCCATGAGCAAAGTGATTTTTTATAACATCAACCCAGACTTGGGCTTTGTTTACGGTGTGTTTGGTCAAAACACCATGGAAAGTAAGTTTGGCAAGACAGGTTATGATTGCTATCGTGAAAATAAACTAGTTTTAAGCATAAAATGCATGAATTTTTTTAGGTGAGGTTTGGCATTCAGAGCAACGGTGGGTGCATGACCACTGTTTACGACCGCCACCACCACACCAAATGAAGCCTTGGACATCCTCAAAGGGCCTGATTTTACCCCTTAGTTCCGTGGACTTCTCACCTATCACACTCGTGATTTCCTCCCCTGGTCCATTTCGGCTAGGTGCCCACAACCTGGGGTTTTCACACAAGAACAAGAAGATTATCAAAAGAAATAGAAAGTGATGCATTAAATTTGGGCAACCCAGCATCCCGGCTAGCCCTGTCCATTTAGCCCGATCGGGCTGGCCCAGTATTGGGCCCAGGCTTTTGTCAATAGGGCCGAGCCCGGGCTTTCTTAATATCGGGCTCAGATCGGGCTCGGGCAGTAGATCCTGGAAGGGGCCTGATCCGGCCCCTAGGGCCGGGCAGGGCCCGGCTTTTTTAAAAATAAAATAACCATATTACTTAATAAAATTATAAAATAAAAATGTGCAATAAAATTATAAAAAAAATTATTAATATTAAACGAAAAAAATTATACTTTTACAATTTACAATAATTGAAAATAAAATAATTTTTTTTATTATTATTAATTTTAAATATGGAACATTACAAAATCATAAACGTAATAAATAACATATTTTATTGGGTGTGACGCGCTTAGTCAGCTCTTATATTCATTGTGTCCATCTTGTATTCTATCTCTTCCGAACTCACCTCTAATGCTGAAATGTATTGCCTCCTCCTCGTAGCATCCAAATAGTCATTGTAGCAGATGCAAAGTTCTAGTGATTTTTCGTTTAGCCGGCTCCTTCGGTCGTTCAAAACTCTGTCATTAAGAGAAAAAGTGAACTCTGAAGCTATCATACTAGCTTGAATTGTTAGTAATTCACATGCTATATAGGCCAAAATAGGATAGATATTAGTTTTACTTTTCCATCATTTTAAAAGATCGAAGTTTTTGATCTCTTCCGTACTCATAAAATCGTGGAATTGTGTTTTTGTATACAATTTTAATTCATTTAAACTACTAGATGTGTGCGTTTTTTACCTGGAAGCTAATTCTAAAATTTTATTTTTAAAGGAATCCTTTTGTTCTGGGTATAGATATTTCTTCTCGGAATCGCCAGCTGTATAAATTATCGTAATAATTATAGCATTCGGTAAAAAGTGAATTAAATTTTGAAATACTAACGCCGTTATTATCATCAAAACTTAAATTTAAGTCTTAATTAGTATTTATTTTGTCTGTCAAATTTTCTACGCCGTCTATGCTGAATAGCGGATTTAAAGCGACGGCATGTGAAAACATGACTTCCATTTTTTTATAATATTTTTTTAAAAATATTTCATTATTTCAATTAAAGGAAGCCTCCCTCCGTGTTACTTATAATAGTTAAATTTTTGTGAGATATTTACAAAATTTTCAATTACTATTAAGACAGTTGAATAACACACACTAGATAAACAAACAGTCGCCCGACAAAAATATTTTAATAAATCCATAAAATTTGATAGTACATCTCAATTGTCATCAGTCAAATCATTAAAATTTAGCAAAGTATAATATTTTATAAGAAGTGTTTTTTGTAGAAATGTTTTTTTAATATTTTATATGTTGAGTTTCATCTCACAGACATATCAAATTGAGATTTCAAATATTTTTGACCTTGTGCGTGTACAACTTTTCTAAAATTTTGACTTCGTTGCTCAGTACAATAAATAACTTTTAGCATATTACAAATTTTGCTAATATAGGGTTTCATAGCAGCTAAACTATCTTGCGCCACTAAATTTAAAATGTGGCAAATACATCGAGTGTGAAAAAACACACTGTTTAGCATTGGTTCTAAATCGCGTTTTAACCACTCTATTGCGACATTATTTTTACTAGCGTTATCAAAAGAAATACTACTTATTTTATATTTAATTTTAAATTCTCACACACATTTAATAATTACCTGATATATAGTTTACCTGTGTGTGGAAATTCAAAACCTTCAAAACATATTACGCGCTTATTTAGCTCCCATGAAACAGGATCGATTCAATGACACGTGATACAAATATACGATAATCCTACTTTTATGCTATCACTTCAAACATCACTCGTTAAACTCACACGTTCTTCGAAATTTTCAAATAAAATTATTAGGGATTGTTTTGTCTCAAAGTATAATTTAAGCGCGTCTCGCCTAATAGAGGATCTACTTACCCGTTGATATTTGAGCTGAAGCCCTTCGTGTATGTATTCTGTCGCCTCCTCGTTGTCGTAGTGGCTGAACGCCAACCAACGTCTGATTACGTTTTTCACCTATAACTCTCGTTGTCGAAGTTGACCGTACATCCAAATTTGACATGATGTTGAAATTTGAACCTGACTGGACTCGGGAGCTTGTTTCGCAACGCAAGACTTAAAGTGTCTTGATAGTGTCGAGTTGCCGGTAAGGGTTAGCAACTTTGAGCATAATTTGCACCGCGCCTTGAATTCGGCGGCGCTGACTTTAACCTTCTCAAAATGCTCTCAAACTGATACCATACGATGATGCTCCACCACTTCGGTCATGCTGAGAGGTCTAAGTTGTTAGCCTAAATCACCTAGAGGGGGGTGAATAGGTGAAATGCGTGTCAAATGCGGAATTAAAAACTAACACAGCAAATATCAAGCAATCACAGAAGACAAGAGATTTATAGTGGTTCCCCAATCTTGGGTACGTCCACTTTCCTCACCGATCTAGCAAATTACTAGACTCGGCTACTCCACTATCTCGGATTGAAAACAATCCTACACCTCGGAACCACGTTCCTACAAATCTCGATCCCAAAACGGATCTACAAAACTCGGAAGACAAAACTTCCTACAAATCTCGGAGAATTAAAACTCCTACAAAAATATTGGTTGTGATTATAAACAAACACACTATCAGATCTGGATCTGGATCTGTCTTCTTCTTTAGGAACTTCGGCTTGATCAGAAAATGTAGAAGACGACTAGAGAAAGATCCACGAATCTGAGATCTAGAAACACCTCGATCAAGAAAGTAGATCTGGAATCTTCAAGGCTCGGCAAGATCGAGTGATTCTCTTTCTTCTGGATCGCTGGAGAAAAGATCGATGAAAACGAAGGTCGCGATCCAAACTTTTCTTCTTCTTCCGTGAACGGCAATGGCGGCGGCGTGAAATTAGGGTTCACGGAATTTCTCTTTCTTAAAAAGAATATTTCTGTAATAACGCTTGAAAGTCATTTCTGAAAAGACCTATTTATAGGTGGGTTCCAACGGTCATAATATTGATTAATGATGACACGTGGACCAATCAGAATTGACAGATTCAAAATACTTATGATGAAAATGGACTTAGAAAAATTCTAGAGAACTTGACTGCGATACTCGAGTAATGGAGGATATACACGAGTATGGAGAGATGGATTACTCGAGTAGCAAGAAGTAGTATACTCGAGTGTAGAAAGAGAGAAATACAGGAGAGAAGAATGAATTACTCGAGTATCAAAAATGGTATACTCGAGTATCAGAATTGTATACTCGAGTAATAGAAAGTATACTCGAGTATCAAGACGATATACTCGAGTATCAAAAGGCTAAACTCGAGTATCAGAAAATATACCTGAGAAACGTTTACATACACGAGTATCAGAGTCAATTACTCGAGTATGGAAGAATTTACTCGAGTATCAAAAATCAATTACTCGAGTATGAACATACTTACTCGAGTATCAGAAGATATACTCGAGTATAGAGAAAACTTACTCGAGTATCAGAAGTTATACTCGAGTATCAGAAAACACTTACTCGAGTATCAGGGTATTTACTCGAGTATCAGTACTTTGAACTTGCAGAGAAGAGAAGAAAAGGATCTACTCGAGTATCAAACATGATTTACTCGAGTATCAAGTTACTTACTTGAGTATGAAAAGAACTTACTCGAGTGACTAACTTAACTACTCGAGTATAGATATATCTACACGAGTATTCAGACCCTACTCGAGTAAGCCAAACTGATTACTCGAGTATCTCACTAACTACTCGAGTATGAGACACAGACTACTCGAGTATTAAGACCTTACTCGAGTAAGTCTAACTGACTACTCGAGTATCTCTAACTACTCGAGTATGTCTTACTAACTACTCGAGTATTAAGCCTGATACTCGAGTATCATAAGGGGTTACTCGAGTATTAGGGACTTAGAAAAATTCTATGAGGAAATTTGCTCCAATGCTTCTGTCCATCAATCCAAGTGCATGAAGGAAGTGTATCCCAATAGAGAGGCTATACATGGGCCAACACTTTGGATCACACAATGAGGGATTACATTGTATGGTCCTGTGTTTGGTGACCCATTATAGACTGATATTGGTCTACACTTGGCATTAAGGACCTGCACACATACAACTTAAACACAGCATCAAATACACCTTAATTCATCTTAGTTCAAGGTCTGACCTCCTACAAATCTGAGGCATTGTGGAGACAAACCCCAACAATCTCCCCCTATTTGTAGATGTCAGCACTCTCTATACTAAGGTGAATTACTTAGGAGTAAAAGAACAAAAAACATATCAAGGAGAATAAACCTAATTAAAACAGGATAGACAAAATATGGCCATAATCAGAATTAAATATATATATATGAGGAAATGTTTTTAAAGCACATAAACAAAATAGTCCAATTCCACTTTCTCAAATCCACTCATGATGGAGCATCCTTGTGCATCCTTTCCCTTTTGAGCTCTTGCCTCTCCAGGTAGCTGTAAGGCTTTGGGAAATAAGTCCTGGGCCTGGGAGGAGCAGCAGGGTTGTTGTGTCCCCAGTTTTTGTCATGGAGTCTGATTTTAATCTGTGAAGCTTCATAGGCTTTCCACTCTGAGTAGCTGTAATGATTGTCTCTGTTTTCCCCATGGTCTGTCACTAGCCTCAAGGTGTCAAGAATAAGGGATTTGGAGGTTGGACTCCAAACCTCTGAGTGAACCATTGCTGGATCTCTTCTGGGTTCAGAACGACTTGCAGAAGCACCTTCACCATACTTTCTTTTCTTCTTAGATGGACCTTGAGAACTGGAAAGAAAATCATCTTGCCACATGTCAGAGTAGTTAAGAGAAGGCTCAGTCACATCACCCTCAGGTCTAGGAGAGAAGACTGGCACACCACTTTCTGGAATGGTAGCTTGGACAGGGGCATCTGCAGAGGGTTGCTCTTCAAGAGGATTTAGGTGCTGAGGAATGATGGCTGGGTTGAGCTGAGCATTGGGGAAGTTCATGTTATGCAGCCACACAGCAGTGTCATAGGTATAAAATTTTACAGATTGAAGTTGAGAGAGAATGTCTGCTTTCATTTCCTTTATAAGTCCATTTATTGTAATTTGAGCCTGTTGAGAGAGAGTTTCAACTTGTTCTTTTGCAACTGCTTGGGCTTGCTCATAAAGTTTTTCCACTTGTTCTTTTACAACTTTCTCCCCCTTGCTGATATCTATGTTTAGCTTTGCAATGGCTTCATCTTTGAAGGTGCCCACTTCATTACATACTGTCACAACATTCATTTCAGCTCTCTCATCTAGCTTGATCTGATTGTGAGCTACTGTCTCTGCCTGGTTTCTTAGCTCACCTATGCTTGTAATGGTGTGGTCTATGGCTTTGCCTCCAATTTGGAACAACCTTTTTAACTCATCAGTATTTGCTTGAATCTCAGCAAAGCCTCTGCTCATCTCTGTTTCAAGAGCAGAGACCTTGGATGTTACTGATTGCAGAGAGGCATCAAAGTAATCTCTCTGTTCTTTGAGCATAAGCTCAATCTTGCTTATTATATCTGAAGAGGAGGGAGCTGAGGTTGGTTCAGGAGCTGAAGCAGCAGGAGCAAGAGCAGAAGTAGAAGCAGAAGCAGTCCAAGGAGGGATTTCTGAGATCACCACTGAGCTGACTGCTCTCTTGAATGGAACTGTTTCAACATCTTCTTCTGAGGGTAGGAGAGAGGGCATGGAGAAATCCAAAGTCCTCAGAGGTGCCTCCACAGGATCTGGAGACATCTCATCATCAGACAGGAGAATATGAGCTGATTTGCTTGGCTCACTCTCAGGAGATCTGGCAGGAGATTGGACTGGAGACTTAGCAGGAGAAGGAGCTGGGGTTCTTGCAGGAGATGGAGCTGGAGACTTTGCAGCTGATCCATTCTGGAAGAGTGGGGCATCTGAGCTGAGCTCATCAATGAATTTGTTGATATCTTCAGCTGTAGACAGAAGGGCTGCTGAGTCTGGAATCTCTGAGTCTGGATTTGCTGATTGAATATCTGCTGGAGGAGGAGAGATTGGAGGAGTAGGAATTCTTACTTCTTCTTGTTCTGGAATTACTGATTGTGAAGAAACCTGATTCTGAGGAAGAGAAGAGGCAGGCTCCCCCTCAATTGCTGCACCCAGAGTGTCAGCAACTTGATGTTGAGGAGGAGATGGGGTCCTGATGACAGCTTGCTGTCTGGAGGTTTGGGAAGTGTTTTGAAGCTTGATTTCATATCTATGTATGGAGGCGAGGGTGACTTTCTTCATATGGTGGAGAGGAATACCTTTAGAAAGGTCAAAAACCTGAGGATCTATCTCATGGAGGATGAGTGAGATAATCCTTGCAAAACTGGGTTGCTTGATGCTCCCCTGAATCTTGTCCAGTAGCATCATGCCAAACTGGAACTTCTTTCTGCAGACGATGGCTTGCATGATCTCAAACATGTTGTGAGAGATTTCTCGGATGGAGTAGGTCTTGCAGAGTATGACCTTGGAGATAACATCAATCAGAAATTTTCCCTCTCTATTGCAATCTGCTCTGCTGAAAGTATCACACTCGGGATCAACCCCACAGTATAGGGCTGTTCTGTCAGAATCTTCGGTTGTGAGTTCATCCGCTTCCTCAACGACGGGCAGCCGGAGTAAAATAGAGATTGAGGTTTTGTCCAGTCGGATTTTGAGTCCTCTGACCTTGGTCTTTAGAACTTTTCCATTTCGTTTAACCTTTAGGTTTTTGTAGAACTCTTCCACTGCGGGAATAATAGCCTTGCACGGCGTCTGGAGGAGGTAGGTCAATCCAGCGGTGTCGAACAGAATGAGAAGGTTGCGGAAGTCATCTGAGAGGTCTGCAATACCATTTGGAACTAGTTCGGAGCCGATTCCGATCTTGGACGACGGAGGAGCCATCTGAAACTGAGAAATCGGCGGCGACGGAAGAGCGACGAGACAGAGTCGGGAAGACGATAGGTCGGCGGATACACGAGTGAATGAGAAGTGGAATGGACGTTTTCGTTTTATACATATATATAATTAATCCTAATTAGGTCTAAAAATGATTAAACATAAAAACATACCCGAATGAGGCGGCAAATTCGTTGTGCGAATAGAGAGTTTGAAAAATTCCAGAGAAGTCCGATTACACGAGAGAAGTTTACGGCATACACGAGTAATCCTTAACATATACTCGAGTATGTACTGAGTATACACGAGTATTAAGTCTAGACGGATTTTTCATACTCGAGTATAAGAAATTCATACTCGAGTATCAATCTGATTACTCGAGTATATGAAGTTCAATACACGAGTATTAAATTCTGAAGACTTTTCATACTCGAGTATAAAGAGTGCATACACGAGTATTGATTTGATTACTCGAGTATATTTGACTTGTTACTCGAGTATTCACTATTTCACTCGTGTAAATGTAACTATTCTCGAGTCTCAAATTTCTTGAAGGAATTTTCACTAAAAGAAATGTACCTCAGAGTATCCAACATTTCTGACCTCTTCTAAATTTCTGAGTCCATCATTGATCTTCTTTGTTAAGCAGTCCAAGCTCAGTTTTGAAGAGTGAAAACTTGGACTCATCCAGCGGCTTGGTGAAGATATCTGCAACTTGCCTGTCTGTGGAGACATATTGAAGATCTATGTCTCCATTTTCCACATGCTCCCGGATGAAATGGTAGCGAAGCTCTATGTGCTTGGTCCTGCTGTGGGAGACTGGGTTGTTGGCTATTGCAATTGCGCTGGAAGAATCACAGAATAGTGGAATGTTCCGGAACTTCATGTTGTAGTCTTCAAACTGATTCTTGATCCATAACAGCTGTGCACAACAGCTGCCTGCAGAGATGTACTCTGATTCAGCCGTTGAGATGGCTACACAGTTTTGCTTCTTACTGCTCCAGGAAATGAGTCTCCTTCCGAGGAATTGGCAAGTCCCGGAGGTGCTTTTCCTGTCGTCTTTGCTTCCTACAAAATCTGCATCTGAAAATCCAATTAGTTCACTATCATTACTTCTTGGGTACCATAAGCCAAGATTTGGTGTTCCTTTGAGGTATCTCAAGATTCGCTTTGCAGCGATGTAGTGAGATTCCTTAGAGTTCACCTGAAATCTAGCACATACACATGTCGAGAACATTATATCTGGCCTACTTGCAGTAAGGTAGAGCAAGGACCCAATTATGCTTCTGTACTTGGTTTCATCAAAAGGTTTCCCTTTCTCGTCCTTGTCCAGAGACATAGCTGAGGCCATTGGAGTCCTCATAGAGGTTGCATTCTCCATTCCGAATTTCTTAAGCAGCTCTTTGGTGAACTTGGTCTGAGAGATGAAAATTCCATCCACAGATTGTTTCACTTGTAGCCCTAAGAAATACTTCAGCTCTCCCATACTGCTCATTTCAAACTTCCCTTGCATGAGTTTAGAAAACTTCTTGCAGAGGTTGTTGTCTGTAGAGCCGAAAATAATGTCATCGACATAGATTTGCACTAGCAAAATCTTGCCCTTTATTTCCCTAAAAAATAATGTCTTATCTATCTTTCCTCTCGTGAACTTGTTCTCAAGAAGAAAGGTAGATAGCGTCTCATACCAAGCTCGAGGAGCTTGCTTAAGACCATATAGTGCTTTTTGCAATAAGTAAACATAGTTAGGAAAGGTTGAGTCAACAAAACCTGGCGGTTGCTCTACATACACTTCTTCCTTTATGTCACCATTCAGGAAGGCGGACTTTACGTCCATCTGATAGACGGTAAAGCCCTTCAGTGCAGCGTAGGCAAGAAATAACCTGATTGCCTCCAGTCTTGCTACTGGAGCATAAGTTTGGTCGAAGTCGATCCCTTCCTCTTGACGATATCCCTTGGCGACAAGTCTGGCTTTATTCTTTATAATTGTTCCGTCTTCATCCATCTTGTTCCGGTAGACCCATTTTGTCCCGATGACGTTCTTATGCTTGGGTCTAGGAACAAGTGTCCAGACTTTGCATCTTTTGAACTGATTTAATTCTTCTTCCATGGCTAGAATCCAGGATGCGTCGGAGTTGGCTTCCTCAAATTTCTTTGGTTCAACCTGTGAGAGAAAGCTTAAGTGTAAATTCTCGTTAGTTGTACCTCGACGAGTTCTGACACCATCCCGAGGATCTCCTATGATTTGGTCAACAGGATGATCCTTCAAGTGTCTGAACTCTAAAGTCCTTGCATCTGGGATCTCTTCAGCCACTGGAGTTATATCTACAGCTGTGATGTCTTCTTCATCTTGATCATCTCCCTCTCCAAAGGTGGTTGTAGAGGGGATCTTGATGAACGTCTCATCTTTATCTTTAATAGGTTCATCCAAGCTGAGTTCTTTCAACTTTGTACCTGCATCTACAATAGGCACACTAGACGAGTTGCTTTGCAACAGACTCGTCTCATCAAATACAAGATGTATCGACTCTTCCACAACCAGAGTTTTTCTATTGAAAACTCTATAGGCCTTACTATGGCTACTATAACCTACAAAAATACCTTCAAAGCTTTTCTCGCTAAACTTTGTAGTGTGATACTTGCCATTGTTAAGTACGAAGCACTTACAACCAAAGATTCTAAAGTATGAAATGGTTGGTTGCCTGCCTTTTAGAAGTTCGTAAGGAGTCTTATCATGGTCTTTGTTGATGAGTGCTCGATTTTGCACGTGACAAGCGGTGTTGACGGCTTCAGCCCAGAAATACTCCGGAAGTGAGGCATCACTCAACATGGTCCGACAAGCCTCTATGAGTGTTCTGTTCCTTCTCTCAGCCACTCCATTTTGCTGTGGTGTGCGGGGAGAGGAAAACTCATGAAAGATACCTTGACTTTCACAAAATTCTGTCATGGCTCCAGACTTGAACTCCGTTCCATTGTCACTTCTGATTTTGACTACGGAACGGTTGTATTCATTCTGGATTTGCCTGACAAAATTGGTGAAAATACCGAAGGTATCTGACTTGTGTTTCAGAAAGAACACCCACGCAAAGCGCGAGTAATCATCCACAATAACCAACGTATATTCCTTACCTCCCAAACTTCTAACCTGCAGTGGACCAAACAAGTCCATATGAAGAAGCTGTAAACTTCTATTGGAATCCTTGCCTATTATGCTTTTAAACGAACTTCTTGTTTGCTTGCCTTTGATACAAGCGTGACAAGGACTGTCCGTAACGCACTTGACCTTGGGTGCATCACGCACTAAGTTTTGAGAGAATAATTTATTAATAGTTTTGAAATTAATATGTGCTAGTCTCTTGTGCCATTGGTCAGCAAGAGATGCACTACTTTTTGCCAAAAGACACACTGGTGTCGAAGAGTCTATACAAATAAAATTCAAACAGAAAATATTTCTGCTTCGAGTGCCTGATAAAATAGTTTCCATATTGTTAACCGATTTTATCAAACACTTGTCAGCATGAAATTCAACTACGTATCCTTTGTCGCATAGTTGGCTTATGCTGATGAGATTGTGTTCCAATCCTTCAACATAGGCTACATCCGAGAAGGATACGCTACCGTTAGAAATCATACCATAGCCTTTAGTGATTCCTCGATCTGAACCTCCAAAGATGACCTTTGGTCCGTTGCAGACTGAGGTGTAGTTCAGTAGTAGGCTCCTTGTCCCGGTCATATGCCGAGAGCATCCACTGTCCAAGTACCAGATTGGCATTTTGGTGGCCTTTGGACATACCTGCAATTACAATCATTTAGCCTTAGGAACCCAAACAAGTTTGGGTCCTTGGTCTCGAGTTAGAATACTCCCCCTACGAGTATTAGCCTCATGAGTGGTCATTCTCACGTTGCTAACTTTAGGGGTAGCAGCATTATTAGGATTGAACCAACAATCACTGGCAAAATGACCAATTGTGCCACAACACCAACAGTTGAACCTGTTGTATCTTTGCCTTGGGTAGTCCTGCCTGACTTTCTGGAATGAAGGTCTAGCAGGAGCCTTACTTTTGGAGGAAGAGGCTTCATGATGATTGCAGTTACATGAAGTCTTCTCCTTCATAGGCTTTTCTACAACGGGTTTTACTTTTGGTGTCTTCTTAAAGTTATGACCATGAGCATAAGGTCCATAGCTTTGAAGCTGAATCTCCTCATAAGGTGCCTTGAAGACACTCTCGCCAAAGTTACGAGGACGAGTCCAACCTTGGTATCTTGACTTAGGCTTCTCAGGGATTGGCCTAGAAAAGTGTCCGTAGGTGGACTCATAATCGAGTTCGTTCGTGGGAAAGATAACTTTCTTGAACACAACAGGTTCCAAGGGAGCTTTCCCTTTTTCTTCAGCTAGAGTCTTTCGGGCAGCCTTATTCTTTCTCTTGGCCTTGTTTCTTCTAGAGGATTTACTAGAAGAGCCAATGTGGCCTAAACCAGCACCCTTGGCCTTAGCAGAGAATTCAGCAACGATTGGAAGAACTGTCTTAGGCTTAGAGAAGCTCTCAACAAGCTTCTTTTCAGCCTCGAGCTGTTTTTCCAGTTCTTTGATGATTTCCTCTTTAAGGTCGAGGTGCTTGAGAGCTTTATTGTATTCCTCCATAGCTTCATTTAGGTTCTCTTGAAGAGAGTTAGTCCTATTGACTTCTTCTCCCAAGTTGCTCTCACTAGCCTGTAGAGAATTGATCTCTTTGGCTTGACTTTTCACCATTCTACGACATTTCTCGTAAGCGGTGAGTAATTCCTTATACTGTCCCATGAGTTCAGATTCATCTTCAGAGGAATATCCCTCTTGCTCATTGTCATTTTCAGAATCAGAGAGAGGAGTGTGAGATTTTACCTCCCCAGTAAACTGGGGGACTTGTTCATCATCCGAATGAGCCATGAGCCCAAAGTAAGCTTCCTCTTCTTCACTTGACTCAGATGAGTCAGAGTCGCTGAGAGTTTTGCTCTTCTTGGCTACTAGGCTTCTCTCTGTCCTCTTCTTGGGGTGTGAGGATTTCTTTTCCTCTCTTCTTCCACCCTCTTTCTTTTTGTGAGGGCAATCGGCGATGACGTGACCTGGCTTATTGCAACAATAACAAATGATGTCAGTAGAAATTTGTTTGTTCGGTTTAGGATTATACCTGTCATGGCTACTTGAGCCTTTCTTCCGATGATCACTGTCATGTCGTGATCTTCTATATGAGGCATCCTTGCCTCTCCATTGCTTCTTCTTGTTCAAAAATTTCTTGAACTGCCTTGAGAGTAGGGAGAACTCTCCATCAGATAGTTCTGAGCCAGATGAGCTAGGCTCAGATGATTCTTCTTCATCAGCCTCAGGAACTGGGGCAGGAGAGCTAGCCTTTATCTTCCTTGAGCTATCTGCCTTTAGAGCGACAGATTTCTCCTTGGATGCAGACCTGCTTGTCTCTTCTTCAGCTTTTCTTGAGTTGATTTGCAGCTCGTAAGACATAAGCTTTCCGAACAGATTCTGCGGGTCCGTCTCAGCTAACCTTCCAAACTCCCGAATGGCACATACCTTATTATCCCATTCCTTGGTTAGGGATCTTAAGAATTTGTCATTGAGTTCCCCGTTGGTGAAGACACGGCCATACACTCTTAGGCCATTTACTATCTTGAAGAAGTTCTCAAAGGTGTCAGCTATGGCTTCCTTATGACCCTGCCTGAAGGCTTCATATTTTTGGTTCAGTAGGGATCTACGATCATCCCTCACTTCTTCTGTACCTTCCATCAGAGTCACAAGGGATTGCCACATCTCCTTGGCAGACTGGCAATGAATCAGATTTTGCAGCATTGAGTCATCCACTGCACTTGCTATAATATTTTTGGCTTTCTTGTCCAGAGAGACAAGTGCAATCTCATCCTTATCTAGATCCATCAGCTTCTTGGGAACTTGCTTGGTGGGATCTATGGTGGATGCAGTCATAGGAATGTGGGGACCTTCTTCAACAATCATGAAGATCCGGGGATCTACTGCTTCCATGAAGAACTTTACTCTTTCCTTCCACATAGGAAAGTTGTTCTTGGTGCAGATAGGGAGTTTAGCAAAATCCTTGGTCTTACTCATGCTTGATGCTTTCCAGAAAACAACTTAGAAGGATAAGATCAAGGTGTTAACCTTTTAACGATCAACCTCCCTCTGATACCAATTGAGAGGTCTAAGTTGTTAGCCTAAATCACCTAGAGGGGGGTGAATAGGTGAAATGCGTGTCAAATGCGGAATTAAAAACTAACACAGCAAATATCAAGCAATCACAGAAGACAAGAGATTTATAGTGGTTCCCCAATCTTGGGTACGTCCACTTTCCTCACCGATCTAGCAAATTACTAGACTCGGCTACTCCACTATCTCGGATTGAAAACAATCCTACACCTCGGAACCACGTTCCTACAAATCTCGATCCCAAAACGGATCTACAAAACTCGGAAGACAAAACTTCCTACAAATCTCGGAGAATTAAAACTCCTACAAAAATATTGGTTGTGATTATAAACAAACACACTATCAGATCTGGATCTGGATCTGTCTTCTTCTTTAGGAACTTCGGCTTGATCAGAAAATGTAGAAGACGACTAGAGAAAGATCCACGAATCTGAGATCTAGAAACACCTCGATCAAGAAAGTAGATCTGGAATCTTCAAGGCTCGGCAAGATCGAGTGATTCTCTTTCTTCTGGATCGCTGGAGAAAAGATCGATGAAAACGAAGGTCGCGATCCAAACTTTTCTTCTTCTTCCGTGAACGGCAATGGCGGCGGCGTGAAATTAGGGTTCACGGAATTTCTCTTTCTTAAAAAGAATATTTCTGTAATAACGCTTGAAAGTCATTTCTGAAAAGACCTATTTATAGGTGGGTTCCAACGGTCATAATATTGATTAATGATGACACGTGGACCAATCAGAATTGACAGATTCAAAATACTTATGATGAAAATGGACTTAGAAAAATTCTGGAGAACTTGACTGCGATACTCGAGTAATGGAGGATATACACGAGTATGGAGAGATGGATTACTCGAGTAGCAAGAAGTAGTATACTCGAGTGTAGAAAGAGAGAAATACAGGAGAGAAGAATGAATTACTCGAGTATCAAAAAGGGTATACTCGAGTATCAGAATTGTATACTCGAGTAATAGAAAGTATACTCGAGTATCAAGACGATATACTCGAGTATCAAAAGGCTAAACTCGAGTATCAGAAAATATACCTGAGAAACGTTTACATACACGAGTATCAGAGTCAATTACTCGAGTATGGAAGAATTTACTCGAGTATCAAAGATCAATTACTCGAGTATGAACATACTTACTCGAGTATCAGAAGATATACTCGAGTATAGAGAAAACTTACTCGAGTATCAGAAGTTATACTCGAGTATCAGAAAACACTTACTCGAGTATCAGGGTATTTACTCGAGTATCAGTACTTTGAACTTGCAGAGAAGAGAAGAAAAGGATCTACTCGAGTATCAAACATGATTTACTCGAGTATCAAGTTACTTACTTGAGTATGAAAAGAACTTACTCGAGTGACTAACTTAACTACTCGAGTATAGATATATCTACACGAGTATTCAGACCCTACTCGAGTAAGCCAAACTGATTACTCGAGTATCTCACTAACTACTCGAGTATGAGACACAGACTACTCGAGTATTAAGACCTTACTCGAGTAAGTCTAACTGACTACTCGAGTATCTCTAACTACTCGAGTATGTCTTACTAACTACTCGAGTATTAAGCCTGATACTCGAGTATCATAAGGGGTTACTCGAGTATTAGGGACTTAGAAAAATTCTATGAGGAAATTTGCTCCAATGCTTCTGTCCATCAATCCAAGTACATGAAGGAAGTGTATCCCAATAGAGAGGCTATACATGGGCCAACACTTTGGATCACACAATGAGGGATTACATTGTATGGTCCTGTGTTTGGTGACCCATTATAGACTGACATTGGTCTACACTTGGCATTAAGGACCTGCACACATACAACTTAAACACAGCATCAAATACACCTTAATTCATCTTAGTTCAAGGTCTGACCTCCTACAAATCTGAGGCATTGTGGAGACAAACCCCAACACATGCTTTGAGTCGATGACGCTGGCGTTGAGGAGGACGATGTCATGCTTGAAATTTAAAAAAAAAATATAAGAGAGAGAGTGAGAGAAAGTGAGTGAGAGAGTAAGTGAGAGAGGGTGAGTGAGAGAGGGGAGGGGTCAGCTGATAGGAAGGGGGTTATAAATTTTTTAAATTTATTATTATTATTATTATTATTTTAATTTTTTAAAAATATATATATAGAAAAAGCCTAGTGCCTAGACTGTGTAGCTTAGGCCCTAGGCTGGCCGCTGATGCTGACACCAGCACAGCTGCTGTCAGCAGCAGCTTTGCCAGCTGGCAAAGCTGCTAGCTGCCGGCAAGTTGTTGCACAATGGCTCTAGTAAGAGCCGTTGGCCAAGGGCTCAATGGCCCTTATAAGAGTCATTGATCCAACGACTCTTATAAGAGCTAGCCTGGGCCGAGGACTGGTCCGGGCTTCGCCTGGGCCCGGGCCAAGGCCGGCCCAAGATTCGGACTTTGCCCAGCCCTGCCCAGCCCTGCCCAGCCCAGGCCAGGTATCGGGTCGGGCAATGGCTCCATATCGGGGCTGTAACACCCTTATCCGTCACATAGCATATAGTAGTAGGTCCGGTCGGGGCCCGACGCCATATACCACGGACAAACCAGTGGGTTACTCAATGAAACCATTCAACCAATACGCACGTCCTATACAGAGCATCTAGCGGAAGTAATTTGTTAAGTTGCAACAATAAGAACCCAGCCAACAAGCATGAATGTCCACTAGCAAACCAAACAGAAATGAAATACAAAGTACCAAAAAGTGCTGGCCTTATGGCTTTACGACAGTTCACTTAAATAAATAGTGTTTTACAAACTTTGGCTCGCAGACCGGCCACACATGATTTAAAGTAAGTAAACAAACAAGGCCTTCGAGGGCCGGCTCAGCAACTAGGGCTTTGACCCGCTATTTGCCGCTCGGCTCCGCAGCACTTGCAAGCACAAATCACGACAACGGTGGCAAACAAGAATAACGGTCAGCTAAAGCTGACCAAATTATAATGATTCCGCCCCCAAACTTGGGGCGACAAAGCTTCTTCCCTGCACTTGTTAGCATAGCAAGAAATAAAGTGAACAAGCACATCATCACAGGTGCAGACTCACACGGCCACACACCCCGTGCTCTCAGGGCACTAACTCGGTGAACCCGGTCATAACTGTGGTTTCACCACCATCCATTGGACGGCAAATCTCGTTAGCATTTTTAGTCTTTTCGGTCTAAGCCTAAGACTCGCACGACTATGTCAATGGCCAGTCCCTTTTTCAGGTATCTGACACCAAACCACATAGCCCGGGTTCGTTTCCACTTGCCCGTTGCTCACACTGCCTAGTCACTTTAAGACGTACGCGCGTGCCAAGCTTCTCCCGGATCCCAAAATTTGATCACACAAGCATATAACTCAGTTATGTTCAAGGTTGGCTCCCAGGCCACCAAGACGGTAGAAATGCGTTTCCGCCTAGTTTTCCGGGTGCGCCTTGGGGTTAATCCCCAAGGATCCCTGCTGCAATCTACCACGTAGAAACCCGAAAACAATCAAAGGCACGAAGTCTTCTCCGGCTACTTATGCAATGCAACATCACCGATCCAGACCAACTTGTCCGGGTAGGCTTCACACACCATGCCTATGTCTGTACTACGATTTTGGACTCTAACAAGGGGGACTTTACATATCTATCCCAAGGAATACCGCAAACTCACCGCACACTCGCGGGAGCGGGTTTTCCCATGCAAAGGAAGAAGAACTTCACATACTCAAGATGAAAATCGTTACCCTAGCGTTTTTCCTCAGCGTCATGGAAAACTACGCGGATTAAAAGCACCGCGATGATCTTGCCTCCGCAGATCTCGGTTTGGTTTGCGATTTGACGCTCCGAATCTCCTCCGGCGGCCGGATATTCCTCTTCCTCCAAACTCCTTGCTCTCCCTTCTCTCTAGGTTTTAGAAAGAGAATGGCTAAGTGAAAGTGAAGGTTTAAACCCCCAATCCCGGCCTTAACCCTAGCATGGAGAGCCCTGGGCCGTTAGATCCCAAAATTTGGAAACGAACGGCTGCGATTCAACCCGAAATTAAACTTCCTTGGCCGAACACGGCTTGCGACACGCCCGTGTCCAAGGCCGTGTCACTCATTCACCGTCGAAACCGTCGCTTCCCAAAAAGAACACGGGCACTCAACACGCCCGTGTCAGGCTTGACATGCCCATGTCATACAGTACACGCCCGTGTAGCTGGGCGTGTTCCTCCAACGACACAGGTCCAAAACGTCCAGAGCACGACACGGTCGTATGACACGCCCGTGTCACATGCCGTGTGCTAGAAACGCCCTTGGACACGCCCGTGTCCCAGGCCGTGTAGCTGCCTTAGCACAACTCGCCAAACGACCCGAGCAGGACACGGGTATTTGACACCCCCGTGTCGAATTTCACACGCCCGTGTCGAACCCGAACACGCCCGGGCTCAGGTCGTGCGTCCTCACTCAACGATCGTTGAGTGAAAGGCTTTGAGTGACTGACACGCTCTGGGACACGCCCGTGTCCCAGGCCGTGTTCACACCCCGACGATCGTTGACTGCGATTTCGTCGACCACGCGACCATTGCCGAACCCGAGCACGACACGCCCCTGGGACACGCCCGTGTCCCAGGCCGTGTCACCTCTACCAAATCCCAGACTTGGCTCAAAACGCCACCCATCACTCTTTTGAGTTTCGGGGCGTTACAGGGTCCCTGTGAGGGCCCCGATCCCGGAGTAGGCCCGGGACGGGCTTTTCCCGGGCCGGGCCTAGTCACACTTTTTTCGGGTCGGCCCACTGAACCCGGTCTTTAGGACACACCTAATCCCGACGCAGCGTGGTTCAGGGGAAGGGACAATTAAAAGTGTGCATGGAATATAGCATGAAAATTATAAGGTAACAACACATGAGTCACACAAATGCATTTGGTGGATGATGAGCTGGAAATATTATAGGGCTTTGAAAGACTTGATCATCCGATCTCCCTTGCTCCAAATGACGTACGATAGGCTTGAAATCTTCGAGGGAGCACTGAAGATTAGGAGTAGGTTCAATGTAATCTTGATAGTCTTGCCCCTTCTCGTAATTTCTCCCGCATTACTCTTTCCTGAGTGTGACACGTGTTGTTAGCCGAGTACACTCTTCTTTCGATACTCTCGGGGTGGTATTTATATGAGATCCAACTATATTTCCATAATGATAGACCGTATAGTCATGTAAATATGGCTGGTTGAACCAAGTTACATCCCAATGAGTTAATTGGTTTGTTGATACTGACAATTGCCGTTCTGGTAGACTTGTGTACGCTTCCTCGACTATTATGTGCAACTCCATATGCATGCACAAAACAACACTTGGGACGCTCATAAGTACATAGTTTGAATTCATCAAACTAGTGATACCTTGAGCTATTCTGTGTTTTTCCTAATACTTGCACACAAATATATTTGCAGGCGCTTCAAATACATAATTTATTATTCATCAAATCAGGGACTCTAATGCGTAACCCCGGATCTCTCCCTTTTAATAATAGCTATTTTTGTTATTTCTAAGACTTCATTTGGCACAGGGCGGTGGTCGTGAACGCGGTGGTAATGAACCGTTGTTCATCAACGCCTGACCTCACCTAAAAAAATCCATTCATGTTATGCTCAAAACTAGTTTATTTTATTGATAGCGATCATAACCTAAAGATCTTGCCAAACATACATTCCATGGCAATGACGTTTTTTTATCAAACTCACCGGAGCAAATATGCCACGCAAAACGGAGCCTAAATGTGTGAATAAGTCACATATAAGTAAAGGCGAACATATGGTGAAATCTAAGCTAATTCGGAAATGCCTCTCCTGTAAATAGCAATGTACATTTTTTTATTATATTGGTGCCATAAAGATGACTACCAAGATGTCAGTATATGAGAAGATTGGTAAGCATACAACAACAACAATACTCAAGCCATTATCTCACTATAGTGGGGTCGCCTATATGGATCCTTTGTCGCCTATCTTTTGTCATAATCTCACTAATGTCTAAGTGCATCATATCTTTCTTTATAGTTACATTTCAAGCCTTTATTGGTCTACCCCTCCCTCATTTAACATGCCTAGTGACTAGACTCTCACATCGCCTAACAAGTGCCGCTAATGGTCTCCTTTGTACGTGATCAAACCATCTTAGTCGAGCTTCTCACATCTTCTCTGCAATTGGTGCTACTCCTGTCTTATCCCTGATACATTCATTCCGAATTGTATCCAGTCTCGTGTGTCCACACATCCACCTAAGCATTCTCATCTCCGCAACTCCCATTTTCACTCAGAACCATAGGGCATCACTGGTCTAATTGCAGTACGGTAAAACTTGTTCTTAAGTTTTAATGGTACTTTACGATCACATAAAATCCCTGACGCGCCTCTCCATTTCAACCAGCCCGCTTGGATTTTGTGTCACATCTTTATCAATACCTCCGTCCTTTTGAACTATTGATCCAAGATATTTAAAACACTCACTATGAGAAATATCTTGATCACCCAACTTAATAACGAAGTCACTTGTCCTTCTTTTACTACTAAATTTAAGCTCCATATACTCCGTCTTTGCCCTGTTCAACCTAACATCCTTCTTTTCTAATGTGTCTTGTCAAGATTCAAGTTTTACGTTTACACCCTCTCGTGTCTCATCGACTAAAACGATATCATCCGCAAACAATAAACACCAAGGTATTGCTTGTTGGATGTCTAATAAGCTCATCTAAGGTAAGAGGATAAAGGCTTAAAACTGAACCTTGATGCAAGTCTGTAATGACAAAAAATTCTTGTGTTAATCCTTTAGATATTCTCACCCTTGTCATTGAATTTGTATACATATCATAGGATATAAAGAAGATATTATTTGAGAATTAAAGACTTGAGACAACAAAACATACCAATGTGTGCACATTCTACAGTGCCTCGCAAGCTTATCACAGAGTGAAATAGTGTTTGTGGCTAACTTAATATTTTTAATTGAGATTTGTTCTTGGTCTCCGTGTATATACAGTTATATTCATATACGTATAGTAATTCCTCTGTATGACTCCATAATCAAGGTACAAGCTTGTCTTGTGGGGGGTAGAGTAGTTCTTGAGAGGGAGGGACTGGGTAAATCAATTTTGTATTTTAATTTCTTAGTCCAACAACACTAAACAGAAACTGATCCAATCAAAATACACAATTTGGGATGGAAAATTTACAAACTGAACCACACACATTAGTTAAGATTTTTAAAACTAGTAAATGAAGTCAGAGATATAATTCTCTTGTTTATCAAAATGCGTGAATAAAATTAACAGAGCATACAAGAAATAAAGATTCTAATCACATACCAGTTGTGAACTTAAATTACACCATGCTAGCTCCCGACGACCATGATGATAGCTTGCTTCCCTCACAATACCAAAGATGTTGTTGACCGGTCATCTTAGCCACGGAGTACTTGTCTTTTTGCAGAAGAGTACCCGCCAACCATCATAAAGTACTCACTGACTTTTGCCGGACTCGTAGACAACTCTACTCTTTGTACTTAGCATTTGTTTACCACACCTTATAAGCAGGCAGAACCCTTGGAGCCTATAATAGGCCGTGAACATTAGCTTCATGAGCATCATAAATCGAGCCAATAACTCCCCAGTACTTGCACGTCCAAAGAATAGAATCTACGAGTACCATAACAAAGATCAATTTTAACATTTTGTAACCATGTTGTCACTTCTTTTTAACAATCAGTAACTTCACACAAAACTAAAGTTTGCGATGTGCGAATTCTACTCTCCACGCATGCGGTATCCTTTTCTCCTTGCTTTGGTACTCGCACCATTCAACAATTACTGACCCTTAAGCCCTTGTACTCGCAGTAAAGTGCCCAACCACTCACAGTAACCCTATTTCAGTTTTTGATGAGTATGGTGTTGGGGGACATTTTTCACTACAACAGAACGAACACACAACAGAACACTCTCGTTGATATGACAGGGAGAGACCAAGCAAAGAAATCACTCGAGGGGTTCCGCAGTGACTTCGAGGAGACTTTTAGCAGAGATGAATTTAATCTCCTAGTATCCCCAGCCACACAATTATCAAAATATATAACTACACTAATTAGGGGAATAACAACCCCGATACTCTCCCTCTGAGCCCCCAGACTACTCTGCGAGTAAGGGTTGTGTGTGGAGATCTCTCCAACACAAGGCGAGATCACCTTCGAGCGGTGGAGAATTCCAATCATGCTCGAGTACTCGACTTTTGAGGAATTCGCTAACCCTATAGAGGAAGAAGAACATTCTCTAACATGATCTAAGGGGCGTTTGTCCCCATTTGATTCAGAGGGCCCCATCTCAGGCTTTCGAGTTTGCAATCTCCCTCTCTGACGACATCCGATGCTAATTGTTGTCCATGAACTTGGAAGCAAAGGCAAGAGACTATTTATATAGGCTCCTATCTCGATTCATCAAGACCTAAAGGAATTCCGGAATGAACTCCTCCTGAGGTTTGCTACATCTAGGAAACATAAGACTATCCCCCAAGCCCTCTTTTTGATTAAGCAAGGGATGCCTGAAACACTCGAACATTACATCTATAGGTTTCAGGAAGAAATTCTTGGAATCCACAATGTTAACACATTTATATAATAAGTAGCCTGAGTCTGCGGACTTCAAGAAGGGCTCTTTATGTTTTACCTTAGTCGAATACCACCTAGTTCCTATGGGGACTTGATCAACATAGACAATCACTTCTTCGAGGGGGAGACCACGAACCCTAGTTTCTTCTTCTTTCTCACCCAACTCCTCCAGAGGTAACTGAGGGAGAGTACTTCTACCTAATCTCCCATTCCCCTCAACGCACTTAAAGACACTACCCCGAGTTTTTTACACCTCCTCAATGTAGAAATACATTCCATCCACAAAATCCACATCCACCACGTCACTTCTAGCATATGAGACTGCCACGACTTCGTTCTCTTCCACAGAATAGGTTCATGCCATCTGAACAATCCTTCACATCCACATCATCGCAACCATATCCTACGCAGACTTACGTTCCTCTGCAAGTAAATCAGTATGACAATTCACAAGAGGAATATATGGATTTGATTCTTCCTATGGAGGTGCCAGATCCTTTAGAAGTAACCTGACTTCAGGAGATCTCATCCCCTATAAAATGTTAATATGGGAATAGGAACAAGGAACTCTACCGTGAGTTCCATAAAGATGTCAAGCACTATATAGAGAGTTGCAGAGCTGTCCATGTAATACCCCCACCGCAATGACTATATAGTATGGGTTCGACCATGTCGTACAACATATAACCTTTACAACTTTAACAATATAAAATGATATATGATAAAACTTAAAACAAAACAAAACAACTGGCATATCAAAAATTGGAAACATAACTCGGAGAGTGTCCACATTCTATCATATAATCAAAAGAGTACTTGTCATTAAGGTCATACAAAGTACATAACATCCATAACATCCATAACAGAGATAGTATATCAAAATTCCTAACCTACTTCGGCTCCCAGGTCGGAAAAATAAGCAAAGGAAAAGTACATCAAAGAGAGAAGAGAGGAAGAGGACACTTCATGGAGCTTTGACTTTTTTGTCAATAAACAAACTCCATCAAGAGAATCTTGCCCTATAACCAAGATGATAGAAGCAATACACGATGATCAGTTATGAGCTGACGATAACTACATAACAACACCCCTTCTCCCGAACGTTTTAGGGGTCCACAGGGAACCACCTTACCCTGTAAGCTAGCACTTCGCAAAAACATAAAAATATATAAACATACATAACAAGCATTATTATATATATCGCAAACATCAACCACGTCCCTAGGTTGCATCTAAGTAAAGGGGTCTAACATGCAACATGTATGCAATAGGATATTACCCACAACACCCTAATCACATGTATGAGTCTAACCGATTATCAATACATAATCACATCAAATATTGTAAAAGCAGTATGACAAGAGTATATCCTAATATAGTTCCACGAACACAACCCATCTATCATGTTATTTAAGCAATCACGTAGGCATCAAGGGTAAAGTCTCCTAGCCTTCACAATGACAGTACCAAAGAATTCTCCCTCTACGCTATTATTAAATTAATGTACGGTGGCATCATGTGCAAAGTCTCCTGGCCTTCTTGGTGGCTTATACACACAAATTTTCCCTTACCTCTGGAACTCTATCCAATTTGTATGTATGGTGTCATTGCAAGTAAAGTTTTCTATACCATACAATAACATTACACACAAATTCTCCCTCATGTTTACATTCTCGATTTAATAAGTTTATAATACCATTTGGGAGCAATCATCGATTGCGATAGCACTACCGCCGACAATATCTCCCAGAATTCAAGAACTCACATCTTAGCACTTCAATTACTTCCTTATTCTACCATACACGCATGAACATGTTCCTCACTAATGTTTACATAGCATGGAAGTGCCTAATGAAACACACCGCCTGCAATGATTGTATAATATGGGTCTAGTCAGACCTCATAGCATACAATTGCCATATGTGGAGCATTATGAAACAGTATAAAAGACAATAACCATAGTATTCCCCAAAAAGAGTAAGAAATCACCTCAAAAATTTTGCTAACAATAAGTGTCAACAATCTACAAAGTACTAATTGTTGAACTTGGACATTTGGTGCTCAAGAGGACTTCAGATTGATTGGGTGTAGCTTGCGCTTACTTCTCCCAAGTGTGAACAGAGTGTCATACACTAGAAACAAAGAGTCTTGCTCACAGTTGTGGTTAAATTATAACAGACCCCGCGAGTTGTAGTGTAAAGGCCCCACCACAAACCCAAAATATCAAGGAGATCTCTCCCTCTCATACCAAAGCTGAGCTGGGCACCCTTGAGGGCAATTAAGAGTGCCAACATATCAACCTGGAAACATGAGGGGTCTATTTATAGTTTTTTTGGAAATGGTCTGCGAATAGCGGAATCTCGCCTTTTGGAATTACTATCTACAACCCAAACTATCTTGCTAATATAGTAATAATGGAGTCCCGCTATTTGGTATGGCTAACCATAGGTCAATACAAACTCCCCTGGAAAAATGGATTACCCCTTGGGGGCAAGTAGATGCCACATGAGGCATGCTTGCCTAGGGACGACGAGTTCCCAGTGATGTCGGGTACTCACGACTCACCAAGAACTGGGGGTGAGTGCAAGCTGCCAGGGTGCACTCGCCCATGGATTGCGAGTGCACTAGTCCCCCTGGCTGCACTCACCCTTCTTCCAAAATGTTGTGTTTTTCCCTTCTTCCTATTGGTCTGATGGGTCCACTCGACAAATACGAGATTGTGCATAATCCCTGCTATTTACAAGTTTGCCTTAAGCTCAAAAAGATAGTTCAACCCCAAGTGTTTGGAGAGTGCCTGAATTCCAGGGAATATTTTGGTTGGCCCCAACGGGGGCTATATATACCAAGGAGGAGGGGTGAGGCAACTACAAGGGCTCTCTCACTTCTTCTCATTGTTTCTTTATCATCATATCGCCTTCCAAGGAGATCTTGGCTCGTCTCACTGCTCTCAAAGAGAAGAATAGTACGTACACATATAGCCTCATGTCCATTATCTCTGAGCACTCCTTGCGGTCTCCTATAAGGCGCGTGGAGAAAAGAACCGCCAAGAAGGTTAGGTGCAAGTCGATGGGATAGGCGACGACCCTGCTTGTGCAACAAAACTTGGGTTCAGCCTGGGTCTTGGGATATTCGATCAAGTAGAAGTCCCAATCACCTTCTTACCGCTGACAAAATTCTTTTCCAAATTTACTCCATTTCATAATCATAATCCATGTAGCCCAACCTCGCCACTTAGGAGGACGCTGGACCCGGGTGGGTGTTAGCCAAGACGTCACAAGCACCTAGGTTAACCCTAATTCTCTCCCCTATGTGCCTTGCAAGTATCCTGGCAATGCCCACATGCTTGACTCACACTTTTTGAGTACACTTAATCCCATGTTTTCCTTTGTTGCACCTCCTTTTATCGACCTTCCCGTCAAGAAAGTCTCATTCCCGCGACCTCGCTGCAATAACCATCACTCCGGCAAGCACTGCTCCTACCCTCGTTGTGGCTCTCATAGTGTCGGGCCCCGATAAATCTCCTCCTTGGGGGGGTATCTAACACCTCCCCCTCCCCCAAATCTTTTTGATGTGCAGCCGAAACTCCCCCGGGATGGCAACGCGAGTCTTTTCCCAATCGTCATGGGATGGGTGTTGATTACTTGCGCGGTAGGTGACCTGTACTCGTTTCTTCCTTTATAATTCGGTAACAACATGTTGACCTCTCCCTATCCTTCTTAGATCAATATAAGATTTCAAGAGCTGATGACTCAAATTATTTAGGAATCTAGTCAACACCACTCTCCCATTCCTCGGTTGGCAAGTTCCTCTACGATGCCTCCAACATTGCGGAGCTGAAGGATCGCATAGCAGGTGTTAGAAACGAACAAGAATAAACCGGAAGTGGATTAACAAAAATTTTATTATCCAAAAAAGGTATCTATTACAAAGGTATGACCTCCCTTTTATAGAATGGAGAAGAGATGAGAGAATACAAATTAGAGATGTGGGACTAAAGAATTACTGGACTAAGCGGCCTATACAAAAAAACCCGCACAAATCACGCGGTTAGATGAGAAGGGCTAACCACTCGGCTACCACCAGAGAGAGAGAATCCGCCATGGGAGACCGCTAGACCGCCCGGTCTTCAAGCTGCCTGAGACAAACCACTAGACCGCTCATACTCCAGACAGCAATAGCCCAGCAACCAAACCATTGAAGGGAAACCGCTAGACCGCGCAGTCTTCAACCCTCTAAGACAGACCGCCAAACTGCCCGGTCACCAACTCCAACACTCCCCCTCAAGCTAGAGCATATATATCGATCATGCCCAGCTTGTCGCAAATATGCAGAAACGATGCAGATATTGGCTTGGTGAAGATGTCAGCCAGCTCTTTATCAGAAGTGACAAAGGGAGTGTAAATTTGTTTCTTCAAAATCTCTTCACGAATGAAATGACAGTCGACCTCAATGTGCTTGGTTCTTTCATGAAGGACTCGATTTTTGGAGATGTATATGACAGCCTTGTTATCACAGAACATAGGCAGAGGATGATTGTAGACCTCTCCTAAATCCATCATAAGAGCCCATAACCATTTTAACTCATAAGTGGTCGATGTCATACTACGATACTCCGCTTCTGCACTGGACCTAGAAACAACAGACTGCTTCTTGCTCTTCTAGCTCACCAGATTTCTCCCAACAAAGGTGCAAAAACTCGAGGTTGACCTGCGATCCCCTTTGTCATCAGCATAACTCGCATCTGAGTATGCTTCAACCCTCAGATGACCATTCTTCTGAAAGAGTAATCCTTTCTCAAGCGCTGCTTTGACATACTCTAAGATTCGCAAGGCGGACTATAGATGGCACTCCCTAGGAGCTTGCATGAATTAGCTCACCTTACCCACCGCATAGGAAATGTCGGGCCTGGTCACAGTGAGATAGATGAGCTTACCAACCAGACGCCTGTACCACGTAATATCTGAAAGAGGAGGCGAATCATTTGTCCAGATTTTGTCTTCTCCAGTTGCCATGGGGCATCGGGCTGGTTTTGCTCCAGTCAACCCTGTCTCTTTTAGAAGATTAAGAGCATACTTACGTTGGGAGAGGACTAAGGAGTTGGGCTTCCGAGAGATTTTGATCCCCAGAAAGTACTTCGGAGAGCCCATATCTTTGGTGACCAGATGTTGACGAAGATGCCGCTTTGTCAAGGCAACCCCTTCCTGGTCATCGCTAGTGAGAAGAATATCATTGACGTACACAGCAAGAACCACCAGTCCCTAGGAGGTTTTGCGAATGAATAGCGAGTGATCGGTAGAGCTTCGCGCAAAAGGCACGGCCGCCACGATGCCGCTGAACTTGTCAAACCAAGCTCGAGGGCTCTGCATGAGGCCATAGATTGCCTTCTTCAGCCGGCATACTCGTGTCTCCTCCTGAGCAACATACCCAGGAGGTTGCTGGCCTCTAGAAGATCACCATAAAGGAAGGCATTCTTGACATCCAGCTGGGAAATAGGCCAATCTCTATTGACCGCCACAAAGAGGAGAACCCGGATAGTGCTGATACGAGCCACGGGAGAGAAGGTGTCAAAGTAATCAACCTTATAGGTCTGAGTAAAGCCCTTAGCAACCAGACGGGCCTTATAACGATCCACACTACCGTTCGGGCCAAATTTGACCACAAAGATCCAGCGACAGCCAACAACATCAGTGTCGAAGGGAGGAGGAACAAGAGTCCAGGTACCCCGCTCAGTTAGGGTCGCCATTTACTCATCCATGGTCATCTTCCAATGAGGAATAGCAAGAGCCTCCTGGTAGGAACGAGGTGTGGCAGCGACAGAGATAGCCAGTGCAAAGGCCCTACGAGAAGAGGTAAGACGATCATATGAAACAACATCAGTAAGGGGGGTGCAAGGTATACGTACGCACCCCTTTGCGAACAGAAGAATAAAGATCCAAGTCGGCGGGTCCCTCGGCATCCGGAGCATTCGTGGTGGAGAGAGCTGGCCCGGGAGTAGAGAGCGACGGCGGCAGAGATGAGGTAGATGATGGTGGAGAAGAGGGAGAGAGAGATGGAGGGAGATGAGTGGATGGATATAGTGTAGGAGGTGAGACCGCTGTAGGATATGAGGGAACGAAGGGAACATCAGGAGTATCAGAAGTCGGGGGAAAAGTGAGGAGTCATCTGAGAAGTAAGAGGCATTCTCGAAGAAGGTGACGTCAGCGGAGACGAACTGCTTACGAATAACAGGGTCAAAGCAACAATAGCCTTTTTGAGTGGTGGAGTACCCCTAGAAAGACGCATTTGGTGGAGAGAGGGGAGAGATTATCACGGGTGGCAGATGGAGCATGCACAAAGGCAGTGCACCAAAAGATTCGGAGAGGAAGAGAAAAAGGCTCCTTACCCGGATACAGAATGAGAATGGGGTATGCCCATGGAGAACCGTGGAGGGAATGCGATTGATGAGGTAGCAGGCAAGGAGAACATCACAACCCCAATAGGAGCTAGGAACAAGCATTTGGGTCATCAAGGTGCGAGCGACATCGAGGAGGTGACGGTTTTTGCGTTCTGCCACCCCATTTTGTTGAGAGGTATAAACACAGCTAGTCTGATGAATAATACTATGTTGCACACAGAAAGAGATAAAAGCATGACTCAGATATTCTTTAGCATTATCTGAGCGAAAGGTTTTAATACAAACATCAAATTGAGTTTTAATTAATTGATAAAAAGAGAGTCATACATCAAAAAGTTCAGAGCGATCTCGTAAGAGATACACTCAAGTAGATCTAGAAAAATCATCAATAAAAGTAACAAAATAAGAACAACTTCGACCAATAGTGAGGGTAGGAGCAGGTCCCCAGACATCGGAGTGGACTACATCAAACGGACGGGTAGAACCCCAACTTTCTTAGCGGGAAGGAGGAATAGTGATGCTTGCCAAGCAGACAAGCGTCGCAGTTGAGAGGAGTACTAGAAGGAGGGAGGTGGGGCAGAAGCTGACGTAAAAGCCGTGGAGGAGGATGACCGAGGCTGAGATGTCATTGGAGGAGATCCGTACATGAAGAGGAGAAGGCGGACAAGGCAAAAACGTTGTCGAGGAAGTAGAGGTTGCCGCTCTCAGTCATAGTAGCAATCGTACGCTGGGAGCTCGGATTCTGAAAAGAACAAGAAGTCGGAGTAAATGTTACAGAGCACTGAAGCTGCTTGTGTAAAGAGGTAACCGGCAATAAATTGCACGGAAACTTGGGCACATAGAGAGTGTCCTCTAGGCGAAGAGACGGAGTAACATGAACCACTCCCGATCCATGAACCGGGGAGGGAGAACCATATGCAACGAGGACCGGGGGAAACCGATCTTGTTATTCAAGGAGAGAGAAGAACTGAGGATTGCCCGTCATATGATTAGTCGCACCAGAGTCGATAAGACATTTACCTTGAGACACCACGTGTGCACTACCTGATGATGTGACCACGGAGGAAGACGAGTTGGAAGAGGAGGTGAAAGAGTCACCCGAGGGGCGAAGATGTGGATGCTTCATCCAGCAGCAATCCACAGTATGGTCGGTACGACCACAATGAGAGGAAAGGTAGCAGGAAGGAGCACGTCCGCTAGACCGGTGACTGCGGCTACCGGAGCCGCTCCGCTGAGTTTGGTGAGCATAGTTGTCTGGTGGAGGAGGAGCGAGCAGAAGAGGGCGATGAAGGAGAGAGGTGACAGCGACGATGCGTGCAGCGGTGACATCTAAGGTAGGAGATTCCGTCTCACCTAGAATGTGCTGGAGGATCATATCATTAGTATCAGGAAGCCATAGAAGATAACACACAACCAAAAGCTCATGTAAGTGATTGTGTTGTTGAGCCAAATCCGAAGAAAAGGGGTGATTCTGAAGAATCTCAGCCCCGAGAGCCTGAACCTATTGGTAGGCAGCAACATGAGAAAAGGTAGGATGGGCAAAGAGGTCTGCATACAACGTATAGATGCGGGACGTCTGAGCCCCTTTGAGTACAGAGCAGCAAGATGAAGCTAAGCGGTCTTGACCGTCTCATCATGACGGATGAAGGGAAAGCATTCATTGGATAGGCTATTAGCGAGCCAAGTATGCACAAGCGTGTCGCTCGCATCCCAGTCATCAAACAGAGGGGAAGTGGGAGGAGGAGGGTCATCAACGAGATGGTGGCGTTTGTGTTGCAAGGGAAGGAGAAAGGTGAAGGAGACGCTCCAATCCGGGTAGTTGGAGCCGACAAGCTTTGAAACAGTGCCAAGGTTCCCGGAAGGAGTAGGAGGAAGAGGCAGAGGCGGATTGGCGAGAGGAGTGGTGGCAGTATAAGCATCATAAAGGGCCATAGGAGAAAACAACAGGAAGCCGCGCGGTTAGGAGACAAGCCGCGCGAACAAGGAGAAATCACAGCGGTCACGGTGTTAGACACCAACGGCAAGAGAAGCAAGGACTAAGCCGCATGAACCAAGCAGAGGGAAAGATGCCGAGCGGCTAGAAAGCAGGCCGCGCGAATAGAAGGAAGAGAAGACCGCACAAACAGAAAGGAGTCCGCGGGAAAGAAACAGGGCGTTCGAGCAAAAGAGAGGTCGTACAGAGAGGTCGCGCATACAGAGGGCAGCGACAAGAAGAAAAAACCGCGTGAACAGACAACCAAAGAGGAACAAGCCGGCCAACAGCAAGAGGAACCGAATCAGGAGGAAAAGATCGAGTCCTCTTATACCATGTTAGAAACGAACAAGAATAAACCGGAAGTGGATTAACAAAAATTTTATTATCCAAAAAAGGTATCTATTACAAAGGTATGACATCCCTTTTATAGAATGGAGGAGAGATAAGAGAATACAAATTAGAGATGCGAGACAAAAAAATTACAGGACTAAGAGGCCTATAAAAAAACAACTCGCACAAGCCGCGTGGTTAGATGAGAAGGGCTAACCGCTCGGCTACCACTAGAGAGAGAGAATTCGCCATGGGAAACCGCTATACCGCCCGGTCTCCAAGCCGCCTGAGACAAACCGCTAGACCGCTCGGACTCCAGACAACAACAGCCCAGTAACCAAACCGCTGAAGGGAAACCGCCAGACAGCGCGGTCTTCAACCCGCCAAGACAGACCGCCAGACCGCCCGGTCACCAACTCCAACAGCAGGGATCCTCCAAAAATATGGATATATGATTTGCGAGCTCCGGGAGGAGAGTGGTCTGGCGAGGCTGACCCCTTTCCTCGTACCCTCTCCCTTGAGTGTTGAATGAGCGTGCTAGATGGGGATTACACCCTGCTCGCAGAGGAAGTCTAGCAGAGCACAGAAGACGACACCACACCATTAGACGACCATCTGCGGCGAGTCAAGGACATCATGTGTGCCATGCAAGAGGAGGTTATCGTCTCCTGCGAGCACTTTGCGAGGTCCAAGGTTGCACACACGAGACCTGGTATTTAGAAGTGGCATCCTCTCTGAGCCCGTTCACACCCTCCTCTCATCATAAGAATGTTGAAATGATTTTCTTGTTCTTTCATGCACTCAAGCAACATTATTATTTTTTACTATGTTTAACCCCACCTCACGGGGATTCATGATTTTATGTGATTAGGCTCTCTTATCATAATTGTTATTGTTTTTTCTACTTTGATTGCCTGGACTTGGGTGATAGGGGTATGTACTCACCTCTTATTGGCGAGCCACTGAGCCTCGCAGCGTAGGCGAGAGAGAGGAGGTCGAGGGTGAGTATTGCATGCCAATAACCCCCCCCCCCCCCCCCCCCCCCCCCCGTCTGCCCAAGTTTTGTTCAATAAATACCCCCCATTACACACTTATCGCAATAACTAAACCCCCATCCCTACTTTATTTTTTCCATTCTCCCTTGATCTCGTGACCCCACTCTCCAACTTTACTTTTTGATTGCCAACAACTCGATGACAGAGGATGGGCGTGGAAAGTGCGTTGGAAACTTCATTGACCATATTTTCGCCGATGGGAAGATGTCGAAGGATTACCTCGCCTTCAAGGCCACGCTTCTATTATTGGGTTACACAACTTGCCGCCCGCCGGCCGACGAGTCCATCGAAACATTCTACCAGTATAAGCTCATATTCCCCCTTCCTCACTTCAATGTTGGACTTTGCCTCCTACTATGGCCTGAGGTAGAGTAGTTCCTAAAATACTTTGGGATTGTGCCCACACAGATCAACACCAACGAGATCGCTATATTGATTGTGTTCACATGTTATCTATATGAGGAGAATATGGAGTTCAACCTCACTGTCTTCCACAAAGTCTTCAACTTCTAGGCAATCTTAGATGGAGTCATCTACTTGGCTGACTCGCAACTGAAGGCCTGCGAGACGTAAAACAAAGTACAACACTAGAATGATTGTTTCCTCTTCATTAAGGGAGACATCAACAACCTATCGAACTCGCACATTCAGAAGAATATCAGTGATTTGTTCCGTAGCAGGAACATGCCTCAAGTCCAATTTCCTTAGTGGAACATTTTCTCAAATAAAGTGACAATCGACCTCGATATGCTCGGTATGTTCATGGAACACGGGATATTAGGAAATATGAATATCAGCTTGATTATTGCAGAACAATATGGAAGGAGAGGAGAATTTGCCACCCATTTCTCCCAGAAGGTTTTCCAGCCATGTGAGTTCATAGACGACAAAGGTAATTGATCGATACTCATCTTCTACAAATGAGTGTATGATGATAAATTGTTTTTTGCTTCTCTAGGTAACAAGATGTCCACCAAAGTATGTGTAAAAACCACTTGTGGATTGGCGATCATCGAAGGATCTAGAATAATCAGCATCAGAATAGACAATGAGAGATAGAGATAAAGAAGGCTTATATACGAGCCCTTATCCAGGAGCAGACTTTAGGTATCAGAGAATGCGCTCAACTTCCTAGAGATGAGAGTTCTGTGGAGCATGCATAAACTGACTGACAACCCCAACAACAAAGAATATATCAAATCTTGTAACTGTTAAATAGATCAACTTTCCCACAAGACGACGATTTATCCATGTTCGCGCGGGTCGACAAGGCAGCAACTGTGTACATGTTCTTCATAGGGAAGAACCTCGAGATCACCTACCTACGACACAACCTCGACCTGCTACCCCCCCCCCTACGTACTGTCATTGGAAAGTATGTATCCACTTGCTTACTTTCATTTATTCTGCTCTCCCCCCTCTTGGAGTTATATATTACATCGTAATTACTGATGCAGGCAAGTGACTTATCCTGGCAATCCCCCCACCCATATGCCTTGGCAAAAGCTACCGCGGAGTTCTACGCCATCTGACTATGCATACTCACCTAGCCTTGATGGCAATGAAGGCGAGACGGACCAATACCCCAAGGACCCACTAGTCCTCTAGCTTAGGATCTTTCTTTTCCTCCACTTCATTTTTTGCTACGTATGGGTAAAGCTCGCAAACATTGTAAAAGCACTTTGATAAATATGAATTAATTTTTCCCTGAGATTTTGGTTCTTTTAGAGCTATCGTTCTTATGTGTTTAATTGGTGACTCGCCTTGGCCTCTTGAATTTACCTAGTACTGAATCTCGAAGTCGGTCGATGTCTCGCCAACAAGTTCACTTTGCCCCCACTAGAGAGATTGTGAGACCCTGACATCGCGTCACGGGTGTGCTCGTATGGAGACTTAGATGAAAAAAATCTACATGACTCAACCCGAAGGTTTTGTGGTCAAATGCCAAGAAACCCAAGTTTGCAAACTAATTAAATCTCTTTATGAACTAAAACAAGCTCCAAAACAATGACATCAAAAATTTGATTCCATAGTCTTATCATTTGGATTAAAATCTAACGAATTTGATAAATGCATATATGCAAAACAAGATGTAAATGAAACCATCTTGCTTTGTGTCTATGTAGATGACATATTAATATTTGGAAGTTCAATTAAAATTATTAATGAGGCTAAAAGTAATTTGTCATCTAAATTTCATATGAAAGATTTGAGAGTAACTAATATCATTTTAGGAATGAAGCTAGTCAAAACTGATTCTAGTGTATCATTATCTCTTTCTCACTCGATCAAAAAAATGTTATATAAATTTAACTTATTTGATTCTGCCCCCGCATTTACTCCTTATGAAATTAGCATAAAAATTTGTAAGAATATTAGTGAACCTATTGACCAATATAGGTATGCACAAATGATATGATAACTACTTTACATTGTTAATCGCACTAGGCCCAACATTTCCTATGTCGTAGGCCGACGAAGTAGATAACTAGTAATCTAAGTGATGATCATTAGATAGAATTAACTAGAATTTTAAATATTTTTGCAGGACTATAGATTATAGTTTAGTATATACAGGTTTTCCCGGAGTACTAGAAGGATAATAAGATGCCAATTGGGTAACAGATTCTTTAGACATTAAGTCTATAATAGAATATGTCTTCCTCCTTGGAGGAGTCGTCATTTCATGGGTTTTTATAAAATAAACTATGATTTCAAGAAGCACTATGGAATCTGAGCTTATAGCTTTATACACTACATGGTCGAAGCAGAGTGGATTAAGAATTTACTTTCTGAAATGCCTTTATGTGAAAAACCTATACTTTCTCTTTCTTTGTATTGTGATAATAAATCTATTATAGATTTAACTACTTTTAATTTTACTAATTCCAAAATGAAAAAGTTTATGAGAATCAAGTACAAATCTGTGAAATAAAAAAGAAAATAAGTGATATCACTCAACTATGTAAAGTTAGAATAGAATTTGGCCAATAATCATACTAAGGGATTGTCTTGAAGGGAGGTATTATTGTTATCGAGGGAAATGAGGCTTAAGCCCACATAATTTGCTGCCAGCGATGGATACCCAACCCATGTGATTGGAGATCTCATGAATTGGGTTCAATGTGGTAGAAACAAAGTCCTTGATTTAACGTAGTTGGGAGCACAAATTTAAAAGGTTTAGAAAACCTTCTCCCAATTCCTATGATAGTGTGCTCTACGTAACAAGTTAGGATGAATAGTTAAGTTCTTAATGGTAGCTAAAGGCATATATTTGTGCGAGATATTAGTTACAAAATATCTCTTGAGACATCACCTATGTGGTGGTAGTTGTTGAAGGAATTGGATTCAAGATGTCCTAAACACCTAGAGGGGGGTGAATAGGTTCAATTCCTTTTTAAGACTTAGGCAGAAAACTTATGCAGGTAATATTATATTCCTAGTAACTATCACCGCACAGTACTAAAATAATCACAGCCAATCACAAAATGCACACAGATTTATAGTGGTTCCCCAAATGATGGGTACATCCACTTTCCCCCTCCGCCTATCTAGCAGTAAACTAGATTCGGCCTAACTCCTTTTTCTTTTCTCAGATCCTCATATCTTACAGCTCAGAACCCAAAGATGGTTCCTACAACTCAGAGTGAATCCACACTCCAACCTCAGGACCTTACCCTACCTCGGCCTTTATAGATTTAGGCTTACAACTCAGGGAGACACCTCTCCTACCTTAGGCTCACAGCCTTACCTCAGTCTTTCCCCAGGCCTACAACTCAGATCTATAATAAATCCTACAGAATAATGATAATCAGATGTAGAGAATCTTCACCCAAGCAAAAGGAACAATGGTAGAAGATTTGTTGGTCAGTTCTTGATAGACCTGACAACTTTTGGTTCAACCTGTCTTAGCTTTCTTCAAAGCTTCTTGAATCTGAACAAAGTAAGGTTGATCCTCTTGAAGTTGATCTTCTTGAAGTTGATCTTCAGTCAGCTTCCTTCTTCCCTTCAGAATTTAATCTGAATTCTCTTTGCAAATTTGATCTTGATTTGCACTTGGAGACTTGCTGTTGATTGTCTCTTTCTTACTTGGATACTCCCAGCTCTCTGCCCTTTTTGTCTCCAAAAAGTTCTCTCTTGTGTTCATTTTTTCGTTTAGAAGATAGTATCTGTCTTTATATAGACTTTCTCCAAGGTTACTGGCTGATCCGGTTCATAACAAACTTCTAACAACTCTGACACTTGCAACAGCATTTTTGATCATGACATCTGTCAAGTCATCAGTCATCCCATGAGTCTTTATCTCAGTCAGCAAAGCGTCGAGTCATTGCTTCATATGTGTCGACATAAATAACTTAAGTCCCGACATAATTCCCTGGTGTAGTCGACACAATTCCCATAGTGTTGACACAGCTTCTTGACATGGCTTCTGTATGATGTGTCGACACAAGTCTTGTGTGTCGACACAGCCTCTAGTCTTGATCAAATTCTGGAATATGTCGACACAAGTCATGTGTGTCGACACATCTTCTTATCTTGGTTGAACTCTGGAATGTGTCGAAACAAGTCTTGTGTGTTGACACAGCTGTCGTAGACATAATCCAGATGTGTGTCGACACTCGTCCAGTGTGTCGACACAATTGTTGTTGACAGATATTTTGTGTGTCGACACAAGTCTTGTGTGTCAACACAATCAGTCTTCAAGCGTCGACACAGCTTTCTACAAGTGTCGACACTTATACTTAGAACATTTCCTTTGCAAATACTTAACCTGCACAAAGTAACTTAAAATACCATCAAATACACATTGATGAATATCATTGAGTTAAGTGAGGCTTCTCCAAATCTGGAATACATTTTCCAATGTACCAAACAATCTCCCCCTATTTGGAGAAGTCATAACCCTTAGTCAATGATATACATCATTTATAATAACAATAAAGATTATGATGTCAACATAAATCCAGAGACAGGAGTAATAATAATCACATTGCATGTAACATTAATTTCACATAATATATTAAAACATACAAAACATGCATTCACAGAATCTAAATGTACAACAATAGATTTAAGACTAAAATAATAAATTGTAATCAATGTTCAGAATTACAAAGTTTTAGTCCAACACAGTACATAGATTTACACAGAGTTAAAATCTAATAACACTATTCTAAGGCTGGTCAGGCTCCTTGATAACTATTCCTTTGCCAGATTGAATTTTAGCTTGTACACTTGGTTCTGTGTCTTCAACTGGCTTCTTTCCTTTCAGATCTCTCATATTGAGCTCTTCAGCCTTAATCCTTTGTCTTTCAAAATAGTGATAAGGTTTAGGGAAGTATTTACTTGGCTCAATGACAGTAGCAGGTACCTTCCCAGCTTTGTGATTCTTCTTAAACTGAAATATAGCCTCTTGTCTCTGTTGATACTTTGCCCATTCTTGTTCAGAATACCACTTGCCTCTATTATGCATATTGTCTTTGACAGCTTGCCAGGCAGTAATTATGATGTTCCTTGATGTAGGACTCCATCTTTCAAAATCTGGCCTTGACTCAGCCTGCTCTCTAAATCTTTTCTTGGAAAACTGAGCTTCTTGTTCCTTCTTCAAGGCAGCCTCAGACATTTCCACTTTCTCAATTATCACATTCTGAACATCTAAGGGAGGGCTATACATCTGTTGTACTATTTGTTGAATACCCTCAAAGATAGAAGGAGGGTATATGATTTGAGCCACCTCTTGTTGACCCCCTGCCTGACCTTCAGCCTGGATGCCAGATTCAGCTGTATTATTATCATCACATTAAGGAGGGTAGCCAAGAGTGGCTCTGATTGCATTAGTGATCCATTTAGCATGATCAGAGCCTGTAGAGACTAATAACCTCTCCCCCTTTATGACTTCTCTCTCTATATGATCCCTAAGATCATTCTTCTGAAACCTAACTTGATCAGCTAAGTAATTAGTGCCCTCTTTGTAGTAAGCCTTGAACTTTGTTAGCTGATCAGAGATGATACTTTGAGATTTTTGAATAGCAGTTTTAAATGAGGCTAAGTCTTCTTGAAGTTTTTGATCAAAGCCTGATTTCTCTTTAGCCCTTTCTGCAGTTAAAGTTGTGGCCGTGTTCTTTAGTTCAGTAAGAATCTCATCATATGACTGAATGAGATTGTCATTCATCCGTAGCTTATTTTCCAGAACATATCCTTGCTTGATTACTAGATCATCTATCTGTGTCTTGGCCTCCTAGTTCTGTTTTGCTAGACAGACTACAATATTGCCTCCCTTATGAAAGTAATCTGTCATTTCTTTCTTATTCAGATTGACTTCAAATATGATGGATTTGATATCTTGAGCTAAGGTGAACTGAAGATCCTTGTGGCTTTCATCCATATATTTTTCCATTGCAAGTCTTTGTTCATCCAATTTATGCTGCAGAGCCACCGGCAGTGAGTTGTTGTCAACTTCTGGGGCTTGTTGTGGAGGAACAGTCTTCAAGGCCTTCTTATAACTTTGGCTCCTTTTCTTAATCACCATTAATTTTCTTCTCTTTTCTTGAGTTGCTTCTTCATCATCAGATGCTTATGAGTTTGCTATGACAACCGTCTCGTTAGGACTAGAAGGCAACTCCTTCTTAGTCCTAGGAGGCTCCCCCTCAGTCCTAGGAAGCTCCCCCTCAGTCCTATCTTCCAGATTCTTAGAAAACAGCATGTCAATGTTGAATTCTGTTGGATTGTGGACAGATGGAATATCATTTATTGGAGCAGTATAAGGAACAACAGCAGGTGCTGATGTGTTTATTAGGACTTGATCCTGTGCTTGTATGTTGTCTTGGTTTGTCTGTTCAACATCAGTTAAATTTACAGATAGTGTATTAGACTCAGTTTGTTTAGCCGCTCGATTAAGATCACTTATTACCTCAAGTATTATTGCAGTGGACACTTCACTCTCTAACTAAGTGGGCTCTTGCACAGGATGATGCTCCCCCTGAGATTGATCCAGGAGGATGGTGCTTTCAGGTTCTTGTTCTTCCTGCACCCTACCACGATCTATATTGGCTGGAGCATTCTTTTGGTGGTCTTCATCTGAGCTGAAAGTCACTAGTTCTTCTGAATCACTAGAGGATTCAGGTGTATTTGGGGTTGGTTTCTTCTTTTGCTGGGGTAGTGACTTTGGAGATGTAGGAATGTATTTTGTGAGCACTCTTTCCAGTCTGGAGAGAATCCTCAAATCCATCCTTCTCATGTGATTGATCCTTGATCCTTCACTCTTGTGCATCACTTCAGGGAGTCTCAGTTAGATAGAGACTTAGTATTCTCCCTAGATTTGGTTTCTTGATGCTCTCTTTGATCCTTTTAAAGATAACTGTAGACCAGTTGGTCTTGATCTTGAAGATGACTCTGGTCATAAGGCTGAACATGTAGGTAGAAATCATATCATGCCCCCCAGTCTTGCACAATATGACCTTGTCGATTATCTCTGAAAGAAATTTTCCTTGGGAATTCATCCCTTTCCTGTTTATAGACAAACCAATCTTAGTGGTGGGATTCAGTCCACACCATTGGAGAGCTTCCCTTGTATTTGAAGATTGGACTTCATCTTCTTCTTGAACTCGCGGAAGGTGTAGAGTCTTTTGTAATCTCTTCAAGGTGAGTTTAACCTTTGTTCCTTGAACGAAGGATTTTATCTTTAGTGCAGTCGAATCCAATTTTACAATAGCATAAAACTCAAGAACCTTCTTTTTCCAAATCTTTGTTGGTTCTGACACAAGATATTCTAGTCCATTTTCAGTGATTAGGGTAATCACCGTTTAAATTTCTTGATCTGCGTTATCAAAGGCGTTACGAACGAGTTCATAACCCTCGTTAATGTTATCGTCATGTTTGGGTGCCATTGGGATTGAAAGAGAGTTGGAATCTGGAAGAAGAAGAACTTGTCGACACAGGGATTTGGTATCGAGAATATGGAGAGAGTGTCGACCGAATTTGATTTCGACCTATTTATATGGTTCTAAACATAGAAGGTGAAAAGGCAGGCTTAAAGAAACATAATGTGTCGACACAATTGTACCAGTGTCGACACATACTTCTAAAGTCTTGACAAAGGCATTAACTACCGTGAGTCGACACAGACAACGATGGGTCGACACATCCAACCTAACTAGTCGACACTTATATCTCGATACTAATGTCTGAGTGTCGACACCATCCTGAGTGTCGACACCATCCTGAGTGTCGACACAATTTCTATATGCCAGAACTACTAAGTGTCGACACCAATTCTAAGTGTCGACACCACTTACTGAATGTGTCGACACAACTTCCTAGAAGTGTCGACACAACTTCCTAGAAGTGTCGACATAAAATTACTTAACCAATTTTGACATTCTACTCTATGTTTAGCATTCCTAATTCAATTTTGAAATTATTGAATTTGGTTTCATCTAGGGGTTTGGTGAAAATGTCAGCAAGTTGATAATTTGTATTGACAAATTCTAAACATATATCTTCTTTTTCAACATGATTTCTAATGAAATGAAATCTAATTTCTATATGCTTAGTTCTGCTGTGTGAAACAGGATTTTTTGCAATAGAAATAGCACGTATAGAATCACAAAATAATGGAGTTCTACTTACCTTGAGACCATAGTCTTCAAGTTGATGTTGAATCCATAATAGCTGAGCACAGCAGCTGCCTGTAACAATATATTCTGACTCAGCAGTAGAAATTGCCACACTAGTCTGTTTCTTACTACACCAAGACACCAATCTACCACATAGAAACAGACATGTGCCAGTTGTGCTTTTCCTGTCTTCTTTGCAACCTGCAAAATCTGTATCTGAATACCCTATTAGTAGAAAGTCTCTATTCTTAGGGTACCAAAGCCCAAGATTAGGAATTCCCTTAAGATATCTCAAGATCCTTTTAACTACAGTATAATGAGATTCTTTAGGGCTTGCCTGGTACCTAGCACAGACACATATAGTATACATGATGTCTGGTCTACTAGCAGTTAAGTATAAAAGGGAGCCAATTATCCCTCTATACAAAGGCTCATCTACAGGTTTTCCTGCATCATCTTTGCATATAGGCATACTTGTCCCCATTGGAGTTCTCATGGTGGAGGATGACTCTTTACCAAACTTCTTAATTAACTCCTTGGTGAACTTAGATTGGGATATGGACAAGACATCATCAGTCTGTCTAACTTGGATTCCCAAGAAGAATTTCAGTTCACTCATACTGCTCATTTCAAACTTCCCTTGCATAAGTTTTGCAAACTTCCTGCAAAGGTTGTTTTCTGTTGATCCAAATATAATATCATCAACATATATCTGGACTAGGATAATCTTGCCTTTAGATTCCCTAAGAAATAGAGTCTTGTCTATTTTCCCCCTTGAAAATTTGTTCTCAATGAGGAAAGTAGACAATGTTTCATACCAAGCACTGGGGGCTTATTTTAGTCCATATAGGGTTTTCTTCAACCTATAAACATACATAGGATAAAGAGGATCTACAAAACCTGAGGGTTGTTCAACATAGACTTCCTCTTTTAAGTCATCATTTAGAAATGTTGACTCTACATCCATTTGAAATACCTTGAACCCTTGATAAGCTACATAGGCAAGGAATAGCCTTATTGCCTCCAATCTTGCCACTGGAGCAAATGTCTGATCAAAATCTATTCCTTCCTCCTACCTATATCCTTTGGCAACCAGTCTAGCTTTGTTCTTGACTATGATACCATTTTCATCTAGTTTATTTCTGTAGATACACTTTGTCTCAATCACATTGTGATTCTTTGGTTTTGGAACCAGCTCCCACACTTTACATCTCCTGAGCTGATTCAGCTCCTCTTGCATTGCATCAATCTAGTTTGAATCCTGTATGGCTTCTTCAAATTTCTTAGGTTCCAACTAAGACAGGAAGCTTGAACATAGAACTGGGTTCATGTTCCTGCTTCTAGTTTGAATACCATGTCTAGGATCACCAATTATTTGATGTGGGTGATGATCCTTCAAATGTCTAATAACTGGAGGCAATCTTTCTACAGGTTGAGCTTCTTCAATCTCCCCATCATGTTATACTACATAGTCTTCATCAGTATCTAGTGGGTCTTGTGCTCCCCCTGGACAGTAGCAAACATTTTCTTCATTCTGCCTTGCAGTCTGGTCTTCTTTAATAGTTAGCATGTCCAACTTTTCTTTTAAACCTGTAGAACTACAAGAATTGCTAGACAACTCACAGTTAATTAGCTTAAAATCATCAAACACTACATGAACTGATTCTTTTATAACTTGTGTAGTCAATTTGTAGACCCTGTAAGCCTTACTCATATTGTTGTACCCAACAAATATCTCATCATGGAATTTGGCAGCAAACTTTGTTAAGTAAGTCTTGCCATTGTTAAGTACATAGCACTTGCTACCAAAGATCCTAAAATAGGATATATTTGGTTTTCTTCCTTTCATAATCTCATAGGGTGTCTTCTTCAGGCTTTTGGTTATGAAAGCTCTATTGAGAACATGACATGCAGTATTTACTGCCTCAGCCCAGAAATATTCTGGGAGAGAAGTGTCACTTAATAGTGTTCTTCTAGCCTCAATGAGAGTCTTATTCTTTCTTTCAGCAATACCATTTTGCTGAGGAGTTCTGGGTGAGGAGAATTCTTGATGAATTCCAAATTCTTCACACAAGTTTGTCATACTTTTAGACTGAAATTCAGTTCCATGGTCACTCTTATTTTGACCAATGAATTGTTAAGTTCATTCTGAATTTGTTTAACAAAATTGTGGAAGATGGAGGGAGTTTCAGATTTCTGCCTCAAGAAGAAAACCTATGTAAATCTAGAATAGTCATCCACAACCACAAAGGTATAGACTTTCCTACCTAGACTATGAACTGGCATAGGACCAAATAGATCCATATGCAAAAGGTACAAACACCTCACTGAGTCTTTGGTATCAAGACTGTGAAAGGAGGATTTGATCTGCTTGCCTTTTTTACAAGCTGAGTATATGCCACCCCTAATGCACTTAACTTGAGGACCATTCCTCACTAACTCTTTACTAAAGAGCTGTCCAATGGTCTTATAGTTAAGATGAGCTAGCCTTTTGTGCTATTTTACACAATGAGAGGCTTTCTCATCAACAACAAGACAAACAGGAGAATCATTTTTCTTACTTACTAAATCTAGGAAATAAACATTTCCTTTTCTATAACCAGACAAGATAACCTGTTGATCACTTGTCCTTTTAATCTTACATCCATTCTTAACAAATGAAGTGTCATATCCAAGATCACTCAATTGGCTGATGTTTATCAGGTTATGTTTCAGACCCTTCACATAAGCTACTTGAGTGATAGTAATAGAATTGTTTGAGATGTTACCAAACCCTTTGATGACTCCTTTTTCAGATCCACCAAAGATTACTTTGGGTCCATTCTCTATAGGAGTGTAGTCATTCAACATTCTTCTGGTTCCAGTCATGATCCTGGAATATCCACTGTCCAAGTACCATATAGGAGTATGGCCACTTGGACTTACCTGCATCAAATAAAATTAATTAACCGTAGAACCCCAATAGCTATTGGGTTCTAGGTTCAGGTTAGTTTTAAACCTGTCAAACTTACCAGCAGTCTTACTGACAGGTAATCTGACATTCTTCCTAACAGTTGTGTTGTACCAACTGTCTATTACATAATGGCCCACCTTGCCATAACACCAACACTCATATCTATTATATCTTCTTTTCAATACAGTTTTAACAGCATTGCTGTTAGCAGTTTTTAAAATTGTAGATTGATTGGTCCTTTTATTGAGAGCTGGGGCTGGAGCATCAATCACTGATGACTCATGATGACCATGTGTGATATCATGATCAAATCTGTTAGTTGGCTTCACAACTTTCCTGGATAAAATAGGGGTTTGTAAACCAATGACTGAACTGGGGCTTTGTCTTTTCTTGTGGAATTTGCATCCCTTGCATTTCCCACAAAGCCCAAACTTTTCTTACCCTTTTGAGGAATGAAGTTATCAATCAAGGGTAAGACTGATTTTGGCCTAGAGAATCTAGCCACCAGATCCTTTTCTTTTTGAAGTCTTACTTCCAGACTTTTGATTTGATCATTCTTGAATGTAATTGTACCCATCTGAATAAATGTAATATTTTTCAGCTTGGCAATCTCATTCACCTTCTGATTTAGCACTTTTTCTGAATCAGATACAGTCAACTTAAGAGAAGCAATTTCCTTAGTCAGATTTTGACAAGGTTTCTGCTTCTCTTAAGTTCATACAGCAAGTCACCATATTCATCAATGAGTTGATGAACATCTCCTTCAGATTCAGATCCATCCACATCATTATATGCTGATGCTTTTGATTCTGATCTAGTGTAATAATTTGAATCTGCAGATGGGTTGTTTACCTTACTGGGGCCAGGCTAATCCTGGCAGTGATCTTCATCAGTCATAGCCATCAGCCCTTTGCAATGATTATCTTCATTCTTGTTTATTGAGTCTAGTATCTGCAAGAACTCAGTCTCTTTTGAATCCTCTTCAGTTGTAAACAGACCAATGTATGCTTCAGCTTTAACTTCAACTTCAGAATCTGATGTTGAGGAATCTATCCAACTTTTTTATTTCTTAGCAACAAAGGACTTTTCCTTCTTGTTCTTGTATTGAGGTTCCTTTTTGTCAGATGATTCCTTTCTTTTGTCAAGACATTCAGCAACTATGTGTTCAGGTTTGTTGTAACAATAGCAAACAATTGTATATGAAGTTGATTTGCTAGGTTTAGTGTCATACCTGTCCTTTCTAGATGATTTTCTTTTCTAATAATAATCATCCTTGGATTATGAGGAGGATTGCTTGGTTTTCCACTGTTTTTTCTTCAAGAATCTTTGAAATTGCCTTGTGAAAATAGCAAAGTCCTCATCAGAATTATGACTGTCTGATGTGTGATTGTCAGAACTTTTTGAGACAACTTCAGCAGCTTTCTTAGGAGAAGATGGAGACATCCTCCTGACTTTTCTTGTGACTTCAGCCTTGAAGGCCACAGACTTTTCTGTGTTCACTCTTATTATTTTTCTCTTCCTCTTTTCTGACCATAAGCTACATTTCATAAGATAGCAATTTTCCAAATAGAATAGGAGGAGAGATTTCTGCAAGTCTGGCCACCTCCTTGATTGCACATATCTTGGTGTCCCAGTCCTTGGTTAGAGATCTAAGAAATTTTTCATTTAGTTCATATGTGCTAAACACCCTTTCATATGACATCAGTTCATTAACAATTCTGAAGAACTTCTTGTAGCACTCAGTAATGATGTCAGTTTTGCCTTGTCTAAAACTTTCATATTCCTAATTAAGTATAGATTTCATGTCTTGTCTCACTTCTTTTGATCCCTCTATATAGACAATCAAGGTGTCTCACATCTCTTTGGAGGTTTTGCAGTGAATCAAGTTTTGGAAGGTTGAGTCATCTATAACACTGACTATTATATTCTGTGCTCTCTTATCCATGGTAGCTAAGATGATCTCATCCTTGGACATTTCAGAATATTCTTTCGGTGTCTTGAGATTTGCATCAAGAACTGAGATTTTCATTGAATAAATGGTCCTTCTTGAACTGTAATATAGATTTTTGGATCAGATGCTTCCATAAACAATCTGATCCTCTCCTTACATATACCAAAAATTTCTTTCCTACAAATAGGTAGCTTCATGGATCCAAGTTCCTTGTGATTTTTTCCTGAACCCATTTTGACTAACTTATTTCTGCCTTGGAGATCAGCTCAGACTATTAAGTCTAATTATTGAGCAACCTCCCTCTGATACCACTTGAAGGAATTGGATTCAAGATGTCCTAAACACCTAGAGAGGGGTGAATAGGTTCAATTCCTTTTTAAGACTTAGGCAGAAAACTTATGCAGGTAAGATTATATTCCTAGTAACTATCACAGCACAGTACTAAAATAATCACAGCCAATCATAGAATGCACACAAATTTATAGTGGTTTCCCAAATGATGGGTACATCCACTTTCCCCCTCCACCTATCTAGCAGTAAACTAGATTCGGCCTAACTCCTTTTTCTTTTCTCAGATCCTCATATCTTATAGCTCAGAACCCAAAGATGGTTCCTACAACTCAGAGTGAATCCACACTCCTACCTCAGGACCTTGCCCTACCTCAGCCTTTATAGATTTAGGCTTACAACTCAGAGAGACACCTCTCCTACCTTAGGCTTACAGCCTTACCTCAGCCTTTCCCCAGGCCTACAACTCAGATATATAATAGATCCTACAGAACAATGATAATCAGATGTAGAGAATCTTCACCCAAGCAAAAAAGAACAATGGTAGAAGATTTGTTGGTCAATTCTTGATAGACCTGACAACTTTTGGTTCAACCTGTCTTAGCTTTCTTCAAAGCTTCTTGAATTTGAACAAAGTAAGGTTGATCCTCTTGAAGTTGATCTTATTGAAGTTGATCTTCAATCAGCTTCCTTCTTCCCTTCAGAATTTAATCTGAATTCTCTTTGCAAATTTGATCTTGATTTGCACTTGGAGACTTGCTGTTGATTGTCTCTTTCTTAACTTGGATACTCCCAGCTCTCTGCCCTTTTTGTCTCCAAAAAGTTCTCTCTTATGTTCATTTTTTTGTTTAAAAGATAGTATCTGTCTTTATATAGACTTTCTCCAAGGTTACCGGCTGATCCGGTTCATAACAAACTTCTAACAACTCTGACACTTGCAACAGCATTGTTGATCATGACATCTGTCAAGTCACCAGTCATCCCATGAGTCTTTATCTCAGTCAGCAAAGCGTCAAGTCATTGCTTCATATGTGTCGACATAAATAACTTAAGTCTCGACACAATTCCCTGGTGTAGTCGACACAGCTCCCATAGTGTCGACACAGCTCCTTGACATGGTTTCTGTATGATGTGTCGACACAAGTCTTGTGTGTCGACACAGCCTCTAGTCTTGATCAAATTCTGGAATGTGTCGACACAAGTCATGTGTGTCGACATAGCTTCTTGTCTTGGTTGAACTCTGGAATATGTCGACACAAGTCCTGTGTGTCGACACAGCTGCCGTAGACATAATCCAGATGTGTGTCGACACTCATCCAGTGTGTTGACACAATTATTGTTGACAGATTTTCTATGTGTCGACAAAAGTCCTATGTGTCGACAAAATCGGTCTTCAGGTGTCGACACAGCTTTCTACAAGTGTTGACACTTGTACTTAGAACATTTCCTTTGCAAATACTTAACCTGCACAAAGTAACTTAAAATACCATCAAATACACATTGATGAATATCATTGAGTTAAGTGAGGCTTCTCCAAATCTGGTACACATTTTCCAATGTAACCAACAGTTGTGAGACTGCGACTTTGGGATCCGGGATGAACCCTAATAACCCTCATGAAAATCAATGAATGTGATCGATCATTAACGTGCTTACTGCCATAACCAAGAACAACAAATCTTTTGTGTGCTTATTTAATTTAGCGATCAAAAGTTTATAATTCAAAGCCTCTAATGCATTATACTCTTTGGTGGAGGAAATAAGTACTAAGTATTGGTTTAAGGTAACCATTCCACTAATATACATTGCATTTGATACAACTTTATGACATAAATTTGTATTTGATTTTATTTATTATTAGTAATATCATAATTTATGAACTTTGCTTTTTGGTTTTTCTCTTTTATGGGGGATTGTTAGAAATTTTATTTTAAAACATTTAATATATAATGTTTTACTGGATCCTTGTTTGGTGTTTTATGTTAGGCTCCTCAGATTTGATAAAAAAACTCCAAAACCAAATGAAGGAAATCCAAATTTTGGAGGGAAACCTTTCATGTAGGAAAGGATAAATCATTTAGTCTCACCTTGTTTATCTCCACTCATATTGGTGAGTATATAAATGTTTTCATTTCTTCTTATTTATTCAAAGGAACATAAGGAGGGTCTATGAACCACACGCGTGTGTGCGCGCACATTGCACTAGATCAGATTCGAATTTTGGATTTCAGATTTGGGGAATAATTGAATTGAATTGTATTTTTTGTACAAAATAGTTTTGTTAATTTTTAATCCTTTTTTCAAAAGTTGTGTTGGCATGTGTCGAAAAGAACTTGACGCGCCCAACTTGCGTCAATTAGAGTTGTGTCGATAAGAACCTGATGTAAACACCTTATGTCGAGTTATGTCAATAATATCTCGACGCATGTGTCGATAAGACCTCTTTTAACTTGAGTAGCATCGAATATATGTCGATGTGCGTCGATAAGAACTCGACGCAACCTGGGTCAACTTCACCTTTTTATGCCCATTGTGTGTAGTATTCTAACCATTTCTTTACTCATTTTATACCATTAATATTTTATGTTGGAATTCCAATGTTTCACTGCTCGAATAAATCTTACTAATTATAACCATTGAAATTTATTATGTGATAATTTTTTGTCGTTTCACGGGACTCCTATATAGGAGATTTTTTGTTTTGTTTATGTATGCTCTCGAAATATTCAGTCTCTTGCTCTCTCTCTCTTATGATAATCTTCTACATGCTCATGTTTTCTTAATGTTTGCTTCATTAAGTGAGAGTTAAGATGTTTTGTGCTTTTTCAGTGTCCGCACACATCAAAGTTTTGGAATTTAGTCGGGTTTTGTACCTTGAAGAAATGAGTATCGGTTGAAAGTCCTATCAGAGGGTGGTATAACTTTTTTAGGGTAGTGATCATGCGCCTTACCTAGGCTCGAGTCTGATCTCATTTTATTATTATTGATTCTGCATTTTTACAATATATATATAGGAATATATGAAAAATATTCCAACAATAGGTACATTTTTTATTGTGGATGGTATGGATATGTTATATTTTTTTTACTTATGTTAGTGTAGTATATTTGTGTTTGTGGTTATGTGTTGGGTTGCGGTGTCGTTGAGCTATATGTGAGCCAGCAGAGTTGTGAGGATGTCCTTTGCATTTGCAAGGTACAACAAGTGTGAACCGAGGAAGGTGACCTGCAGAGGAGTGAAGTCATGAAGGCGACCCACATAGTTTTCTTATATTATTTTAGGATGAATCAAACTCAAACCCCTTGTTACAACATCGATGAGAAGGCTTCAATTTCATGTCTCTCTCATAAGAAAATTATACCTCGTCGTGTTCTACATTAGTTCAATACTTAGGGGTAAATCCTCGTTTTATTATTACTTGACGACATCAATACTCTTGCCATAGCAGCATCAATATTCTGTTTGCGGCTAGGGGTCCTAGTGGGGTTAACAAAACTATTTTATTTTTAAGTGGTGTGTGTACCACCATTATTTATGTGTTTGTGTGCCCCTTTTATGACTTATTTAATGTGAACATGTGATGATGATTTGTTAAATTAATACACACGATATGGTGTTGTGGGTAAGGCCTAGTTGTATTTATAGACCCCTGTATTTAATGTTTAACATGGAGACATGTTTTATGGTTATGACATATAAAATAGAGCTTGATATGTCTATTTGTACATTTGTTTTCATGTGCATACAAAACATTGACTTGTAGGGTGATATAGTTCCTGTTAGAATTTTGAATGGAAAAATATTTAATTTATAATATTTAATGGAGCAAAATTTGATGTTTGGTGTTGAGCTCCATACACTTGATGAAAAGCGAAAGTATCTAGTTGTCGACCTAAATCACCTACAGGGGTGAATATGTGAATCTTGGGCTTTTAGCGAAATTAAAATTTTAATGAAGTTAAAGCACACAAAATAAGAGAGCACAGCACAAACACAGATTTATAGTGGTTCTTCGAAGATGGGTACGTCCACTTTCCAGCCTCGCCTATCTAGCACTTCAGACTAGACTCGACTACTTCACCAAAACTTAGATAATAATAATCTTTCACACGGAGTATCCAACTCCTACAATCTCGGACAACAACCTCTCCTACACTCGATCCTTTTACACGGATCTACAAAAATTCGGAAGATACAACTCCCTACAAAGCAATAAGAAAAATATTTGATTGAAAATAATGTTCTTTCTCATATTCGAAAACAGCCCTTCTTCGTTGCGTGAAAGCTTTGTCTGAAATCTTAAAGAAGATGAAGGATCTGAAATTTGAGAACACAGATCTGATCTTGAATAAAGACTAATCTCTGTAAATATTTAAATCTAAAATCTTGAGATCGATCGAGTATTTTCTTTATAGGAGGAATCACGAATCGGGAGTGTTGTTGGCGACGGTATTCTTTGTGAAATCGAATTTGAATTCTGATCGATTATGACAACTTGTGATTAGATTTTCAGTTTGATTTGTGATTTTTGGGGATTTTTGAAATAGTCCCTTATAGGTGATTCCTCATTAACGGCTAGATTTTGAACTTAGTTTTATCATCCACGTGTATTGTACTTGGCGGAAACCCTAAATCTGGAAAGCCTTCAAAACGAGAACAAAACTCTTTAAGTCCAAATTCGTCGAGACCTTACGTGAAATCTCCAGAACACTCGACGAACCAGTCAAAACCACTTGAGAAAGAGCTTGCGTGAAATGTCTGGACTTCACGAGTCCTTTCGACGAATTACATGAAAGCTCTCGAGATTACTCAATAAATTCTTTTAGTACACGACAAATTGACTTGAACTGGCTAAGTCTTCAAACTTTCTCTAGAACCTTAAAAAGTTAATCATGACTACTCGAGAGTACTCGGTGAATTTCACGAGTTCTCACGTAAGTACTCGACAAATTCGTCAAGTATATACGAGAGGTCTAGGATGTTTTTACTTAGTCGTTCTGGACAACAATTCTCAGTGATCTCTCAAGTACTCCTGAAATTACTCGACGAATTCTTCGAGTTCTTACGTGAGTTCTTGATGAATTTCACGAGTCCTCACGAGACCACTCGACGAAATGACTTAGAAAATTAACATCAGCTTTCTTTGGGATGCTAGAGATGAAGTACACCCCATTAGAGAGATCACATGATAGTTCAACATGATGTTCTATACAATGAGGAATTACATTACATAGAACTGTGTTTGGAGACCCATTGTAACCTAACAATGGTTTGTACTTTGCAATTAAGACCTGCACCACACATTGCTAAAATCAGCATCAAATACAAACTCAATTCAACTTAGTTCAAGAGATACTTCTTCAAATCAAGACTATTGTGGATATAATACCCAACAATCTCCCCCTATTTGAAGAAGTTAGAACTCTATATACAAAGTTGAATTGCATAAAAGAGAAAATATACAAGAAACACTGAAAAGACGATGAAAAGAAATGCGATTAACAAAACAAGATCAACAAAATAATAATATTTATATAAATATTTTTTGTAGCATTTTAAGACATTCACAACATAACTGGAAAGGAATAAATAACATTCTTAAGATTGCCCCTTTCTCTTCTCATTCTGTCTGTCAAAATAGGCATTTGACTTGAGATAATATCTTGGTGGAGGAGGAGAAACAGGATCTGATTTTCCATGCTTTCTAAAGTAGAGCCTCCTCTTCACATTTGAAACTTTGTGCTTATTCCATTCTTCTCTGATGTAATATTTCACTGGTTCCTCATTTGATAAATCAACCAAACTGAAGGTGTCCAGAATAATTCTTTTGAAGATAGGACTCCAAACTTCAATAAATTCTCTATTAAGATCTAATTTGCTGATTGATGGGTCTTCCCCATATCTTCTTCTCTTTATATGAGGTCTGGAAGATTCTTCAATGATTTTTACCTCAAAAGAATCAGACCAAACCTTAGTATATTGCATGGGAGGTGCATAAGGCTTTGAGGCTTCAACAGGTTGCTCTGCATGCTCTGAGCCTTCAACAGGGTGCTCTGGAGGTGAAAATCAAGGCATAAATTGAATTGGAGCAGACCCTGTTAGCTCCTCATGCAAACCATTTTATATTCTCATAGTAATATACATTTACACTATGCATTTGGCTGCACACATCACGATTTAGCTTATCCATTATGTTCTTTAACTTATCCTCCCCCTTTTTGACTTCTTCAGTACGACTTTAGATGATTTCAGCCTTATATTCTCCCATTCTCATATCTATATGATGCATGCTCACATCATGGGAATGTATCAAGGCATTATTCTCAATTGAGAGGTGATCTACCCTTCCATACAAATGACCAATGCCCAAGATGGTATGGTCTATAGATTTACCATTGTATTATCCATTCAGTCAAATAAGTCTTCAACGTATCCATGTTATGATTTACCTGAGCCAGCCCATCATTCAAAGCTTTTTATACTTGATCCACTTTGCGAAAGACTTGTTTCAATGAAAAATCAAAGTGGTCCTTCTGCTTGCCATCAAGGCTTCTATAGACTGTAACAAAGAATTATCTGAATGAGGGGCACTCTCATTCTGAGATTTGGGAGCTTCATAACATTCAAAATTTGTCTCAAAACAACTAGATGTAGCTCCCCTTGAGATGGAGCAGACTTGATCACCACACAATATGACTCCTCAACAATTTGCTTTCCTTTAATCAGAACAAGTTCAAGATTTGGTGCCAATGGATCTAGGATGGAAGGCTCTACAGTAGTCTCAACTAGAGGTTCATCCACCAAATGAACTGCCTCACAAACATGGGTTCCTTCTAGTACAGTAGGTTCTTCAGCAAATTCTTCTCTGTTCTCCCCCTAAGTCTCTGTTGGAAGTTCCTTCTCAGCAAGGACTTCTTCTAAACCTGAGACTCTACCAGATGTGGATCCCAACTCAGCTCTGACTTATGCTAGAACATCTGGCTCTTCAGCAGGGGTTTTTTATACAACATCAGGTATTGCAGCATTTCCTTCAGTGAATACTTCTATGTTCTCCCCCTCAGCAACTGCACCAACATTTTCAGTTGCTTCAACATCCTTCTCCACTGATGCAGGGTTGGGTCAACCCTGCATACCAGAAACTTCACCAACTTCTCTTTCTGCACCTTGTCTAGGAATTCTCTATTCCTATTTAGCAAAAATTGAAGCATCTATCTTCTTTGGATGATGAATCTATATACCTGTGGACATATCGAATTTATTGTTTCTATTTGTTAAGATAGAGAAAGATAATTCTTCCAAAGTTTGATTTCATGAGGCATGCTTTGATTCTGTCAAATAGGATTATTCCCTAATTAATGTTTTTTCTACAGATGATAGATGTCAGCAATCTGAACATATTTCCTGAAACATAATCATGAGAGCCAGTCTTGCAAAGAAACACTTTCTCAAGAATATCAGCCACTAGTTTGCCTTCATCGTTCATCTCTTTCCTTCAAATTGTCGTGGTTTTCTTCTCTAAGTCACAGAAAGATAGGACTCTATTGTAGTCTTCATCAAGTAGCTCATCATCTTCCTCTACCTGCGGCATTCTCAGAAATTGATTTAGGAATTTTGGCTTCATCCAAACATCAAAGCTCTGAATGCTTGTTTTGATTAAGGATCCTTCATGTTTCAGTTCTGCATTTTTATATAAGTCAAGTACTTCTTTGTCCAAAACCCGACATTCCTTTTCCAAAACGATCGACAAGCCGGTGGTTTCCAAGAGGAGAAATATATTGTGAAATTTGTCGGACGTGCTAGCAAACCCCAACCTAACAAGCTCTCTTCCAACTTGCAGATTGCCCGCTCCCCTTCGATCCATTCCGAGAACTATAGAAGATTTGATTAGAAATGACAAACGAGTGGCAGAAAGACGAAGATTCGGTCTCACGATTCGACAGAGGGTTTCGTGAAGTAATCGTGAAGTCTCGTAATGCCCTTTAAACATTTTTTTTATTTTACAGAAAATGAAGTACATTCGTCGAAAGATCACGTGAGTGCTCGTCTAATTCGTCGAAAGATCACGTAAGTGCTCGTCTGATTCGTCGAATGGACTTGTGATGTCTCGTCGATTCGTCGAGATATCTCGTTGATTCGTCGAAAAAACTTAATTATTTTGAAGTACTTGCATGAACTTGAAGATAATTTCTCCACTTGGATAGATTTTTTTAGTTCTTCATGATTCCTTATTGAGCATTCCAAGTTCCATTTTGAAGAAGGTGAACTTGTCTTCATCCAGCGGCATCGTGAAAATATCTGCAACCTGCTTGTCCATTGAGACATAACAAAGATTGATGTCCTTGTTCTCCACATTCTCCTGGGTGAAATGATAGTGTATCTCGATATGCTTTGTCCGACTGTAAGAGACTGGATTATTTGCAATTGCTATTGCACTTGATGAGTTACAAAACATTGGAATCTCCTTCAACTTCAAGTTGCAGTCATCAAGTTGATTCCTTGTCTATAGAAGTTGTGCATAACAACTGTCTGCAGAGATGTACTCCAACCCAGCAGTAGAATTTGTAACGCAATTTTGCTTCTTGCTACTATATGAGATAAGTCTCCTTCCAAAGAATTGACACGTTCCTGAAGTGCTTTTCCTGTCATCTCTACTTCCTGTAAATTCAGTATCTGAAAAATAAATTTACTCACAGTCATTACTTCTAGGGTACCATAAGCCAAAATTCAGTGTGCCTTAAAGGTATCTCAAAATCCTATTTGTAGCGATATAGTAAGATTTCTTAGAGTTCACCTGGAATCTAGCATAGACACATGTTAAAAACATTATATCTAGTCTACTGGCAGTGAGGTAGAGCACTGATCCAATTATGCTTATGTACTTGGTTTCATCAAAAGGTTTCCCTTTCTCATCCTTGTCCAGAGACATAGTTGAACTCATTGGAGTCCTCATAGAGATTGCATTCTCCATTTCGAATTTCTTAAGTAACTTCTTGGTGAACTTTGTCTGAGAGATGAAAATTCTATCTTCAGATTGCTTCACCTAAAGTCCTAAGAAATATTTCATCTCACCCATACTTATCATTTCAAACTTCCCTTGCATCAAGTTAGAAAAATTTTTGCAGAGGTTGTCATCTGTAGATCCAAATATAATATCATCGACGTATATTTGTACTAGCAGGATCTTGTCTTTTACTTCCCTAAGAAATAATGTCTTATTTATCTTTCCTCTTGAGAACTTGTTTTCAAGAAAAAAGCTAGATAGCATCTCATACCAAGCTTTGGGAGCCTGTTTTAAACTATATAATGTTTTATTAAGAAAATAGACATGATTAGAAAGGATTGGAACAACAAAACCTAAGGGTTGTTCTACGTATACTTCCTCCTTTAAATTACCATTGAGGAATGTTGACTTCACATCCATTTGGTAGACTTTAAAACCTTTGTGAGCAACATATGATAGGAACAATCTGATTGCTTCGATTTTGGCCACTGGAGCAAAAGTTTGATCGAAGTCGATTCCTTTTTCTTGTTAGTAACCTTAAGTTACAAGCCTGACTTTATTCTTTATAATAACTCCATTTTCATCCAGCTTGTTTTTGTAGACTCATTTTGTCCTTATAATATTTTGACCTTTGAGCCTTGGTATCAACTCCCACACCTAGAACCTTTCAAACTGATTGAGATCTTCTTGCATTGAAATGATCCATGAAGCATCCTTATTTGCTTCTTCGAACTTTTTTAGCTCAATCTGAGAAAAAAAACTTAAATGCAGGACTTCGTTAGTCATACCTCTTCTTATTCTAACTCCTTCATTAGGATATTCAATTATCAAATCAACGGGGTGATCTCTTGAATACCTGATCACTAGATTCCTTGTAGTGACATTATAAGGTTCTACTTCTTCTAGTGCATGTTCTTCATCTAGATGCCCTTCTTCTTTAATCAAGCTTTGAGTATTGACTTTGATGGAACTTGAGAGTTCTTCTTTAACCGCTTCTTCTAAGTTTAGCTTTTTAGCTTTGAACCTGCATCTTCAATAAAAACACTAGAAGATCTGCTATGGAGCATACTCATCTCATCAAATACAACATTGATAGACTTTTTTACAACTAGGATTTTCTTGTTAAAAATTGTATATGTCTTACTATGACTACTATATCCTACGAAAATACCTTCAGAATTTTTTTTACTAAACTTAGTTTTGTGATACTTCCCATTATTAATTGTGAATCATTTATTTCCAAAAATTCTAAAGTAGGACAGTCAATTTTCTGCCTTTCAGAAGTTCATAAGTTGTCTTACGATGATTCTTATTGATTAAGGCTCTTTTTTGCACGTGACAAGCGCTATTGATTGCTTCAGCACAGAAGTACTCTAGTAATGAAGAGTCATTCAACATTGTGGGACATGTTTCAATGAGTGTTCTATTCTTTATCTCGGCATTTCCATTTTGTTGTGCAGTACAGAGAGAGGAAAACTCATGAAAGATACCTAGGCTTGCATAGAACTTTGTCATGGAACTAGACTCAAATTCTGTTCCATGGTTACTTCTGATTTTGACTACAAAGCATTTCAATTCGTTCCGTATCTATTTGACAAAGCTAGTGAAAGAGTCAAAGGTATCTGACTTTTGTTTCAGAAAGAATACTCATGCAAAATGTGAATAGTCATCAATAATAACCATTGTATAAGCTTTACCTCCTAAACTACGGACAGACATAGGAACGAATAAGTCCATATAAAGTAAATATAAGCATTTGGAAGAATCTTTAGCAATAATGCTTTTAAAAGTAGCCCTTGTCTACTTACCCATCTACATACGTGACACGGTCTCTCTTTAACGCACTTAATATCGGGTGCATCACGCACTAAGTTGTGAGAGAATAACATACTTATAGTTTTGAAATTAATATATGCTAATCTCTTGTATCATTAATCACAAACAAATGCACGATCTTTTGCCCAAAAACACACTAGTGTAGAAGACTCTACGCAAAGAAAATTAAGAAAGAAAATATTTCTACTTCGAGTGTCTGATAAAATAGTTTCTAAGTTAACAGATGGCTTTATCAAACATTTATGCTTGTAGAACTCAACCATATACCCTTTGTCACATAATTGACTTATGCTTATGAGATTATTTTGTAATCTCTCAACATAAATCATGTTTGTGAAAGAGACTATACCGTTGGTAATCATACTGTAGCCTTTTGTAATTCCTCGATCGCATTCGCTAAAAATAACTTTTGGGTCGTCTTTGAATGAGGTAAAATTTTGTAGAAGGCTTCTTGTTCCGATCATATGCCCGGAACATACCCTATCCAAATACCAGATAGGATTTTTGTTAGCCTTTGGACATACATGCATTCACAAACTAAATACCCTTAGAAACCCAAACAGATTTGGGTCCTTGGTTCCTTATTAGATAAACACCACCAGGAATGTTAACATAGTGAGGGGTCATTCTTGAATTATTAACTCGTGGAGTATTATAATTATTAGAATTTAACCAACAATCTTTTGCGAAATGACTAATTTTGCCACAGCACCTAGAGTCCAATCATATATCACCTTTTGAATGGGAGGTCTAGTAGGAGCTACAAATATAGAAGTAGAAGCCTCATGAGAACAACATACACTCGGCTTCTTTGTCTCATGTGGATTTTTAGTAAAATGTCTGACCTTTGGTGCTTTTTTTGCACTCAATCTATGGGAGAATGGACCATAAAGCTGAATGATGATCTCTTCATGAGATGCCTTGAGAGCACTCATTCCAAGATTTCTGTGACGGCTCCATCCTTAGTTATTCTTGTTAGAGACAACGTACGTTGGTCTAGAAAAATCACTGTAGGATGTTTCAAGATCATACCTATTTGTCGGAAGGATTACCTTCTTGAAGGAGGGTTGATTTTGAGGAGCCTTCCCTTTATCCTTAGCAACATTATATTCAATCCCACTCTCCTTAGAGGCTGAAAATCCATCAATGAGAGGAAGGTCGGTGTTTGGCTTCGAGAAGCTTTCTGCAAGCTTCCTTTCAATCAATAACTTTTTGTAAAACCTCCCCTGTAATGACCATATAATATGGGTCCAGCCGGGGCCCCACAACATATAGACATCACAGTTTTAGCATTAAAAAGTGATAAAATAACTACGTATCTCAAAACTCAAAACACAAACAATAGAAACTCATAAACATTAGAAGTTATCCACTATCACGGGAGTATCAAAATGACCTTAAGGCCTTACAACAGACATGAGTCCAAAAACTAAACAACACAAACATAACAATGTGCCTTAGCACTACTAGGTTTCCTCGGCATATAAGCTGGATTATAGTTCATGGAGCAAAGCATTCAACAAAACATAAGCCTAAACAAAGAGTTCACTTCATGAGGCTTAGGCATTTTTGGTCGGCGAGCTTGCTCCTGCTTGCGATCCTTACCTTATAAAAATTTGTTGCAACGTGGGTCAGCAAAGGCTGACCTCAACTGTATAACCAACACATCTCCTCTCGGCCATCCCTAGCAGACCCCGGGGCACTCCATCACCCTACAGGTCAGCACTTTGTATGTAAATATACATGAACATAGAAAGCAATAAAACAGGTTTGGATGTCTCATACAACAAACACGTCTCTATGTTTAGTAGGTAAAATAAAGGGGCCTACAATGCAGCATGTATGCAATCCTAGATTTCACCCAAGGCACCCTATAGTGCATGAATCTAACACATCACCACGCATTATCAAACGGGTACATCCAATTTCCCCATTGACGTTCAAGCTGCAAACACACGAGTACTTCCAATTTCCCCTAACGGCATACAAGCCGGCATACAGAACTCTTGCCAAGGCCCCACCCGCTCGTGGGTCTCAAAACTTGGTCTTGCCTGCAAGCCCTGATTTCTCATGTCAGGATTCCGTCTCACAAACAACAAACTGATGCTAAGAACCTTTGCTTGACCCCACTCGCTCGTGGGCTTCATCGCCCGAGCTTGTCCAAAGCTTGGCGTTCTCGTCAGTTTCAAAGAAGGGGACTTGTCTTATCAAGACATTCTTTACACATGACTTGCACGTCACGGGCTAGCCAACCGACCACAAAGACAAAGTCGTGCCTTAGCACCTAATAATCAACAACCTTTCCTGCCCTAATACACCATTCGTTCTGACACAAAAATAAGGGGAAACAAACATCTCAATTGGCATCTTGCCGCAAACAGATTTCTAGCAAAATCCTTAAGGCTCATTATGCAAAATCACTGAGTAGGACTAACGGTCGTGACTATGGCTTCACCCACAATGCCTAATCCACTAGCAGAGCAGATTTCTAATGCAACATCATGCTGGGGATAGACACAATTGATCTAGTGGCTCCTCTTGAACCATGGCAACCCGAACCACTCTCATTTGAGAGATCTGGTTCCTAAATGCTTGAAAGAAAGCAAGAATAAAATGGATGTCATGCACGCATCCTAAAGATCAAGATGAGAGGTGTTGTTACCTTACAACTCCCCTTCCTAGCTATGGAAAACTTGATTTGCACGAATGAAAGGGTGCGCCTTCAAGTCCTCTTCATGGATCTGGCCTTGGATCGACGATCGGAGCCCTGAAGCTTCGTTAATTGTGGAAGATTCTCTTCCTCTTACACCAAACCCTATCTCCCCAAAACCCTAACTTCAACTCTAAAATGAGAAGAAATGAGGGGAAAGAGTGTTTCAACCCTACTTATGCCCCTTAGACAGAGTGTCCTGGGCCATAGGATCAAAACCGAAGCAAAATCGGACGGTCAGAACACAGATCTTTGAAACTGCTTCTGTTTGCTACTGTCGAGCGGTAACCACCAACCATGCCGCAGTAGCTTCCCAAGCCCTCAGCCAAAAAAAAATAAAGTCGCGCTACCGCCAACGGTAGAAATACCATTGCGCGGTAGCTCACTCAACGCTTTCATCTCAATACAAGGAGGCTAACGCCAAACGGTACTATCTAACGTCGCGTGCTAGCACTTGACGCACTCAATGCCTACCACCCAATGCCTCCACTCAACTCTTGCTACTTAATGCTTTCAACGACAGGCTACCACCCATCGGTAGCTATCTAATGTCGCGCTCTAGCTTCCAGAGGCTCAAGTACTGGAAAACTGGGGTGTTACACTTTTCTTCTAATTAATCTATGAACTTCTCTTTCAGACTTACTAGCTCAGTAGAGCATTTCAATTCCTCTTTCAAGGATTGAATTTTGTCTCTGAGAGGGGTCAATCTCTCAATTTCCTCCCTTAGTTCAGATTCCAATGCCTTGAGAGAGATGATCCCTTTGGCTTGAGATTTGATCACCTTACGACATTTGTCAAATCCGTTCAATAATGCTCAATGCTGCACCATTAAGTCTGAATCCTCCTTAGATGAGTAGTCTTCATGACTATTGTATGTTGTATCAGTTTCAGACAGAGGAGTATGCGAATTTACCTTTCCATTATATTGGGAGTCGTAGTTATCCTCATTGGTATGTGTCATAAGCCCAAAATAGGCTTCTTCATCCATGCTTGACTCACTTGAGTTGTTATTACTGAAAGTCTTCGACTTTTTAGCGATAAAGCTCTTTTCTTCTTTTCTTTTGTCTATGAAGGATCTCTTTTCTTCTTTCTTGGATTCTTTCGTCTTTTTGTATGGGCAGTTAGTGATCATGTGACCTGGCTTATTACAACAATAGCAAAGTATGTCAAGAGAAATGTGTTTGTTCTATTTCGGTTTATACCTATCGCTGATGTTGGAGCTCTTCTAGTGATGTCACCATCACGACTAGTTTTTCTATAATTAGAAGAAGAGGGCTTATTTTTCATTCGCCTCTTTTTGCTGAACATCCTCTTAAATTATCTGGAGTGTAATGAAAACTCTCCATCTGACATTTTAGAATTAGAGGCACTAGGCTTTGAATCTTCAATTTCATTTGAAACATGTGTCCTTGCGGGTGACACAGCTCTGTCTTTCCTTGACCCTTTGGCCTTTAGTGCTACAGACTTCTCTCTAACTGAACTCATGTTTCCCTCTTCTTTTGCCTTTCTGTTGTTAAGTTGCAATTCATGAGAAAGAAGCTTCCTGAACAAGTTATGTGGCTCTATCTTAGCCAGATTACCAAACTCCCTTATAGTATAAATCTTAATATCTCATTCATTGGTTAGGGATCTCAAGAATTTATCATTAAGTTCATCATTATTAAACACACGACCATAAATTCTTAGGTCGTTGACGATCTTGAAGAACTTTTTGTAGCAGTCAGAAATAGTGTCTCTCTTATCTTACTTGAAAGCCTCGTACTCCTGATTGAGGAGGGATTTCCTATCATCCCTAACTTCCTCCGTTCCTTACAAAAGAATAATTAAAGATTGTCACACCTCCTTAGCAGACTTATAGTGAATTAAGTTTTGCAGCATTGAATCATCCACCACACTAGTAATGATGTTCTTTGCCTTCTTATCTAGAGCGACAAGAGCAATCTCATCTTTGTTCAAGTCCATCATATTTTTGGGAACCATCAGATTTGGATCAATTGTTGATGGATTCATATGATCATGTGGACCTCCTTTAACAATTGTTAAGATTCTGGGATAACAAGCTTCCATGAAAATTTTTACACTTTCCTTCCACATAGAGAAATTTTCTTTTGAGCACACCAACAACTTCATCGAGGATAAATCCTTTCTCTTGTCCATTCTAGATATGCTTGTCTCTTTTGATAACTAGATTAGGATTTGTTTAATGTGTTAAAATTTTAATGAACAACCTGCCTCTGATAGCAATTGAAAGTATCTAGTTGTCGACCTAAATCACCTAGAGGGTATGAAAAGGTGAATCCTGTGGCTTTTAGCGGAATTAAAATTTTAATAATAAAGTAAAACACACAAAATAAGAGAGCACAGCACATCACAGACACAAAGATTTATAGTGGTTCCCCGAAGATGAGTACGTCAACTTTCCTGCCTCGCCTATCTAGCACTTCGGGCTAGACTTGGCTACTTCACCAAAACTTAGATAATAATAATCTTACACTCGGAGTATCCAACTCCTACAATCTCAGAGAACAACCTCTCATATACTAAATCCTTCAACACAGATTTACAAAAAATCAGAAGATACAACTTCCTACAAAGCAATAAGAAAAATTTTTGATTGAAAATAATGTTCTTTTTCAAATCCGAAAACAGCCCTTCTTCGATGCATGAAAGCTTTGTCTGAAATCTTGCAGAAGAAGAAGGATTTGAAATTTGAGAACACAAATTTGATCTTGAGAAAATACTAATCTCTGAAAATATTTGAATCTGAAATCTTGAGATCGATCGAGTCTTTTCTTTGTAGGAGGAATCTCAAATCAGGAATGTTGACGACGACGGTGTTCTTTGTGAAATCGAATTTGAATTCTGATCGATTATGGCAACTTGTGATTAGATTTTTGATTTGATTTGCGATTTTGGGGATTTCTAAAATATTCCCTTGACTATATATAGAAGATTCCTTGCTAACGACTAGATTTTGAATTTAGTTCTACCGTCCACGTGTACTGTACATGACGGAAACCCTAAATCTGGAAAGCCGTCAAAACAAGAATGAAAATTGTTTTAGTCCAAATTCGTCGATACTTTACGAGAACTCTTGATACCACTCGACAAACTAGTCGAAACCACTTGAGAAAGATCTTGCGTGAAATTTCTAGACTTCACGAGACCTTTCGATGAATTATATGAAAGCTCTTGAGAGTACTCGACAAATTCTTTGAGTACACGATGAATTGACTTGAACTGGCTAAGTCTTCAAACTTTCTTTGGAACATTAAAGCAGTTAATCATGACCTCTCGAGAGTACTCGACGAATTTCACGAGTACTCACGTAATTACTCGACGAATTTGTCGAGTATATACGAGAGATCTAGGTTGTTTTAACTTAGTCGTTCTGAACAACAGTTCTCAGTGATCTCTCAAGTACTCCCGAGATCACTCGACGAATTCTGTGAGTGCTTACGTGAGTTCTTGATGAATTTCACGAGTTCTCACAAGACCACTCGACGAACCACTCGACGAAATGACTTAATTAGCAAATTCTGAACTTCTTAAACATCAGTTTTCTTTGGGATGCTAGAGACAAAGTACACCCCATTAGAGAGATTACACATGGGTCATGATGATGTTCTATACAATGAGGAATTACATTAAATAGAACTATGTTTGGAGACTCATTATAACCTGACAATGATTTGTGTTTTGTAATTAAGACCTGCACTACGCATAGCTAAAACAACATCAAATATAAACTCAATTCAACTTATTTCAAGGGACACTTCTTCAAATCAAAGCTATTGAGGATACAATACCCAACAAAAAGCTCAAAAACCTAAAGAATGAATCCAAATTTTGCAGGGAACCTTCATGAATGAAAGAATAATACCTTTTAGTCCTACCTTGCTTATCAACACTCTTGAGAGTGTGTATATAATTAAATTCACTTCTTCTTATTTTTTTAAAGGACCATAAGGAGGAATAATGAACCATATGCGCGCGCGCACATGCACCGCACCAGACCTGATCCGGATTTTAGATTTGAGATTTGCGTTTTGGGAAATAATTGATTTGAATTATAATTTTTGTACAAAATAGTTTTGACACTTTTGAATCTTAATTTTCTTAGTGTCGACTAGAACTCGACGCATGTGTCGAGTAGATTACACCGCATTCTCCCTGTGTCTACATGATTCAAAATGTTCTCAATGCATGCATCGACTCTGCCTTCCCTGCGTCGACATGCGTCGAAATGATCTCGATGCATGTGTCGAATTTGCCAGCACTGACTTAACCTGCATCGACTTGCACCATTATGAACTCGACGTGCGTCGATAAGAAGTCAATGCAACATGCATCGACTTGTCTATTAATTTCTTTGCACGTTAATTTTTGTTACGCATTTATCTCACTGTTACTTCTTATACGTTGGAATTCCAACATTACTTTGCACGATTATAACTTACCAATTATAATTATTCGAATTTATTATGTGATGTATTTCTTGTTGTTTTGCGAAACTCCTTTATAGGAGATGTTTTGGTTTGTTTTATGGCGCACTCTGAATATTCAGTTGCTCTCTCTATCCTCCCTCTCTCGCTCTTATGATGATCTTCTTCGTGATTTTATTTTCTTCATGTTTGCTTCATCAAGTGGGAGCTCGGGTTATCTGTGCTTCTTCGGTGTCTGCGCATATCAGAGTTTCAGGATCTAGCTTGGTGTTGTATCTTGGAGAAGTGAGCATCGGTTGAAAGCTATCACAACCCGTATTTTGTCCACATTTAATTAATATATCAGAGTAAGAGAAAATATGTGTCATGATGCCACGCCATGCAGTGGATAACTGTAGGTGCTCAGGCAAGAACTCAAACCTAACACTTTATAAGAAATCCTCAAGTTTATTATGAATAAAACTGTAATTTGAGTTAAGTTTTAATGGTCGTATCCCTCGGCTCAATAGATAAACTAGTCCACAAGTGAAAATATGAATATACGCTGCGAAAAATACTTTGTTTAGATGGCTTAACATCCTACATGAGCATAAACATCCAAACAGGACAACTCATGATATGCAAACCTCTAGATTTAATATAAGTATAGAAATAGCTTTTACGTTAGTTAAAATATAATGACTTTGGTTTAAAGCAATGCTATGCATAAGGTAGTCAAATGATACTTTTAAAATAACCAACATGCAACCTAGCATAAAACCATTCTCAAAGAGCAAGTAAAACCAACTAGTCATCAAGAAAGACTAAGCAGCTAGCGGGTATCTTAACAATATAAAAACTCTAGTGGGCGTGAACAACCTAACACGAACCCACCAAAAGGAAAAATAAGTATGTATGAACTAAACAACAGAACAACAACAATACCTCACACTGGTGAGGAAAAGACGTCCTGCAACAACAGCAACCACCAAACCTAGATGCTTAATCGGCTACTGCTCTAAACCTAAGGCATTACAAAGAAAAAAAATACCTCTGCAAGAATATACAAGAGGTAAAAGATCATCAGTAGATAATAATCAGAAGAAAACAAAAGGGGTTACCAATCTCAATCACCGGAAAGTTGCCAAAGCACAGCAAATGAGAAATAAAATAGTTATAAGTTATTAACTTAAAAAGAACGAGAGCAAGGAAATTGCACCAAATATGAAACGAAGCCATGCTTTGAGAATATCTACAAGAGTAACCATCCAACATATGTCTATACAATAGGAAGAAAAGAGATCGAATAGCTCTAAACATGTGAATCATTAACGCTGGCAAAAAAGGTTCTGAGTGGGTGGCCTCAATGTCCAACACGAACTAACAGACTCAAACAACTCGAGAAGGCACTGTGGTGGTGGCAACAAGGTCCAACACAAGCCAACAACCCAAACATCTCAAAAAGGCACTACGGTGGTGGCAATAAGGTCCAACACAACCCAACAGTCCAAACATCTCAAAAAGGCACTGTGGTGGTAACAATAAGGTCCAGCACAACCCAACAGTCCATGAGAAAACATCAACGTCAACCACTAAGTATAATGATTCATGAGCCGGCACTAGGTTGGTGATCCTTTATCCATTGCCAACCATGGGCCACACCTAAACATCTATAAGTACCCATAAAACCTTAATCAAAACACTGGACTTCTCCAATGACAAGAAGGAAGAAAATCCCGAAAATCACTCTGAGGCCCAAACTCGACGAATTAGACTAAATTCGGTGAAAAAAAACTAAGTTCATACTGATTTTTCGAGTACACTCGACAAATGCAGTAGATACATGACGAACTACACTTGGCAAAAATCAACTGCCTTAACGATACCAACGATTCGGCGTAATTACCATGATACTTGATGAATTGGCGAAAATAACCTAAGTCCACAGAAAATTCGTCGAGTATACTCAACAAATCTGGATTCACTCAACGCTCTCAACGCCAAACCAGTCTCACTCGACGCCTGGACTTAACTCAGTGAAATTTACTTCACTCAACGCCTCCACTCGATGCTCTCAATGCCAAGCTGATTATACTCGACGAATTTGTCAAATTAACACGACGCTTATGACTTAGCCTCGCAAGCACTCGATGCCAAAACCATATCACTCAACGCCAAGCCTATAACTCGACGAACTCAACGCCTAATACTCAACTAATGCAAAATCACTCAATGCCGAGACTAATACTCGGCGAATTTGTCGAGATTACTCGACGAATCTGACTTAGACTCACAGATCACTCGACACTCTCAACGCCAAGTCTAATTCACTCAACGCTAAGACTGGCATTCGACGAATTCATCGTGAATACTCGACGAATTTGCCTCAGTCTCAAGAATCACTCAACGTTAAGACCACACTCAATGCAAAAAGCTAATACTCGCCGAATTCATCGAGATTACTCGACGAATCTGACTCCACTCAACGCCTGTACTATTATATGAATTAGACTTAATCCAAGACCCATACTCGACGAATTCCAATTAGGCTAACCTCACCATACTTGACGAATCTTTATACCTAAACTAAAGGCCTTGTTCAACGAATTTTTCTATACTTAGCCTATCATACACGACAAAATTTCCTTAGATTAATTGTCAGATACCCGACGATCCCTACTTAAACTAATTATCATAAACTCGGCGGGTTGACCTCGACTAGCAAGTATATACGACGAATTTATACCTTTACTTGATTGGGAATTTCTCACTATACTGTAGATCGAACTTGGCTGATCCCTACACTACTCCTAATTCTTAGAGGGGAAGAAGAAAATAAACTAGAAAACACACGAAAAACTCTTGGCAAGGGGAAGAAATCACCACTTGCCTCTATCTCCATAAATCTGGCTACACAAGCACCCATTCTCACGGATTCGGTCGCAAGAACACCTTGGCTACACTTCCTGAAACTTTTCAAGGAAAAATAGGGTCAAAATCATATAACCTAACGTACAAAAACTCAAGAAATGGGAAACACTCACTGCACACAAGTAGATCTCGGCAAAAGCAGTCTGAATCTACTCTCTGATGACGATTTTGAACACCAAAGCTCCTGCAATCGGCGGTCAAAAGCCTAGAAACGTCTGTCGTTCTTCTCTTTCACAAAACAGTGTGACAGCTCGGGAGGGAGACGATGAATTAGGTTTCTATCAAATCATAAGGTTATTTATACTTTTACAAGTAATATAATATTGTATTATAATTAATTACCAAATAAATGTCCAAATGACCTGAAACTCAAACCTACTCAGAATCCTACAAAAATTGCACCGTAGCTAAATATCGACGCTACGAATCCAACGGTGAAGTCGAAATAAAAATCCAACTACCCAAACTCAGGTAAAAACTCCCCGATGCCCAAAACACCAACTATCCCAAAAAGGCTCCACCAAGTTCCAAAACAAACCTGGCTCGCAAGGGATATCTCAAAAACACACTAGAAATTAGCCAAGATAATATTCTAAGTCAAAACCTCGGATACCAATGAGTAAAAGTCATGCTCTAACAACGGTACCAGCCAACTACGTGCCAATGTAACGCACTGACATCAAAATTATGCCTCTAAAGAAATTAAAATAAACATCGAAAAATCAAAGGCGTTACAGTCACTCCCCCTAAAAGAAAATTTCGTCCCGAAACTTGGTGCATGAAGGAATCTTCTAAATAAGGAAAATAACCAAGGGTTATTGAATATAACACTTACCAAAGAAATAAGGAGAACAGATGAGGATGAGCCTCCCTCATAGCTGACTCCAACCCCAAGTCGCGCTTTTCACATCTTGGTTTCGCCACTAAACTTTGACCATGGGTATTGTCTTCCTTCGCAACACTCAATCTTGAGTATCAAGAAGGAAAACATGCATATCAACGTAATAAAGGTTAGGTTATAACTAGGGCACCGAATCAAGAACATGTCGATCACTAAGCACACATTTTCGCAATTGGCTCGTATGAAACACATCGTGCACACCAGGAAAATTTGCGGGAAAATCCAGCCTATAAGCTGACACTCCGATGAGTTCAACAACTTAAAAAGGTCCCACATATCGGGGATCCAACTTATGGTTTTTTCCAAATCTCTTAACACCAGACATCGGAGAAACCTTGAGAAACACCATGTCTCTAATTACAAATTGCAGATCAATCCTTCTCGGATAAGCATTCTTATCATAACACTCCTGAGTTATTTGAAGCTTCTCTAGAATATGCATCACAGAAGTATTCATCTCTTCCAAAGCTTCTGGACCTAACAACGGTCCTTCATCAACCTCGGCCCAAAACAAGGGAGTCCTGCAACGTCTCCCATACAAAGCCTTAAACAGGTCCATCTGCAAGCTCTCCTGATAACTGTTATTGTAAGAAAATTCCATCAATCTCAGTCGCTCATCCCACGCTCCTCCGTGGTCCAATATGTAACATCTTATATGTTGGATCCCTAGTTGGATTTGGGCTAGGTTCACTAATTTAGGCTGAGTCTGACCAACCTTATATAGCTAGAGTCATGTCTAGTAGTCCTAGAGTTTAGGTTAAGTCCTTTAGTTCTACCTTCTTGGACCAGCCAGCAGAGGACCATAGAAGACTCAGACTTATAAGTTTTCAGAAGACCGTTTGATTAGTTCGAAATTCTTCAAACTCAGCTCGATGATCGTCGATCTCTGATCGACGAACTCAGAGTTAATTCTCTGAGCTGAGCTCGACTATATTCGAGCTCAGGTCAACGATTAGCTCTCTACAGACAGATTCTCAGCTCCACGAACTTAGAGTGTAGTTTTGGCAAATATTTCTCAGTTAGCAGTTCGAAGAGCTCAAGTCGACGAACAGGCATTCTTAGGTCGACGATCTTGGATTTCAGGTTGATGAATTCTGTTCAGAGTTCGACTTTTTCTGTCCGGTTCCAGAATGAGTTTTTCCCTCCTTCTGCTCCTTTATTTTCTTATTTATTAGTAGTATTATTCTAAGTATTTAATGCATATATTCCTCTTAATATAGCCGTTATTGGCTGCATTAAATATGGTATTTCATCAGAATATTTACTTGCTTATTCTATCAAGGATAGTTGAGGAAACTCATAAATGTTTTATTCCAGCCATGTTGAATTCTCCAGATCAGCCAGCATTTAAGGAAGTTATTCAAAATTCAAAGCAAACTTTAATTGACAGAATATTAAAAGAGATTCTCTCTTTTCAAGGCACACGGAGACAAGAAAAACAAAAAAAGGATACAGTACAGCGTGTAATGCCCTGAAACTCAAAAGAGGGATGGGTGGTGTTTTGAGACAAGTCTGGAACTTGGTAGAGGTCATATGGCCTGGGACATGGGCGTGTCCAAGGGGCGTGTCGTGCTCAAGTTCGACGATGGCTATGTGGTCGACAAAATTGCAGTCGACGATTATCGAACAGCAAACACGACCTAAGACACGGGCATATCCCAGGCCATTTCTTACTCGAGTTGTTTATCGAGTTGTGTCGGGGGAGAGACATGGCCTGAGCCCAGGCGTGTTCGGGTCCGACACGGGCGTGTAAAATTTGACACGGGCATGTCGAATACCCATGTTCTCCTAAGGTTGGTGCTAGACCTGTGTCGTTGGAGGAACACACCCAGCTACACGGGCGTGTACTGGATGATACGGGCGTGTCAAGCTTGACACGGGCATGTTGAGAGCCCGTGTTCTTTCCGGGACGCGACGGTTTCGGCGACGTATGAGGAACACGGCTTTGTACATGGCCGTGTCGCAAGTCGTGTTCGGCCCAGGAAGTTCATTTTAAGTGTGAATCGTGGCCGTCCGTTTCCTTATTTTGGGATACAATGGCTCAGGGATATTCTTGCTGGGATATACCCGGGAATAGGGTTGAAAACCATCATTTCTTTTGGGTTTAATCTCTTTTTAAGTTCTAGAGAGAAGGGAGAGCAAGGAGGAAGAAGGAAGAGAGATCCGGTCGCCGGAGGAGATTCAGAGCGCCAAATCGCAAGTCGAGTCCAGATCCGCGGAGGCGAGATCATCGCGGTGCTTTTCATCCGTATAAATTTCCATGGTGCCAAAGAGGAACGCTAGGGTAACGATTTTCTCCTTGAGCATGTGAAGCTCTCCTTATTTTGCATAAGTAAACCCGCTACCGCGAGTGTGGGGTGAGTGTGCGGTGTTCCTTGGGGTAGATGTGAAAAGTCCCCCTTGTTTGCATGTAGAGTCTGAAATCGAGATACAGACATAGGCATGGTGTGTGAAGCCTACCCGGACAAGTTGGTCTGGATCGGTGATGTTTCATTATGCATGATTAACCGTAGAAGACTCTGTGCATTCGGTTGTTTTCGGGTTGTCTATGTGGTAGATTGCAATTGGGAGTCTTGGGGATTAACCCCAAGGTGCACCCGGAAAACTGGGCGGAAACGCATTTCTGCCAACTTGGTGGCCTGGGATCTAGCCTTAAACATAACTGGGTTATGTGCATGTTTGATCGTTTTGGGACTCGGGGATGCTTGACCCGCGCATATGGCTTAAATTGACGTTGTGCTGTGAGCAATGGGTTAGGCAGAACCGTACCCGCTCTATGTCGTTCGATTAAAGAGACCTAAGGTACATGACACTTATCGTTGGCATAGATGGAGGGTCTTGGGCTTAGGCCGGAAAGACTAAAATGCTCACGAGTATTACCGTTCAAGGGACGGTGGTGAGACCGCAGTTTTGACTGGGTTCACCGTGTAAGTGCCCTGAGAGCACAGGGTGCGGGGCCGTGTGTGCCAACACCTATGATGTTATATTATTCACTATAATGCTTAATATGCTAATAAGTGCAGGGAAGGAGCATCACCGCCGCGAGTTTGGGAGAGGGATCGTTATAATTTGGTCAGCTTTAGCTGACCGTTACTTTTATTTGCCACCGTTGCGGTGAATTGTGCTTGCAGGTACTGCAGAGTCGAGCGGCAAATAGCGGGCCAAAGCCCTTGTTGTCGAGACGGGCCTCGAAGGCCTTGTTTTGTTTACTTGTTTAACTCATGTGTGACCGGTCTGCGAGCCGATGTATGGAATACACTGTTTTAAATTTAGTTAACATTTGTAAGGCATAAGGCCGGTACTTTGTAATTTCATTCCTGTTGGGGTTTTCTAATGGACATTCATGTTTGTGGTTGGGTTCTTATTTCTTGCAACTTAATAAATTGCTTGAAAGTGTAAAGTTGTCAACCTAAATCACCTAGAGGGGGTTAATAGGTGAATCGTACGACTATTTGCGGAATAAAAATTTTAACGATCTAGCACAAGAGATCAAGCAATCACAGAAGACAAGAAGATTTATAGTGGTTCCCCAATCTTGGGTACGTCCACTTTACCTCACCGATCTAGCAAATCGCTAGACTCGGCTACTCCACTATCTCAGATTGAAAACAATCCTACGCCTCGGAACCAAGTTCCTACAAACTCGATCCAAATGGATCTACACTCGGAAGATGAAAACTTCCTACAACTCGGAGAACAACGCTCCTACACTCGGAAAATAATCTCCGACAAGATTTACAAAGAGGTTTGAAAATACAAACAAAAATTTCTCTCAGATCTAGAAATATTGAATTTTAGGTCTTCTTCTAAACTTGGCGGCTTTTTCAAAATTTGCTAAAGAAGAACCTCTGTAGATCTGACCTGAGAAGACTTAGGACCTACTCGATCAAGGAGAGGACGAAAATTCCTTGAACAGCAGGTCTTTCTTGATCGAAAGCAGAAAGATCAATCTCACGTTGAGCGGCGGCGGCGGCTTCAGAATATTTTTTTTATTAGAGAGAGAATGTCGATATAGAAATTTAGAATGTACGGAATATCGCTCCTTATAATTGTTAGGGTTTTGTCTTAACGAGAAGACTTTATATAGGATTGCCCTTAACGGCTAGAAAAGACATTAATGATGACACATGGACCAATCACGTCAAGTCATTTGAAAATTTCAGCTGATCTGGACTTAAAATAATTTTCTGAAAAAAAAATGACTTTCAGTTCTCGAGAAGTAACTTTAGTTCTCGAGAACTAGAAACTGAGTTCTCGAGAGCTATCAGGACTTCTCGAGAACTATACTACTTAGAAGATGTCTTGACTTCTCGAGAACAAAAGGCTGAGTTCTCGAGAACTAACTGACTTCTCGAGAACTATGGAGACTTCTCGAGAACTAACACTTAGAGAGATTTCTGAGGCAACTTTTGACTATTCGAGAAATAGGGCTGACAGTTCTCGAGAACTTAAGCCAAGCTTCTCGAGAACAAGTTGGACTTCTCGAGAACTATAATTGAGAATTCTCGATAACTGGCCAAGACTTCTCGAGGAAAAAAAAAAGACTTCTCGAGAACTTTGAAGCAAAGATTCTCGAGAATTCTAAGGACTTCTCGAGATCTAAGAGGCACTTCTCGAGAAGTGTACTTTGAGAATTTTTTGAACTTTAGAAAAAAAAATCTTTCTCTTCTCTTCAAGAGTCCAATCTTCATTCCATGATCCAAGGTTTGAATATGAAGTGTATCCTAATGGAGAGGCTACACATGAGTAAACACCTTGGATCACATAGTGAGGGATTACACTATATGGTCTTGTGTTCATGACCCACTGTAGACTGACATTGGTCTACACTTAGCAATGGTAATCTGCAAACACACAGCTAAACAAGGATATCAAATACAACTTAATTCATCTTAGTTCAAGGGTGACTTTAAGCAAATCTGGGTTATTATGGATGCAATACCCAACAATCTCCCCCTCTTTGTAGAAGTCAGAACCCTCTACACTAAGGTGAATTATGATAATTAAGAAAGAACTGGAAATGAATAATTTAATCTAAATACAATAAGAGATTAATTGACCACACAATTAGTCAAAACTAGGAATTGTATATATGTAATGTTTTAGATTTCTAATCAACAACCATTTCATCCAAATTATCAAAAACATATCAACAAGAGTTCATTCTTTGCTTTGATATTGTCTGTCCTGCTTCTCCTACTATCTCCTCTGATAGTTGAAGGGCTTAGGATAGTACCTAGGAGGCTTTGGAGGAGCTTTGGGATTATTCTTGCCAAACTCTCTATCATATATTCTTTTCTTGGTCATGGACTTATCATATAATTCTCACTCAGAGGAGCTGTAGTGGAGATTCTTGTTCTCATTAAAGTCCATCACTAATTTTAGAGTATCAAAAATTAAGCTTTTAGAAGTAGGGCTCAAGACTTCTGCAAACTCTTGGGCTTTCCTTTTCTCTGATCTTGTCTTAGGGTCTGTTTGGGACAGCTCTGGCGGATTGAAAAGCTGCTGTCCGGATAGAGCTGTTTTAAAATAGATCTCTGGGGAGCAGTTTTGAAAAGCTGCAGAGTGTTTGGGTGTTCTGTGCAGAAGTGCGCTTTGATACCACAATGGGGGTTGGAGTTGTAATCAGAAACGTAGCCGAAGTTGAGCTCGGTGATGTGCGTGGTGAACCCGTCGGACCCGTCGGGGAAAAGATCACAGACAACGCCGTGAGGGCCGGCGAGGCACATGTCGTCGGGGTACAGCACGCTCCATTCAACTCCCGAGTTGATGGATTCCAGCGCCAGGTAAGCCGCCTCTTGCTCGGCCAGCAGGAGCCCGCCGGGGGTCGATCTCTACTTACCTGCAGTGGAGGACAGGGCTCGCCGGTGTGTTGAGGGAAGCCGTCGCCCGAGAAGGATGATCGCCGGAGGGGCTATCGCCGGAGAAGGGTATCGGTGCCAGGAACGGCGCTAGGGCGACGGGCGAAGCGAAGCGGTGCGGACGAAGAAGAATGCGGGATCGGAGAATAATCGGGAAAAAATGAGGAAGCGCTTTTTTAGGCGCTGAACGCATGGGGGGAGCGGCTTCCGAAAAAGAGCTCTGGGAGCAGCTCTTGGAAAAGCGATTTCCTTAAAGAGTTGTCCCAAACAGCTCTAATAACAGCTCTGGCGGCTAGAAAAGCGCTTTTCAATCCGCCAGAGCTGTCCCAAACAGACCCTTAGGGATGCTTCTGTTGGCAGAGGGGCCTTCCCCATACTTTCTCTTTTTAGAAGTGTTGATTTCTGGTAAATCCTGAGGAATAATATCATCCCAAACCTGGTCATAGGAAGTAGGAGGAGGATCCTGAGCTTCTGGCCTTGGAGAAAAGCAGGGCATCTAAGGTTGTTGCATCTGAGCTAGCATCTGACTGGGCTATCCTTCAGCAAGTGGGTTCAGGTGATGAGGAATAATATTAGGATCAGCCTGAAAGTCAGAGAATATCTGGTTGTGCATCCAGACTGCAGTGTCATAAGTGTGGAATTTCACTGATTGAATTTGATCTAAAATATTCTTATTTATCTCAGTCAATTTCTCATTCCATAGAGATTTTGCATTTGCAGTAAGTTTTTCCACTTGTTCTTTCACTAAATTCTCCCCCTTTCTGATTTCTACACAAAGCGTTTCTATGGTGTCTTCTTTGAAGGTTCCTACTTCCTCACAGATTTTCATTACATGTTCTTGAGCTTCCTTTTCAAACTGAATTTGATTATTTTCCAGCGTGACAGACTGTTCCATGACCTAACCAATACTGGTAATGGTGTGATCTATAGCTTTGCCACCAATCTGAAATAGTCCTTTAAGAGAATCTGTGTTGTGTTGGATCTCTGCAAATCCTCTGCTCATTTCCTTTTCTAGAGCAGTGACCTGATCTTTGACTGACTTGAGAGATTCATGAAAATATTGACTTTGGGCAGCCAGCATACCTTCAATCTTAGACAAAATATCTGAACTTACAGTTGCAGCAGCAGCAGGAGTGGCAGAAACAATGGCAGTAGGAGGGGCACTAGGTGTAGCAACCTGAGGTGGATGAGGTGCTTTCCATGGAGGAATTTATTTTATTACCATAGAGCTCTGGTCTCTTACAGTGTGAAATACTGTATCAGCCTCCTCATCAGCAAATATAGGGAGGGAGAAGTCAAGGTTCTTGAGAGGGGCATCCACTTCTTCAGGGTTTCGCTCATCCTCTGTAGAGAGAAGGATAGTCTCTGGTGCTGAAGGGTGTTCAGCTAGAGTTGAATCTTTCCTTGGAGAGTGAGAAGGAGTTGGAGTAGCTTGGGATGAGGATGGAACTAATGAAGGATCCATTGATGGTTCTTCAATAGTGTCCTTGAAAAGAGGAGGAAGAGGTTCATCTGAAGTGAGTTCTTCAACCATTCTGTCAATGGCTTCAGCTGTGTTCTGGAGGGTTTCCTGTACTTGAATATCTGATAAAGTATCATCTGGAGCAATTTCCACTGGGGACCTGGTTGGAGAGCTTACTGGGCTATTGACAGGACTTCTGATGGGTGATCTGCTTGCTGATCTGGCTGGAGAGGAAGGAGTAGGTCTGACAATAGGAACAGAGGCTGCAGGCTCCCCCTCAGTTGCTGCACCAGATGGTTCAACAACATGATGAGAGGAGGGAGAAGCTGCAAGTTCTTTAGCTAACTTCTTGGAATTCTTCAGCTTGAGTTCCTATCTTTGGATGGAGGCCAATGAAATCTTTTTCAGGTGATGGATCTGAGTACCTTTAGAGGTTTTAAAGTTGACTGGGTCAATCTCACTCAGCAACAGGGAAATTATCCTTGCAAACTTGGGAGCCTAAATATTGTCCCTGATCAATTCAAATACCATCATTCCATATTGAAATTTCTTTCTACAGATAATAGTTGTCATAACACCAAATAGGTCATTGGTTATGAAACTAATGGACCATGTTCTGCACCACAAGATCTTCCCAATTAAATCTACCAGAAGCTTTCCTACATCATTGAAGAGATTTCTCCTTAAAGAGATGAAATCCACAAAAACTCCACAGAAAGAGTAAGTTCGGTCATAATCTTCAAGTGTTAGGTCATCCTCTTCATCCACAACGGGCAGCTTTAGGAGCTTTGAAACTCTGGTTTTGTCCAACTTGATTTTGATCCCCCTGACTTTAGTTTTCAAAATTGTACCATTCCTCCTCACCTTGGCATTCCTGAAGAATTCCTCTACATCTGGAAATGAAATATTGCGGGGTTCTGAGAGAACGAACATCATACCGGCTGTTTCCAGGAGAAGGAGCAAGTTCTTGAAGTCATCAGAAATGTCTGCAATCCCTACAACGATAAGTTCACTGTCGACTCCTATTTTCGAACTCTGCGCCATGGACGCTGACGGCGGTGACGGACGGAGCGAAAGACGATGGCTGCGATGAAGCTTTCTGTCGGCGAAAGACGAAGAGTTTTCGAGAAGACTGTTTGAAGTGGCGGTTGATTTGGGATTTCTAAAGTATTATATATATATATACAATCCTAGTAATGTACATTAAGTGTCTAATTAATCTAGGGTTAGGACTGAAATCAAGCGGGTTTTCGAAATAGAAGAGATTAATCAGAAATCGAAAAAGGACAAGCATTTATCGAGAGGTAGGGTTAGTTCTCGAGAACTGTCAGAGGACTTCTCAAGAAGTAAGATATTAGTTCTCGAGAACTGAAGAGACTTCTCGAGACACAGATCAAAGTTCTCGAGAAGTAATCTGAGTTTTCGAGAATTAGTACTTTACTTTTCGAGAAGTAGACTGAGTTTCAAGAACTAGTACTTTACTCTTGAGAAATTTCTGACCTGTTTGAGGTATCCTTGATTCTTGAGCTTTGAACTGATTTCTTATGACTTATCCTTCTTTGTTCAGCATTCCAAGTTCATTTTTGAAGAAATTGAACTTGGTCTCGTCCAGCGGCTTCGTGAAAATATTTGCAACTTGCCGATCTGTTGGCACGTACTGCAGATCCAAATCCCTTTGCTCCACATGCTCCCGGATGAAATGATATCTGAGCTCGATGTGCTTTGTCCGGCTGTGCGAGACTGGGTTGTTTGCGATTGCGATCACGCTGGATAAGTTGCAGAACAATGGAATGTCTTTGACCTTCATATTGTAATCTTCTAGCTGATTCTTGAGCCAAAGTAACTGTGCACAACAACTACCGGCAGAAATGTATTCTAACTCGGCTGTTGAGATTGCAACACAATTTTGCTTTTTGCTGCTCCATGAGATAAGCCTTCTTCCAAGGAACTGACATGTCCCGGATGTAACATCCCAATGTTACTTCTAGACCCCTAACTTAGATTTGGGTTAGGCATGGGGAGGGTGTTAGGGTATTAGCTAGGTTTGACCCTAGGTGGTGGGGTGTAGCCAAGTGGGGCCCACCTTAGGACCAAAGTCAAACTAGGTCAAACTAGCCTAAATAGGAACCCTAGCCACACCATGACCCCACCACATGGCCTTAACCCTAAATACAATCTAAGTGGACCTAGGCCATGCCACTAGGTCAACATTTTGACTCTAGTTGACCCAAGTCAACTTTGAGCCTAAAGTGGTCAAACCCACATTCATAAGCCCAATTAGCCTAAGTAGGGCACCCCCTTGACCCAACCCAAGTTGGGTAGTGCCATTGGGCTCATGACCAACAAGTAGGGTCAGCCCACTCACCTTGTTGACCAAGTCAACTCCCCAAGTCAACAAGTCAACTATTTGACCTAAAGGTGAAAATGTGAGCCCAAGCCATTTCCCATGGGCCAAGCCCACCAAACTTGACCCATGACCAGCCAAGTGGACAAGGACAGCCACTAACCCCAAAAATTAGGAGAGAGATTACATGCAAAAGGGTATTTTGGAGAAACCACCAAAAAGAGGAGAGAGAAATGGGGAAGTGATGAAAAGAAGCCATGTGGCCTTCACTCCTCAGCCCATAAGCATGCTGGCCGACCTCCCCTATTCATTTCAGAGGATTTAGAGGCATGACAACCACTTGGCACCATGGGTGAAGCATCCAAAGCTTCACCCCGAGCTCACCTCGGGCATATCTCCCTATACAGCCACTCCAGGCCAAATCCAAGCCCACCATCAGCTTCAGAAGGTCGAGAGGAGTTGAAATCGAGTCTTGGAGCATAGCAAACGGTGGAGAATCGAGTTTTTGGCAAGAAGATCGCCGGAGCTTGCTCGGCCATGGCAACCGCCGCCACACTCGCCACCAACCTCCGATCAAGGTCCGTTTCGCCACCCCTCTACCCGTACTAGCTTCCTAGATCAATTAGGGGAGATATCGGGCTCAATTGAGCCCGATGCCATGAGAGAAAATCTTGATTTTTCCGAGAAATTCATCCCGCTCGGGATCGCCGGCGCCGCCACCTCCCGCCGCCTAGTCGCCGGCAAAGGCTGGCCACCACCACCGTGAAGGTGTAGGCACAGTTGGCCGGCCATGGCGCCGCCTCAGCCGGCCGGAAACAGCCCCGCAAAATGGCCCAGCGCGAATCAATCCCAGCCGTTGGCTGGAGGTAGGGGATGAACCGATTCCGTCCATTACTGCTTTAAGATTCGTGCTCATCCATAATAATGTTATAATATAAACCATATGAATATATCTTATCTGTCACACTTTTACAGTTAGATTGCATGTGACATTTAGGGCACTTAGAGGCTCCAACAGAACTTGGCCCCTGAATGAAAAACATAGACATTTGTGTTAACTTTAATTTGATACCTTAAACATTAATTTTGGTCCAGTGGTCTGTCCTGTAGGGCATTTCTCCTAGGACTGGTCCTAGGCAAGGGCAGATCTTAATTTGAGTGCCCATGCTAAACCAGTGATCCACATGGCCTGAAATTTTGGGCATGTGCATGTCTAGGGCATATCTAGCCCCTACCAAAAATTGGGAATTTTTGGGATAACTTTTCCTATAGTTTTTACAATAATATCAAAATGTAAATTAATGAAATAATTGGAGTTATATACATCCAAATGGTCCCAAATTTTGGTGGAACCCTCTCATGGGTATATTAGACCCATGGTTAAAATTTGGGCTAAATTGATGCACTGCATGTTGAGGAATCTCACTTGCATGTTTGAGAAATAATATTTGGCTTGGGCTGCAAATAGCAATTTTGCAGAATTTCAAATGGCTGCCCAAGCCAAACCAGAAACCCCCTTGACCTGAGATTTTGGTCAGAGGTATAATTAGGGCATACTTAGGCCCTGCCCAAAAATGAGCTTTATTGGAAAATAAAATATGGGGAAATTACCAAAATGCCATTATGCTAACTCATTAATTGAAAGTGCATTCAAAAATTCTGAAATTATTGAAAATATGCACTTATAATTTATGGGTTAGATTGAACATGAAAAACGACCGAGGGTCAAAAACTCGTTACCAACGTTCATATTGATAGTAAACGTTTCAGTTATAGGATGAGCCAAGGTTGTACACGTATATATGACCCTTGATCATGATAGCACTAAGAACCAGGATACACACGTGGTAACATTATAATCACCAATGGGAGATCTCATGACAATGATATATAGATCTTGACTATCAAGGGCATATACAAAGGTAACTGGTGCTCAATAAGATTTCCTTTTTGCTAAATCGAAAGTGTATCAGATCTCACCATACCTGAGAAGATACGCTCATAAATTCATGGATTAGTCTATATGTGAAAAGTGATCAAGAGTCGCTGGTACGAACATCAATATCCATACTGATCACTTGATGTATGCTCGAAAGGTGAACACACTACGAACCATATATTACTACTTTGATAGAGATGTGATGAGTCTTGAAGTTAGGAGAAATAAAATGATGATCTTTTCATCACATCAGGATCTCGGGAGTTGATTTACTGCTATACATAATAATGTTGGTCTAATGTATAGGATATCTGGGGATGATTGTAAGTCCATGTTGAATTATAAGTGAAAACCTAGGTGGATCGGAATGGAAAAGATTCCTACTTATGAAATTGTTGATTTACGAGCACTTGGTGATTATGGCTCGTAAGGCTACAATCCAAGGAGTGGTTAAAGCTTATTTTGATCATAAAATGTCGAGGGACTTGAAAACGTGTCCTCACAATATGAGTAGCCCAAAATATGAGGGAAGTGCATTCGGAAGAGGGTTGTTACCTCTAATGAGTTTTTATGATTCCTGCAATTAGAACCCCGTAGACCCGAACTTAAATTTCGGGGACGAAATTATTTTTTTGTTTATAGGATTTGTAACATCCCAATGTTACTTCTAGACCCCTAACTTAGATTTGGGTTAGGCATGGGGAGGGTGTTAGGAGCTAGGTTTGACCCTAGGTGGTGGGGTGTAGCCAAGTGGGGCCCACCTTAGGACCAAAGTCAAACTAGGTCAAACTAGCCTAAATAGGAACCCTAGCCACACCATGACCCCACCACATGGCCTTAACCCTAAATACAATCTAAGTGGACCTAGGCCATGCCACTAGGTCAACATTTTGACTCTAGTTGACCCAAGTCAACTTTGAGCCTAAAGTGGTCAAACCCACATTCATAAGCCCAATTAGCCTAAGTAGGGCACCCCCTTGACCCAACCCAAGTTGGGTAGTGCCATTGGGCTCATGACCAACAAGTGGGGTCAGCCCACTCACCTTGTTGACCAAGTCAACTCCCCAAGTCAACAAGTCAACTATTTGACCTAAAGGTGAAAATGTGAGCCCAAGCCATTTCCCATGGGCCAAGCCCACCAAACTTGACCCATGACCAGCCAAGTGGACAAGGACAGCCACTAACCCCAAAAATTAGGAGAGAGATTACATGCAAAAGGGTATTTTGGAGAAACCACCAAAAAGAGGAGAGAGAAATGGGGAAGTGATGAAAAGAAGCCATGTGGCCTTCACTCCTCAGCCCATAAGCATGCTGGCCGACCTCCCCTATTCATTTCAGAGGATTTAGAGGCATGACAGCTGTAACGCCCCCGAATTTTCGATGATTTATTTTAAATCCTTTTTCGGCGTTACGTTGACGTTTTCCGTCTCGAGCCGTTGTTAGAGTACCTCGCTAGGTGTTCTTAGAGGTTTAGCCTGTTTGCGGGTTTCCCCAGCTAGCCGGTGTCCGTTTTGGAGACCCGGTTGAGCCTTTCAGGGAATTCTCGCGTTGGGCTTCGGGCGTGGTTAACTCGAGTTTTGTTCGTCGGAAGTCGTTTTTGACTTCGCCGTTGTTCTTGTAGCCCGGGTATTTAGCTACGGTGCGATTTTGGTCGAAATCCGAAGACGTCGCGTTTTCGCGTCGTTTTGGCGGTAGTTAATTTGTGCGAGTCGTCATTTTTCTATGTGACGGCATGTCTCTTGGCGCATGTGTCGCGTGGCGCGCGACTCGTGCGAGCCGGTGTGGTTTATTGTTTGGTGTGCGTGTTGTACGTGTGAGGTTAATAATGTTTGCGTATGCGTGCGCGCGTGTGCGTGCGCGCGGGGTTGAGTATGTTTGCGCGTGCGTGTCGGCGTTCGTGTAGTATGTATACATATATGTATGGGTGTTAGTATGTTTATATTTATGTGTGTTAGTGTGTAATTAAGTTAAATTAGTTAGTTATTATATTAGTATAATTTATATAATTAAGTTTTATAATTAAGTAGTTATTAGGTTAATTACATTAGGTTTTTAATAAATCAAAACCCCCCCCCCCCCCTTCATTAGAGATTGAAAGCAGCCGGCCCCCTTAAATCAGAAAAAAAAAAAGCCGCAGCTCTCCCTGTACGAGCCCGACCGAGCGGAAACCGCCCTAGCCGGCCCCCTTCCGCCGCCCGCCGCCGGCCGCCCCGGCCCCCTCCTTCCGATCCGAGCCCGGATCCGCGTTCCCCTCGCCGAGGCCTACGAGCCTAGGTATTCTTTTCGCCCTTTCCTCCATGATTCCGTGGGATCTCCGTTTTGATTTTGTTTGGATTTCGTTAGTTTTTCTTGCTCATTTTGTTGATTAGATGATAATCTCATAGGTTTTTGGTATTGCGTGAATTGTTGGGAGCTTTCCGGAATTTTTGGGCGTCCGCCATAGTGCCGTTGTGCCGGCGAAATTTTTGGTGATTTAGCGAGGCAAGTGCTTCCCCTCTTTTCGCCGTTTGGCCTCTCGTTTGTTCAATTCCTTGTAATTTCATGTATTATTGCAATTAAAATTTGTTGATTTAACTTCCTCCTAACCCTTATCCCCATTGGAACGCGTTAGAAAATTAGGATTATATTCCTCCCGCTAGTAGCCTCCGATTTAGGACGGCGTCGCGGTAGGTGTGTCGCGTAGATATGGGTTAGCGTCGGGTTGAGTTTATGTTAGGCCTAGGTGTAGGTCTAGGTTTTGGGGATTTTGCCTAGTTTGCCTATTTGAGGCGTTTAGGTGTAATTGTGCACGCACGGCCTATGGTCGTGCGTCTTTTAAATCGTGCGACCCGATGTCGGTGCTCGTACGCTAGGCTTAGGACCGAGTGAGTGTACCCACTCGCAGTGGCGTTGCGTAACCGCAACGACTAATCCCTTAGCGTTGATTTCTCCCCGAGTGTTTTGCTCGTGTATCGAGAGTCCCTTGTCGGCTGTTACCTTTCGAAGGCCGAATCGTGGGTTGTGGTCAGTAGTGGTGGTGGATGGCTCTTTTATGGGTTGTGTGGCGTGATGTAGCCTTGACCACACTCTTTACCTTGACCCGAGTAGTTTTCTGGGCAAGTGAGTGATGGGTCTTTTGTGCCTTCACGTGTCAACCCTTGAGCAATTTGTTGACTTGGAATTAGTGGTTGGGCGATTTGGAACGCCTCCAACCTGATTCCCAGTTTCTTGTTTTTGCTACTGCCGCCTCTCACAGTTTAGGGTGTTAGGCGTTTCTTCTGTAGGTGTTGCAGCATTTTGGCATCATGGCCATGTTGACTCTGCAGGTTTTTAGGCAGAGTAGTTGCTGTTTACCCGCACTTGGTGCAGGTTTGCTTTTCGCCCTTCCTAGGGCATTGTTGTTTTACTCTAGTTGTACTCCCTTTACTTCACTTTACCTGTTTCTACCTTCTTTCCTTTTTAGCACTTGCATTCCTTTTTCCTTGCTCTGAGGTGTTCTACTTTTCTGAATGCCTCAGGTTCAGGACAGTAGCCAGTAGGTGGCTTGCTGTGGTGCTGTTGGAGGTTTCCTTTCTGTTGGCTGTTGAGACTCTCTTGAGTCTTAGTGAGGTAGTTTTACTGTTTTCTTACAGACATGTGTACTTGCCAGTGGGTTAGTGTCGTATGTGACGCCCCTGGTAGTTTTTTACCTTTGCACTAGATATGTTTACTTTTACTGCTACCCTGTTTTTTGGGGACTTAGTTACTTGCTCTGGGAAGTTTTATGCTAGGTTGCTAGTTACTTTAAAAACTATAAAAGTAAAAACTATATTATGTATATAAAGCATGATCAGCATGATTTTTAAAAAAAGAACTCACTTAACGTACTTTCTTGTTTGCGTATAACAAATGATTTTCCTATATATGTATAAATTAAACTAGAGTTTTGGTTCAGCGTAAGGGTCCTTCGGGATCACTTATGCGCTCATTTAGGATGTTGGCATAAATGAAGTATTTTCCGCTACGTATAAAAATCTGTTTTGAAACCGTGGACTCTTTGGTCCACTGAGCCGAGGGATACGGCCCATAAATAAATCAAGTTTTTTTTTATAATCAATAAAGTCATGATTTGAAAGGATTTGGAGTGTCGCCTGAACGTCGGCAGTTATCCCCTGCTCGACGTGGCATCACAGCGCGTAGATTTTCTCTTACTCTGATTTAATAAATAGTGAGAAAAATGCGGGTTGTGACAGTTGGTATCAGAGGGAGGTTGCTTGACAATTGGTCGGGCAACCTTCCTTTGTTTGTGTTAGATGTTTAGAGTCATATCATACACACACCGACATGTCATCGGCACGTTTTGGCTGAAGCACGAACACTGCACTACACTCATAAGCATAACATGAAGTATACGGGGCATATTATGTATTTTACGATACATAATATGTGGTTGTATATGGATCCACCATAGGGGCAACATGCGAGGGTTATGTATTATGGGGTGCATAACCTCACCGCATGGATGCGACTAGCACGTTTTCTTTTTAGTTGCATGAGAATGTTATGTATTATGGGATGCATAACATTTTCATGTGTACTCCGCCATGGCATGCACTAGGGCCTTTTTAGAATGCATAGCATAACCATGCATAGCATAACATCGCATAAGCACAACGCGCCAAGCTAAAGACGTGCAGGATGACATGTGTACACACATAATTTTTGAGTCAAAAACAATATAATTCATGCATTCCCGATCTAGGCACAAGAGTTAGTGTGATGGTGGTGAACCATCTTAGGCTAAGCATATCATTCCTTTTGTATTAAATAAAATAAAATCTCAGAGCAAGTATAGCAGCAGAAGATCATATTTATGTATGTATTGTCTGTACCTTTTGTCTAATCCTAGGAGTTTAGCTAAGTTCTAATCGTTTGTTATGTTTTAATTTTCCTTATAGTATGCCGCCGAAGCGTAGAGTGACGAGGTCGACTCCCCAGTCTGAGGGTGAGTCCTCCGGTGCTCAAAGTGATGCGTTGGTGGAAAGCCTGAGGCAGAGTAACGAGGCCTTATCAAGGCAGGTGGTGGAGTTGCAGGCCCAGATGCAGTCCTTTTTATCCGGAGCGGCGGGTCAGACTCCGGGAGTTCAGGACCCCGCCGAGGGTACAGCTGTTCTAGCCTCTCCTGCCCCTCCTGCTCCTCTCGTGCCTCCAGTGGTGGTGCCCCCCGGGATGGCGTTCATCTCCCAGTTTCAGCGGCTGCGACCTCCTACCTACGATGGTAAGGCGGACTTTATGGTACTGGATGACTGGATGATCACCATGGAGGAGATGTTTCATTACTCTGGGGTGACTGAGGACCAGAAGGTGATGTTAGCCGCCTATCAGCTGAAGGGGCTAGCGAAGAGCTGGTGGATGCGAGAGAAGGAAGGCATGGTGGGAGGATGTACTTGGGCATCCTTCAAAGAGATCCTGATGAGGAAGTTTCTACCGTCAGTAGAGCGAGACAGGCTGATGAATGACTTTATTCATCTGAAGCAGAGGCAGCTCTCCGTCAGCGATTACGAGATTGAGTTTAGCAAACTCAGTCGCTTTGGTCCTAGCTTGGTGAGCTCCGAGGAGGACAGGGTGAAGCGGTTTCTTGGTGGCCTCAGGAGCGACGTTCAGCAGCTAGCGGTCGCTCACGGCGCAGTTACTTATGCGGGAGCAGTTGAGGCCGCTTTGAAGGTAGAGGCTATCGAGAACGCGAAGCAGCGTGGACAGCAGGCGAGAAACGAGAAGAGGAGGTCAGTTGAGGAAAAGGGTCCCCAGGTTCTTGGTGCTGCTTCTGAGAAGAAGAGCAAGGTAGTGTGCAGTTTCTGTGGCCATCCGGGCCACCCAGCTGAGAGGTGCTTCAAGAGGGCAAGGGTCCAGAAGAAGGAGCATGTGCATGCTATCCAGGGTGCTCCTAGGAGGGATGTTCCTTGTCCTGTCTGCAAGCGACCCGGTCACGAGGCTGCTCAGTGCTGGTCCAGGGATCGTGTTTGCTACCAGTGTGGCCAGAAGGGCCATATTAAGTCGAGGTGCCCTCAGGTTCAGTCCGCTCTGCATGCCGTTCCGCTTCAGGCCTTACCTCCGCCTCAGCCGGTGGACAAGGGTAAAGGGAAGCTGAATGTGGTATCTTCAGCGGAGGCGGAGACTTCGACGCAGGTCATTTCAGGTAAACCCCCCCCCCCTCGCTTGGCTTTCTCTTTTGTAGCAGTTTTAGTGTTGCTATTGTTTTATTTGTTGCTTGTGCGTTTATTGTTTTGTTTGTGTATAGGGAAATTTAAGGTAAGGAACCGCTGGGCCCGCGTTCTGTTTGACTCAGGTGCTACCCACTCCTTTGTGGCTAGGGCCTTTGTCGAGCGGTGCCAGTGGGTTCTTGATCGTGTTGGTGGTGCCTTTAGCGTCAAGTTCCCCTCGGGTGAATCCGTGATATCAGATCAGGGCATTCTGGACTGCCCTATTTTGTTGGGGGATTATCTGGCCAAGGCTGATCTGAAAGTGTTGGACTTAGAGGATTTCGATGTCATCCTGGGTATGGACTGGTTGTCCCGATATGATGCAGTGATTCAGTGCAGGGGAAAGCGCTTGGATTTCAGAAAGGACAGCGGTCAGCCCGGGAGTGTTTTCGGTGATTCGCGTCGGGACTCTCCGGCGATTGCTGCGGTATGTGCTCAGAGGGTTTTTCCTGCTGGTTGTTTTGCTTGTTTAGTCTCAGTGTTGGGGACTGTTAGCAGTGTGCCGCTGTTGGATGAGATTCCGGTTGCGCGAGAGTTTCCCGACGTGTTTCCTAGCGATCTTCCCGGTCTTCCTCCAGACAGGGATGTGGAGTTCGTGATTGATTTGGAGCCTGGTACGCGTCCGATTGCCAAGGCGCCGTATCGGATGGCCCCGCGAGAGCTGGAGGAGCTTCGTACTCAGCTTGATGAGTTATTGGAGAAGGGCTTCATAAGGCAAAGCTCGTCGCCCTGGGGTGCTCCGGTTCTCTTTGTGAAGAAGAAGGATGGTTCGATGCGCCTTTGTATCGACTATAGAGAGTTGAACAAAGTCACCATCAAGAACAGATATCCACTGCCCAGAATCGACGACTTATTTGATCAGTTGCGTGGCAGTTCAGTTTTTTCGAAGATAGACCTCCGTTCTGGTTACCATCAGCTTAGGATCCGAGAGTCGGATGTTCCACGGACGGCTTTCCGATCGAGGCATGGTCATTTCGAGTTCCTGGTCATGTCTTTTGGGCTGACCAATGCGCCTTCAGCATTTATGGACATGATGAACCGGGTGTTCAAGGACTTTCTGGACAAGTTTGTCGTTGTGTTCATTGACGACGTTCTGATTTATTCTCGGAATGCGGCGGAGCATGATCAGCATTTGCGGTTGGTGTTATCCGCCTTGAGGGATCATCAGTTGTATGCCAAGCTGAGCAAATGCGAGTTCTGGTTTCCTCAGGTTTCCTTCCTGGGTCATGTGGTGAACAAAGATGGTATTTCAGTGGACCCGGAGAAGATCTCGGCAGTGATGGATTGGCATAGGCCGAGCACACCCAAGGAGATCAGGAGTTTCTTGGGGTTGGCCGGCTATTATAGAAGATTCGTCGAGGGCTTTTCTACCTTGGCAGCGCCCTTGACAAAGCTGACGCAGAAGCATGCGGCGTTCGTTTGGAGTGATAAGTGCGAGGAGGCCTTTCTGGAGCTAAAGAGCAGGTTATGTTCTGCCCCTGTGTTGACCTTACCGGCGGAGGGACAGGACTATGACGTTTACGTGGATGCCTCGCACGTTGGACTCGGTGGCGTGTTGATGCAGGAGGGGAAGGTGATCGCTTATGGGTCTCGTCAGTTGAAGATTCATGAGCGGAACTATCCTACGCACGACCTCGAGTTCGCTGCGGTGATTTTTGCCTTGAAGCTGTGGAGACACTTACTTTATGGGGCCCAGTGCAGGATCTTTACCGATCATAAGAGCCTGAAGTACGTGTTCACTCAGAAGGAGCTGAATTTGCGCCAGCGGCGGTGGCTTGAGTATGTTGCTGATTATGATGTTGAGATTCAGTACCATCCGGGCAAGGCCAATGTGGTGGCCGACGCCTTGAGCCGGAAGACGGGGAAAGTCTTCAATCTCACCGCGGATCGTTTAGTGGAGGAGTTTCTATTGATGGATATCACCGCAGGACGCTGTGAGTTGCAGAGCAGTTTGGTAGTGGCAGAGCCGTCATGGATTTCTCTCACCAGATTGCACCAGAGAGAGGATCCGGATTTGTTGCACTTGTACCTCAGAGCTGAGAGGGGAGAGTTGCCAGATTTCTCCATCGACGAGGCGGGTACTTTGAAGTACCGCGGCAGGTTTTGCATCCCCGCAGTTGGAGACATCAGAGTATTGATTTGCAAAGAGGCTCACGGATCCAGTGTTTCCTACCACCCGGGATCTACGAAGATGTACCATGATCTGAAGCAGATCGCCTGGTGGTATGGGATGAAGGGTGATATAGCTCGTTTTGTCTCGGAGTGTTACACTTGCAGGCGGGTGAAGGCCGACCATGGGAGGCCTGGTGGCAAATTGGCACCTTTGGAGATCCCGACTTGGAAGTGGGAAAGCATCTCGATGGATTTCATTACAGGCTTACCGAGATCTCCGAGAGGGTTTGATTCTGTTTGGGTGATCGTGGACCGATTGACGAAGTGTGCGCACTTCGTACCTTATAAGATCGATTACTCGATGAAGAAGATTGCTGAGTTGTACTTGGATGAGGTCGTCAGATTGCACGGCGTCCCTGTTAGCATCGTTTCAGATCGAGACTCTCGGTTTACATCTCGTTTCTGGAGGAGTTTGCAGGAGGGTTTGGGCACTGATTTGAGGTATTCCACAGCTTACCATCCGCAGACCAACGGGCAGACCGAGCGTGTGAATCAGATTGTGGAGGATATGATCCGGTGCTATATTCTCGATCATGGAGGTGCTTGGGATGAGCGTTTATGGCTCATGGAATTTGCCTACAACAACAGCTACCAAGAGAGTCTACAGATGGCTCCCTTCGAGGCGTTGTATGGGAGGCGCTGCAGAACCCCTCTGTTTTGGGCCGAGGCCGGTGAGAGGCCTGTTTTGGGTCCTGATGCACTCGAAGAGATGGAGGTTTCCGTGAAACTTATTCGGGAGAAGCTTCGAGTTGCTCAGGAGAGGTATGAGAAGAACGCCAATCGGCGTAGGTCCGATTTAGAGTTTTCAGTGGATGATTTGGTCTTCTTGAAGGTATCTCCGATGGTAGGAGTGAAGAGGTTCGGCAAGAATCGGAAGTTGGATCCGAGATTTGTGGGCCCGTTCAGGATTTTGGAGCGTATTGGTGTGGCTGCTTATAGGCTGGATCTGCCAGCTAGCTTCCCGGGGGTTCATAATGTCTTTCATGTGAGCCAGTTGCGGAAGTGCGTGCGGAGCAGTGGGCAAGTCTTGGACGCTGTGCCCCAGTTGGAGCCCAATCTCTCGTATGTCGAGGTGCCGGTCCGCATTTTGGAAGCTCAAGCTCGAGTGTTGCGGACGAAGTCTATTCCTATGGTGAAGGTTCTTTGGAAGAATCAGGATTTGGAGAGCGCGACTTGGGAGCTAGAGTCGGCTATGAGGGAGGCTCACCCTCATTTGTTCCCCTGAGTTGTCGGGTACGTTCCCTTTCTAGTAGTTTGTTTCTTTCCTTCTGTTGTAGGAGTAGTTCTCGCAAAGTTTCGGGTCGAAACTTTTTGTTAGGGGGAGTGACTGTAACGCCCCCGAATTTTCGATGATTTATTTTAAATCCTTTTTCGGCGTTACGTTGACGTTTTCCGTCTCGAGCCGTTGTTAGAGTACCTCGCTAGGTGTTCTTAGAGGTTTAGCCTGTTTGCGGGTTTCCCCAGCTAGCCGGTGTCCGTTTTGGAGACCCGGTTGAGCCTTTCAGGGAATTCTCGCGTTGGGCTTCGGGCGTGGTTAACTCGAGTTTTGTTCGTCGGAAGTCGTTTTTGACTTCGCCGTTGTTCTTGTAGCCCGGGTATTTAGCTACGGTGCGATTTTGGTCGAAATCCGAAGACGTCGCGTTTTCGCGTCGTTTTGGCGGTAGTTAATTTGTGCGAGTCGTCATTTTTCTATGTGACGGCATGTCTCTTGGCGCATGTGTCGCGTGGCGCGCGACTCGTGCGAGCCGGTGTGGTTTATTGTTTGGTGTGCGTGTTGTACGTGTGAGGTTAATAATGTTTGCGTATGCGTGCGCGCGTGTGCGTGCGCGCGGGGTTGAGTATGTTTGCGCGTGCGTGTCGGCGTTCGTGTAGTATGTATACATATATGTATGGGTGTTAGTATGTTTATATTTATGTGTGTTAGTGTGTAATTAAGTTAAATTAGTTAGTTATTATATTAGTATAATTTATATAATTAAGTTTTATAATTAAGTAGTTATTAGGTTAATTACATTAGGTTTTTAATAAATCAAACCCCCCCCCCCCCTTCATTAGAGATTGAAAGCAGCCGGCCCCCTTAAATCAGAAAAAAAAAAAAAAAGCCGCAGCTCTCCCTGTACGAGCCCGACCGAGCGGAAACCGCCCTAGCCGGCCCCCTTCCGCCGCCCGCCGCCGGCCGCCCCGGCCCCCTCCTTCCGATCCGAGCCCGGATCCGCGTTCCCCTCGCCGAGGCCTACGAGCCTAGGTATTCTTTTCGCCCTTTCCTCCATGATTCCGTGGGATCTCCGTTTTGATTTTGTTTGGATTTCGTTAGTTTTTCTTGCTCATTTTGTTGATTAGATGATAATCTCATAGGTTTTTGGTATTGCGTGAATTGTTGGGAGCTTTCCGGAATTTTTGGGCGTCCGCCATAGCGCCGTTGTGCCGGCGAAATTTTTGGTGATTTAGCGAGGCAAGTGCTTCCCCTCTTTTCGCCGTTTGGCCTCTCGTTTGTTCAATTCCTTGTAATTTCATGTATTATTGCAATTAAAATTTGTTGATTTAACTTCCTCCTAACCCTTATCCCCATTGGAACGCGTTAGAAAATTAGGATTATATTCCTCCCGCTAGTAGCCTCCGATTTAGGACGGCGTCGCGGTAGGTGTGTCGCGTAGATATGGGTTAGCGTCGGGTTGAGTTTATGTTAGGCCTAGGTGTAGGTCTAGGTTTTGGGGATTTTGCCTAGTTTGCCTATTTGAGGCGTTTAGGTGTAATTGTGCACGCACGGCCTATGGTCGTGCGTCTTTTAAATCGTGCGACCCGATGTCGGTGCTCGTACGCTAGGCTTAGGACCGAGTGAGTGTACCCACTCGCAGCGGCGTTGCGTAACCGCAACGACTAATCCCTTAGCGTTGATTTCTCCCCGAGTGTTTTGCTCGTGTATCGAGAGTCCCTTGTCGGCTGTTACCTTTCGAAGGCCGAATCGTGGGTTGTGGTCAGTAGTGGTGGTGGATGGCTCTTTTATGGGTTGTGTGGCGTGATGTAGCCTTGACCACACTCTTTACCTTGACCCGAGTAGTTTTCTGGGCAAGTGAGTGATGGGTCTTTTGTGCCTTCACGTGTCAACCCTTGAGCAATTTGTTGACTTGGAATTAGTGGTTGGGCGATTTGGAACGCCTCCAACCTGATTCCCAGTTTCTTGTTTTTGCTACTGCCGCCTCTCACAGTTTAGGGTGTTAGGCGTTTCTTCCGTAGGTGTTGCAGCATTTTGGCATCATGGCCATGTTGACTCTGCAGGTTTTTAGGCAGAGTAGTTGCTGTTTACCCGCACTTGGTGCAGGTTTGCTTTTCGCCCTTCCTAGGGCATTGTTGTTTTACTCTAGTTGTACTCCCTTTACTTCACTTTACCTGTTTCTACCTTACTTTCCTTTTTAGCACTTGCATTCCTTTTTCCTTGCTCTGAGGTGTTCTACTTTTCTGAATGCCTCAGGTTCAGGACAGTAGCCAGTAGGTGGCTTGCTGTGGTGCTGTTGGAGGTTTCCTTTCTGTTGGCTGTTGAGACTCTCTTGAGTCTTAGTGAGGTAGTTTTACTGTTTTCTTACAGACATGTGTACTTGCCAGTGGGTTAGTGTCGTATGTGACGCCCCTGGTAGTTTTTACCTTTGCACTAGATATGTTTACTTTTACTGCTACCCTGTTTTTTGGGGACTTAGTTACTTGCTCTGGGAAGTTTTATGCTAGGTTGCTAGTTACTTTAAAAACTATAAAAGTAAAAACTATATTATGTATATAAAGCATGATCAGCATGATTTTTAAAAAAAGAACTCACTTAACGTACTTTCTTGTTTGCGTATAACAAATGATTTTCCTATATATGTATAAATTAAACTAGAGTTTTGGTTCAGCGTAAGGGTCCTTCGGGATCACTTATGCGCTCATTTAGGATGTTGGCATAAATGAAGTATTTTCCGCTACGTATAAAAATCTGTTTTGAAACCGTGGACTCTTTGGTCCACTGAGCCGAGGGATACGGCCCATAAATAAATCAAGTTTTTTTTTATAATCAATAAAGTCATGATTTGAAAGGATTTGGAGTGTCGCCTGAACGTCGGCAGTTATCCCCTGCTCGACGTGGCATCACAGCGCGTAGATTTTCTCTTACTCTGATTTAATAAATAGTGAGAAAAATGCGGGTTGTGACAACAGCCACTTGGCACCATGGGTGAAGCATCCAAAGCTTCACCCCGAGCTCACCTCGGGCATATCTCCCTATACAGCCACTCCAGGCCAAATCCAAGCCCACCATCAGCTTCAGAAGGTCGAGAGGAGTTGAAATCGAGTCTTGGAGCATAGCAAACGGTGGAGAATCGAGTTTTTGGCAAGAAGATCGCCGGAGCTTGCTCGGCCATGGCAACCGCCGCCACACTCGCCACCAACCTCCGATCAAGGTCCGTTTCGCCACCCCTCTACCCGTACTAGCTTCCTAGATCAATTAGGGGAGATATCGGGCTCAATTGAGCCCGATGCCATGAGAGAAAATCTTGATTTTTCCGAGAAATTCATCCCGCTCGGGATCGCCGGCGCCGCCACCTCCCGCCGCCTAGTCGCCGGCAAAGGCTGGCCACCACCACCGTGAAGGTGTAGGCACAGTTGGCCGGCCATGGCGCCGCCTCAGCCGGCCGGAAACAGCCCCGCAAAATGGCCCAGCGCGAATCAATCCCAGCCGTTGGCTGGAGGTAGGGGATGAACCGATTCCGTCCATTACTGCTTTAAGATTCGTGCTCATCCATAATAATGTTATAATATAAACCATATGAATATATCTTATCTGTCACACTTTTACAGTTAGATTGCATGTGACATTTAGGGCACATAGAGGCTCCAACAGAACTTGGCCCCTGAATGAGAAACATAGACATTTGTGTTAACTTTAATTTGATACCTTAAACATTAATTTTGGTCCAGTGGTCTGTCCTGTAGGGCATTTCTCCTAGGACTGGTCCTAGGCAAGGGCAGATCTTAATTTGAGTGCCCATGCTAAACCAGTGATCCACATGGCCTGAAATTTTGGGCATGTGCATGTCTAGGGAATATCTAGCCCCTACCAAAAATTGGGAATTTTTGGGATAACTTTTCCTATAGTTTTTACAATAATATCAAAATGTAAATTAATGAAATAATTGGAGTTATATACATCCAAATGGTCCCAAATTTTGGTGGAACCCTCTCATGGGTATATTAGACCCATGGTTAAAATTTGGGCTAAATTGATGCACTGCATGTTGAGGAATCTCACTTGCATGTTTGAGAAATAATATTTAGCTTGGGCTGCAAATAGCAATTTTGCAGAATTTCAAATGGCTGCCCAAGCCAAACCAGAAACCCCCTTGACCTGAGATTTTGGTCAGAGGTATAATTAGGGCATACTTAGGCCCTGCCCAAAAATGAGCTTGATTGGAAAATAAAATATGGGGAAATTACCAAAATAACCCTAGGGCTTAACTAGGTGATTCTAGGAGTTAGCTAACTCCAAATGGCCCCAAATTTTGGTGGCTGGCCCTTAGGGACCATATAGACCAGTGGTAGAAATTTCTCTGAAATTGGAACAAGTCATGTTGGGAAAGACCCACATGCAAGGATTGAACTACTTAGGCACGGGGTGCATTTAGCCAAAAATGATATACTAAGTATTCAGCCTAGTTGAGGCATGCAAAAATCATGGAATTTATTCCAGTGATTAATTATGGCATAAACCACCCCTAGAATTAATTATGGGATTTTTGGGATCAAAAATCCCATTATTTGGAATTTTAAAAACATAGGTCCTTTTTGAAAATAAATTGGAAAAATAGATTTTGATAAAAAGGAAATTCCCAAATTCAGTCAAGTCAAATAATGATGTTTTATTTGACTTAGGAAAATTTTATATCTCTGTTTGAGATCTATTGGAGCAAATACCTTGAAATTACTATCTTACCCTTTTTGTATTTAATTATGATTTGGTGGAATTTCATGTTGGAAAATTGTAGAAATATTTCTATAGTTGTATAATTGTGATAGTAGCCTTGTGGAATAATTTCAGAATTTTTGAATGCACTTTCAATTAATGAGTTAGCATAATGGCATTTTGGTAATTAATTAAGAATGGAATTTGGTAGGTCACTACAGTGTAGAATTTGATGAAACTCTTCCATTAGTCATAAAGTAGTGATATATATTCTCAGTAATTTTCCTGGAATTTTGGTCAATATATTTCTTATACTTCATTTGGAAAATGATAAATATGTAGAATCTATATTAATTATGGGATAAATAGAAATATAAAAATGGAAATTATGAGACCTTGTAGACAGTAATATTTTACTCATTTGAAACTCAGGAAAATTCCCTTAGGTCAGTAGATTTTAATTGATACCACTTCATGTGTAAAATGACCTAGGGAATGATTTAAAGGATTTAATTAAAGGCCTTAATGACCTAGGAAAATTATGGAAATCAATACATTCATTTAATTAGCTCACACCACCCTAGGATAAATATTTGGGGTCTGTTGGCCCAAGGATTTAGAAGTTCGATTTCAGGGTGGTATTAGGTCATGGGCTGCGCATAGTAAAAGTAGATTATACCTTAGGACCACCGGGGGATAGATCGACGATTGAAGTTGAGTTAGGGAATATGATTGGAAATATAACCCTGGTGGTTAGTGTCATATTAATGACGAGAGTAAAAGTGCAAGTCTTTGGGTAACCAATAGAGCGGAGGCCGGCGGAAGACCGTCGCCCTTCCGATAATGATAACTTAAGTCATTAGGTTAGTCCTAAAGTAACAATGAGAGTAGATGGTGGATCTTGGGTAGACAACAACTAAAAGTAATTATCCTTGCGAAAGGGAACTTTGGGCTTGTCATCCCATTTTGGTTCCTAGTGCCTTCGAGATCCCTTCAATGGGCATACCTTGGGCAGTCCTGGGATTAACCCCTAAATCACTAAGTATAATAACCGGTAGACAAGAGTAGCCTAATAGGCTAGGTAAAACTGTACTTGTTCTTATCACGGTGCCGGGTTGGAGAGACTTGGAGTCTGTTGACTACTTGCTCGCCCGTGTTGGTTTGAAAGGTATTGGTATGTCTATATGCTCACCCGTACCGGGTTGGAGGGATGCGAGTGGCTTGCTCACCTGTTTCATAAGGTTGGAGGGATACAAGCACTTGCTCACCTGTTTCATAAGGTTGGAGGGATACAAGCACTTGCTCACCTGTTTCATAAGGTTGGAGGGATACAAGTAATGAGCTCATCCTAACCGGGTTGGAGGGATACGAGTGGCTTGCTCACCTGTTTCATATGGTTGGAGGGATACGAGCACTTGCTCACCCAAATTGGATTGGAGGGAATGTGTTAGCAATATCAGTACGAGCAGGAAGCTCAGATTAATACCTTGCATGTGCATAAAATTAGTGGCGAGTCACGCGGGACTGGCCAGTCGATGCACCGATGGCAATACGATGACTCGGGCGAGGGGTACGGGTGGAGGGGCCAGTATGCTATATATATAATACTGCGGAATCCCCGAAGACGTACACTCGACCTACAAGACTGACGGGTAGTCAGCAAAATACGTACGCAAGACTCTAGAGTGCACCTGGGATGTGTACAGAGGCGTATGAGAGGGGTCTAGGTCTGGTAGTGCTTATACCCACCTAGAAGTGGAGAGCTCGCTCCGCTGTTACCGTAGCCACAACGGTAGTACCCGAGAGTGATGCAAGCTCTCAAAAAGTGGGAACTAAAGGTCTGTGATCACGGGGTCGTGTGTGTGTGTTGCACTTGCCTGCTACATAAATTGCATCATAAACATCCATACATATTAGGGTATACGCAATCATAGATCCTTATCATATAAATTAGTATGGGCTCTTTTATATGATAAGTTACAATTCCTGGAAACCTTAACTTATAAATTTGTATGGGCATTTTTATAAGTTAAGGTACGTCTGTGATGGTAGATAGTTTACTTTTCAGTACTTACTTTCCTGCTCTTACTTTCAGTTCTTTCTTTTACAGTACTGTTTTACTTACTTGTACTACTTACTTAGAACTGCTAGAGTAGGATAACTATACTTATCACAACTGTTAGTATACTCTTGTCACCTGCTTCCACCTTTGCTACCCCTTGTTGTCCTCCGCTTCTTCCTCCCGCTCGGTGCCTAAGAGCGACGGGGCGAGGTGTGGAGGAAACGACTTAGTCTTTTTGACTAATGGTCGGTGACCATACTATTTTTAGGAGCTCGAGGAGATGGACCAGCATGACGAGGAGGCAGGACTTGAGGAGCAGATGCCGACTACCACTACTGGAGCACAGGTTCAGACGTGATAATTTGAGATGATAGATTCCGCTGCTAGTAGATTGAGAGAGTGTGTGATTTGATATTGATGTACTGGGCATATGCCCTTATTACACTCTTTTGTTGTACTCATTGTGGACTATATTTATGTACTCATCATTTCTTTTATATGATATGTACTCTGTGGCTGTGGACTTATGTAGTTTTGTTTACTATATACCTTGCTTCTGTTTCTCATATTGGCCGAACAGGTTATGATCGTACTAGCCGGCAGGATCGGCGTCTTGCGGTGTCGACTAACCCGTGAGTTAGTGTCCCCGTAAGGCGGCAGTTCTGGGCATAAGATCAGGGCTCCCTTGGTAAGGGGGAGGATCTTACACCGGAAGTTCTTTTCCTGTCATCTTTGCTACCTGCAAAGTCTGCATCTGAAAAACCAATTAGTTCGCTGTCATTACTTCTTGGGTACCATAAGCCAAGATTCGGTGTACCTTTAAGGTATCTCAAGATCCGCTTTGCAGCAGCATAGTGAGATTCCTTACAGTTCACTTGGAATCTAGTACAGACACATGTAGAGAATATTATGTCTGGTCTACTGGCAGTAAGGTAGTGCAAGGATCCAACTATGCTTATGTATTTGGTTTCATCAAAAGGTTTCCCTTTCTCATCCTTGTCCAGAGACATAGCTGAGCCCATTGGAGTCCTCATAGAGGTTGCACTCTCCATTCCAAATTTCTTAATCAACTCCTTTGTGAACTTCGTATGTGAGATGAAAATTTCATCTTCAGATTGTTTCACCTGAAGTCCTAAGAAATACTTCAGCTCTCCCATACTACTCATTTCAAACTTCCCTTGCATAAGTTTAGAGAACTTTTTGCGGAGGTTGTCTTCTGTAGAGCAAAAATTAATATCGTCGACATAGATTTGCACTAGCAAAATCTTGCCTTTAATTTTCCTAAGAAATAATGTCTTATCTATCTTTCCCCTTGTGAACTTGTTCTCGAGGAGAAAGGTAGGTAGCATTTCGTACCAAGCTCGAGGAGCTAGTTTCAAACCGTATAGATCTTTTGATAATAAATAAACATACTCAGCAAAGTTAGGATCAAAGAAACCTGGGGGTTGTTCCACATACACCTCTTCATTTATGTCACCATTCAGGAAGGCGGACTTCACGCCCATTTGATAGACAGTGAATCCCTTCAGTGCAGCATAAGCTAGGAACAGTCTGATGGCCTCCAGTCTTGCCACTGGAGCGTATGTTTGGTCGAAGTCGATCCCTTCTTCTTGATGATATCCTTTGGCGACGAGTCTGACCTTGTTCTTGATGATTATCCCATTCTCGTTCAACTTGTTCCTGTAGACCCATTTCGTTCCAATGACATTCTTACCTTTGGGTCTTGGAACAAGCGTCCAAACTTTGCAGCGCTTGAACTGATTCAACTCTTCTTCTATGGCCAAGATCCATGATGCGTCTGAGTTTGCTTCCTCAAACTTCTTTGGTTCAACCTATGAAAGAAAAACTTAAATATAAATTCTCGTTAGTTGTACCTCGATGAGTTCTGACACCATCCCGGGGATCTTCTGCGACCTGGTCCATTAGGTGATCCTTCAGATGTCTGAGCTCTAGATTCCTCGCATCTGGGACTTCTTCAACCACTGGAGTGACTTCATCAACTTGGACAATATTTTCATCTTGATCATCTACCTCTCCAATAGGGGTTGGAGAGGTGATCTTGATGAACTTTTCATCTTTACCTTCGTTCGATTCATCCAAGCTGATCTCTTTAATCCTTGTACCTGCATCTTCAACAAGCATACTAGACGATTTGCTTTGCAGCAAGCTCGTCTCATCAAATACAACATGTATGAATTCCTCTACAACCAGAGTTTTTCTATTGAAAATCTCGTATGCCTTACTATGGCTACTATATCCTACAAAAATACCTTCAAAACTTTTCTCACTAAACTTGGTATGATACTTACCATTGTTAAGTACGAAGCATTTACAGTCAAAAATTCTAAAATATGAAACTGTTGGTTTCCTGCATTTTAGAAGTTCATAAAGTATCTTATCATTATTCTTGTTTATGAGGGCTCGATTTTGCATGTGGCATGCAGTGTTGACGGCTTCAGCCCAGAAGTACTCTGGTAGTGAAGCATCATTCAACATAGTTCTGCAGGCCTCTATGAGTGTTCTATTCCTTCTCTCAGCTACTCCATTTTGCTGTGGAATATGAGGAGAGGAAAACTCAAGAAAGATACCTAGGCTTTCACAAAATTCTGTCATGGCCCCAGATTTGAATTCAGTTCCATTGTCACTTTTGATTTTAACTATGGAGCTAGTGTATTCATTCTGGATCTTCCTAACAAAGTTTGTAAAGGTATCTGACTTGTGTTTTAGAAAGAACACCCACGCAAAGTGTGAGTAGTCATCAACAATTACCAACGTATAATCCTTACCTCCTAAGCTTCTAATTTGCAGTGGACCGAACAAGTCCATATGAAGTAGGTGTAAATACCTATTAGAGTTTTGCCTATGATGCTTTTAAAGGTAGCCCTTGTTTGCTTTCCTTTTACGCATGCATGACAAGGTCTCTCTTTGACGTGTTTGACATTTGGGCATCACGTACTAAGTTTTGGGAGAATAATTTATTAATAGTTTTAAAATTAATATGTGCTAGCCTCTTGTGCCATTGGTCACCAAGAGATGCACTATCTTTTTCCAAAAGACACACTGGTGTAGAAGAGTCTATACAAATGAAATTTAAGCAAAATATGTTCCTTCTTCGAGTTCCATATATAATTGTTTCCATATTGTCAACAAACTTTATCAAGCACTTGTCAGTGTGGAACTCAACTATGTATCCTTTGTCGCATAGTTGACTTATTCTTGTGTGATTGTGTTCCAATCCGTCCACATAATCTACATCCGAAAAGGATACACTACCGTTAGTGATCATACCGTAGCCTTTAGTTATCCCTCGGTCTGAACCTCCAAAGATGACCTTTGGTCCGTTGCAGACTTAAGTGAAATTCTAGAGTAGGCTTCTTGTCCCGGTCATGTGCCGAGAGCATCCACTGTCCAAGTACTAGATTGGCATTTTGGTGGTCTTTGGACATACCTGTATTCATAATCACTTCGCCTTAAAAACCCAAGCATGTTTGGGTCCTTGGTCTCGGGTTAGAACACTCCCCCTATGAAGATTAGCATTCTGAGTGGTCAATCTCATGTTGCCAACTTGAGGAGTAGTAACCTTCCTGGTATTAAACCAACAATCGATGGCAAAATGACCAATTTTGCCACAACACCAACAGTCAAATCTGTTATATCTTTGCCTTTCGTACTCCTGCTTGACCTTTTGAGATGATGGTCTAGCAGGGGTAGAATCCTTGGAGGAGGAAGCTTCATGGTGATGGAAGTCACATGATTTCTTCTCCTTCGAAGGCCTTTCCCCAATGGGCTTTACTTTAGGTGCTTTCTTGAAGTTGTGGCCATGATTATAAGGACCATAGCCCTGAAGAATCACTTCTGTTGGGTACATTGGAAAATGTGTACCTGATTTGAAGAAGCCCAACCTAGCTCAATGATATACATCATGTTGTATTTGATGTTGTTTTGAGTTGACATGTGCAGGTAAAGAATTGTTAAAGTTTACAGGAAAAAATTCTAAGTCCAAGTGTCGACACAAAGGAACATGTGTCGTCACATAGAAGAAAGTTGTCGACACAACACTGGGAAAGTGTGTCGACACAGAAGGTGTAAGTCGACACTACTCTGGGAAAAAGTGTCGACACATAACATAGTCTACAACAACACTGGGAAAAAGTGTCGACACAGAAGAAGTAAGTCGACACAACACTGGGAAATTGTGTCGACACAGAAGAAAAACGTCGACCTCAACATTGGGAGAATGCGTCGACACTGAAGAGTATAGTCGGTCTCAAGTTTGTCGACATCATCTGAATATGTCGACACAGAAGAAAATAGTCGACCACAAGTTTGTCGTCACCAGCAGAATGTGTCGACACATAGTGAGTAAGTCGACACATTATAGCAAAGCTAAAAAAAATGAATGTGTCGACACCTGAAGGCTAAGTCAACACTTACTAAAGTTATGATTCTACAACAACTGTGTCGACACACAGGACTTGTGTCGACACACTGCAGAGTCAAAGACCAAGTTATTTTCAGAAGAAGATGTGTCGACACAAAGGCAATTTAGTCGACATCACTGAAGGCAGTGTCGACACCAAAGTCAATTGTGTCGACACAAATAGACAGATGGTCTCGACACTTTCTGACAGACTGTTTCAACACTAAGGCACAGGACTTGTTTGAAGACTTGACAGCTGTGGGTTATCACCAGTTAACTGAAGTTGTCAGACTTGTCAGAAAACGGTTAGAAACCGGATCAGCCGGTTACCATGAAGAATGTCTATAAATAGACAGATTCAGAAGGAGAAAAGAGACAATGAACAACATATAGAACTGACCTTTTGAAATACATTGGATCAGAAAGTGGAGAAGGATTACATTCTACTCATTTCAAGAAAGTGCTAGGCACTTAAGAAGATCTTCTCCGGGAGATCTAAGAAGACTATCTAAGGGTAGATCTAAGAAGAGTTCTAATCAGAATTCAGAAGAATCATTCAAAGTTCTGGATAGAGAGAGATCAAGTCAGAATTTGAAGAAGAAGAAAGAATCCACCAGTGGATTCTCAAGAAGCTGTTTGGAATCATCTCAGCTAAGTACATTTTCAAGAAGCTTTGAAGAAGGCTAAGAAATAGTTGATTGCATCAGCTGATTAAGAATTGTCATTGCCTTTTCTCTCTCAACTTGGCAAGACAATTTAAACAATCTTTTCTATATTTCTGTAGGATCTGTTTATACAGATCTGAGTTGTAAGCCTATGTTATAAAGGCTGAGTGTAGGAGTGTTGAACTCTGAGTGGTAGGGCTGATTGCCTGAGTGTAGGAGAAGGATATTCTCTGAGTTGTAGGCCTTGGGGCAAGGCTGAGGTAGGGCAATTGTGCCTGAGTTGTAGGAACCTGTTGGGTTCTGAGTTGTAAGATCTATTGATCTGAGATAAGTGGAAGTTTGGCCGAATCTAGCATACAGCTAGATAGGTGAAGGGGGAAAGTGGATGTACCCAGACCTTGGGGAACCACTATAAAACTTAGTGCAATCTGTGATGTTTTGTTTTCTGTGATTGCTGTGTTTTTATATGAGTTAATAAATTGAATTCTGTCTAGAAGTTTTAGAAAGAGAAGCAGAACCTATTCACCCCCCCCCCTCTAGGTGTTTAGGCTGCCTTGAAAGTTAAACTATCAAGTGGTATCAGAGGGAGGTTCCTCAAAAAGGACTTAACAGTCTGAGGTAGATCTGATAGGCAGATTCAAGAATCAAGAAGATGGGTTCTGGAGAGAATCATAAGGAGCTAGGGTCAATGAAATTACCCATATGCAAGAAGGAAATCTTTGGGATCTGGAAAGAAAGAGTCAGATTGTTTATGGAAGCATCTGACCCAAGGATTTACATCACAGTACAGGAAGGCCCCTTCATACCAATGAAGATATCTGTTCTTGATGCAAATATCCAAACACCAAAGACTTATTCTGAAATGACCAAGGATGAAATCATCTTGGCAACCATGGACAAAAGGGCACAGAACATCATTGTCAGTGCCATAGATGATTCAATATTTCAGAATCTGATTCACTGCAAGACCTCCAAGGAGATGTGGGACACATTGATTGTCTACATGGAGGGATCAGAAGAAGTAAGGCTGGACAGAAAATCTATGCTAAATCAGGAGTATGAAAGTTTTAGACAAGGAAAATCTGATAGCATAACTGAGTGCTATAAGAAATTCTATAGAATTGTGAATGAGCTAATTTCCTATGGAAGAGTCTTCAGTACCTATGAACTGAATGACAAATTCTTAAGATCCTTATCAAAGGATTGGGATACAAAGATCTGTGCCATAAGAGAAGTGGCAAAATTGGCAGAGATATCTCCTCCAACTCTGTTTGGAAAGTTGCTATCCTATGAAATGCAACTTATGGTAAGGAAGGAGGAGGAAAGAAACTCAAGAGGAGAGCATAGAGAAAAGACTGTGGCATTTAATGCTGAAGCCACCAGAAAGAATAGGAGGAAATCACCATCTCCTCCTAAGGAAGTTGAAGAAGGTAGTTCTGAAAATTCAGATAAGGGTTCAGTCAGCAGTGATTCAGATGCAGACTTTGCTGCATTCACTAGGCAATTTCAAAGGTTCTTGAAAAAGAAGCAATGGAAGTCTAGGCCTTCCTCATCACAGCAAGTAGATGACTATTATCAGAAAAGAAGGTCATCTAGGAAAGAGAAAAGCAGGTCAAAGCCCAGCAAAGCCACTACTTCAAAGATTGTCTGCTATTGTTGCAATAGGCCTGGACATGTAGTGGCTGATTGTCCTGACAAAAGGAAGGAATCTTCAGAAAAGAAGAAGACTTATCAGAAAGGCAAGAAGGAGAAATCCTTTGTAGCAAAGAAAGATAAAAGTCTGTCAGACCAGTCAACTTCAGAATCAGGATCTGAAGCTGAAGCATATATTGGATTATATGCTGCATCTGAGGAAGAGGAGTTTATGCAGTTGCTAGACTCCATCAATGAACATCAATGCATGGGTTTGATGACTAGATCAGAAGAGGACCTATGCCAGAATCAGTCTGGTCCTAATGAGGTAAACTGTCCTTCCAGTACATATGTTTGTAGTACAAGTGAAGAATCAGCTACATCTGCATCAAGTGATGAAGATGCATCTGGATCTGAAGGAGATGTCTATCAATTGATAGACAAGTATGGGGACTTATTGCAGGCCCTTAAGAAAAGCAAGAACCTGGTTAAATCACAGGCTCAGGAAATTGCTGATCTAAGGGTTGCAACAACTGAGTTAGAAAAAGTCCTTGATCAAAAGTTAGCTGAAATTGCCAAGCTGAAGAATATAACTATTATTCAGATGGGCACAATTAATTATACTAATGATCAAGTAAAGAGTCTGGAGGACAGACTTAGAATTGAAAGGGATTTAGTGGCTAGTTACTCTAAGCCAAAATCTGTCTTACCCTTGATAGATGAATTTGTCACTCAGAAGGGTAAGGCTGGATTAGGATTTAAGGGTAACTCCAGGGCTGGCAGATTCAAGAGGAAAGGCAAAGCCCCTATTCAGCCACTAAACCTTTCAGTCCCCATAAGGTTTGGTAAGGAGAAAGTGCCTTCTAACATATATGATCATGAAGACATTCAGGATCATATCAAGACAAATGTTCTGAAGAACAAGGGTGTTAAGGCAAGCAGGCCTACCTATGGTCATAAGCCCTATGGTTTTAAGAAACCAGTAGGAGAAGTTGCAACAGCACCAGCAATGAACAGAAATGCTTCTGACAAGAATGTATCTAGATCTAGATACAATAAGTTTGAATGTTGGTGCTGTGGCAAGAGGAGTCATTTTGCATTGGACTGCTGGTATAACACAAGTGTTATAAAGAATAAGAGTCTACCTGTTAGAAGAGGTTATGATAACTTTATTAAGGCTAACCTGAACCAAGGACCCAAGACTTACTTGGGTTCTAAGGGTAAGTAATTCTGTATTGCAGGTGAATCCAAGTTACCATGCCCCTATATGGTACTTGGATAGTGGTTGTTCCAGGCACATGACTGGAACAAAGGGGCTGCTGAAGGAGTATTCATCTGTCAAAGATGGACATAAAGTGATCTTTGGTGGATCTGAAAAAGGAGTCATCAAAGGATTTGGTAACATCTCTTCAAACCTAATTACTATCACCCAAGTGGCCTATGTAAAAGGTTTGAAACAAATAATCTAATAAGCATAAGCCAGCTGAGTGATCTAGGATATGACATTTCATTTGGTAAGGATGGATGTCATATCAAAAGGTCAAGTGATCAAGAGATCATATTGACTGGGTATAGGAAGAGAAATGTGTATTGCCTTAATTTTGAATGTAGAATAAGGCATCCCCCATTTGTCTTGTAGCTGATGACAATGCTTCTCATTGTGTTAAGTGGCACAAGAGATTGGCTCATCTAAACTACAAGACAATTGGCCAACTCTTTAGTAAAGAACTAGTGAGGAATGGGCCTCAAGTTAAGTGTATAAAGGAAGGGTATGCTCAGCTTGTCAAAAGGGCAAGCAGACAAAAACCTCATTTCAAAGCCTTGAAAACAAGGATTCTGTGAGTGCTTATACCTCTTGCATATGGATCTTTTTGGTCCTATGCCAGTTCACAGTCTAGGTAGGAAGGTCTACACACTAGTGGTTGTAGATGACTATTCTAGATTTACATGGGTGTTCTTTCTGAGACAAAAATCTGAAACCCCAAGTGTATTATTTAAGTTTGTAAAGCAAATTCAGAATGAACTGAACAGTACAGTGGTCAAAATCAGAAGTGACCATGGTACTGAGTTTCAATCTGAAAGCATAACAAACTTGTGTATAGACTTTGGGATTTTCCAAGAGTTCTCCTCACCTAGAACACCTCAGCAAAATGGAATTGCTGAAAGAAAGAATAGATCATTAATTGAAGCTGGTAGAACTCTATTGAGTGACACCTCTCTCCCAGAATATTTTGGGCTGAGGCAGTTAACACTGCTTGTCATGTCATCAATAGGGCTTCTATCACCAAAAGCCAAAGGAAGACTCCCTATGAGATTGTGAAAGGCAGAAAACCAAATCTATCCTATTTTAGGATCTTTGGCTGCAAGTGCTATATACTTAACAATGGTAAGTCTTATTTGACTAAGTTTGCTGCCAAATCCCAGGATGGGATATTTGTTGGGTACAGCACAAATAGTAAGGCCTATAGAGTCTTCAACTTAACTACTCAAGTTGTTGAAGAATCTGTGCATATTGTATTTGATGAAACAAGATTAATCAATTGTGAATTGTCTTGTAGATCAAATGACTCAACAGGTATAAGCAAGAAGATGGACAAGCTCTCCATTGCTGAAGCTTCAAAGGAAGAGGGAGCATTGGAAAATGAAGGCTGCTGTCCAGGGGGAGTACAAGAGATAATGGAAGCTGATGAAAACCAAGAGGAACAGCAGAATGAAGAAGCTGGAGATGCTCAACCTGAAGGGAATCTACCTCCAGCTATAAGATATCTAAGAGATCATCCTACTGATCAGATAATTGGTGATCCAAGACAAGGAGTGCAAACTAGAAGCAGAAATCAAAGCACAGTTTTGCATTCTAGTTTCTTGTCTCAAATGGAACCTAAGAAGTTTGAAGAAGCTATCCAAGACCAGCACTGGATTGATGCTATGCAAGAGGAGCTGAATCAGTTCAGAAGGTGCAAGGTCTGGGAGCTTGTTCCTAAACCAAGAGGCCACAATATAATTGGGACTAAGTGGATCTATAGGAACAAGCTAGATGAAAGTGGAATAATAATAAAGAATAAAGCAAGATTGGTTGCAAAAGGATACAGGCAGGAAGAAGGGATTGACTTTGATCAAACCTTTGCTCCAGTAGCAAGGCTGGAGGCAATCAGAATGTTCCTTGCCTATGCAGCCTACCAAGACTTCAAAGTATACCAGATGGATGTAAAGTCAGCATCATTCTGAATGGTGATCTTAAAGAAGAAGTATATGTAGAGCAGCCATCAGGTTTTGTAGATCCTCTTAAACCTGATTCTGTGTATAAGCTTAGGAAAGCTTTGTATGGGTTAAAACAAGCTCCAAGGGCTTGGTATGAAACCCTGTCTACCTTCCTCATTGAGAATAAATTCTCAAGAGGAAAGATAGACAAAACTCTATTCCTTAGGGAATCCAAAGGAAAGATCATCTTAGTCCAGATCTATGTTGATGACATAATCTTTGGATCTACTGAAAACAACCTTTGTAAAAAGTTTGCCAAACTTATGCAAGGGAAGTTTGAGATGAGCAGTATGGGAGAACTTAAGTTCTTCTTGGGACTCCAAGTAAGACAGACTGATGATGGATTGTCCATATCCCAGTCTAAGTTCACCAAGGAATTAATTAAAAAATATGGTATGGAGTCATCCTCCTCCATGAGAACTCCTATGGGCACAAGTATGCCAATATGCAAAGATGAGGCAGGTAAACCTGTTGATGAATCATTGTATAGAGGAATAGTTGGGTCACTACTATATCTCACTGCTAGTAGACCTGACATTATGTATGCAACATGTGTCTGTGCTAGGTACCAAGCCTGCCCTAAAGAATCTCATTATACTGCAGTAAAAAGGATTCTGAGATATCTAAAGGGCACTCCTACTCTAGGTCTTTGGTACCCCTAGGAATAGAGATTTTCAACTAACAGGCTATTCAGATGCAGATTTTGCAGGATGTAGAGAGGATAAAAGAGTACTACAGGTACTTGTCAATTCCTGGGAGGAAGACTAATATCTTGGAGTAGTAAAAAACAGACTAGTGTGGCAATTTCCACAGCTGAGTCAGAGTATATTGCTGCAGAAGCTGCTGTGCACAGCTATTATGGATGCAGCATCAGCTTAAAGATTATGGTATTCAGTAAGTAGAACACCCCTTTTATGTGATTCTAAGAGTGCTATTTCTATTGCTAATAATCCAGTTTCTCATAGTAGAACTAAGCATATAGAAATCAAATATCATTTTCTTAGAGAACATGTAGAAAAAGGTGACATCTCATTGGAATTTGTAAAAACAGATCATCAAATAGCAGATGTAATTACTAAGCCTTTAGATGAAACCAAATTCAATAAATT